>OU342857.1:22693412-23264153 GCA_910591665.1 Ectemnius continuus | reverse complement strand
CAGACCTAACCCAGACCTAACCCAGACCTAACCCAGACCTAACCCAGACCTACCCAGACCTAACCCAGACCTAACCCAGACCTAACCCAGACCTAACCCAGACCTAACCCAGACCTAACCCAGACCTAACCCAGACCTAACCCAGACCTAACCCAGACCTAACCCAGACCTAACCCAGACCTAACCCAGACCTAACCCAGACCTAACCCAGACCTAACCCAGACCTAACCCAGACCTAACCCAGACCTAACCCAGACCTAACCCAGACCTAACCCAGACCTAACCCAGACCTAACCCAGACCTAACCCAGACCTAACCCAGACCTAACCCAGACCTAACCCAGACCTAACCCAGACCTAACCCAGACCTAACCCAGACCTAACCCAGACCTAACCCAGACCTAACCCAGACCTAACCCAGACCTAACCCAGACCTAACCCAGACCTAACCCAGACCTAACCCAGACCTAACCCAGACCTAACCCAGACCTAACCCAGACCTAACCCAGACCTAACCCAGACCTAACCCAGACCTAACCCAGACCTAACCCAGACCTAACCCAGACCTAACCCAGACCTAACCCAGACCTAACCCAGACCTAACCCAGACCTAACCCAGACCTAACCCAGACCTAACCCAGACCTAACCCAGACCTAACCCAGACCTAACCCAGACCTAACCCAGACCTAACCCAGACCTAACCCAGACCTAACCCAGACCTAACCCAGACCTAACCCAGACCTAACCCAGACCTAACCCAGACCTAACCCAGACCTAACCCAGACCTAACCCAGACCTAACCCAGACCTAACCCAGACCTAACCCAGACCTAACCCAGACCTAACCCAGACCTAACCCAGACCTAACCCAGACCTAACCCAGACCTAACCCAGACCTAACCCAGACCTAACCCAGACCTAACCCAGACCTAACCCAGACCTAACCCAGACCTAACCCAGACCTAACCCAGACCTAACCCAGACATGGTCTTGTTTTATGGGGTAAATGCAGGCAAAACCGGTTTGGTCTGCCTTAAATTACAGGCAAAACCGGTTTGGTCTGCGCAGGAAAAACCCGTTTGGTCTGCCTCCAATGCAGTCAAAACCGTCTAAAATGCAGTCAAAACCGTCTAAAACAGTCTAAAACGTCTAAAATGCAGACAAAACCATCTAAAACCCTCTAAAACGTCTAAAATGCAGACAAAACCGTCTAACACCATCTAAAACGTGTAAAATGCAGACAAAACCGTCTAAAACCATCTAAAACCGTCTAAAATGTCTAAAATGCAGTCAAAACCGTCTAAAACAGTCTAAAAACGTCTAAAATGCAGACAAAACCGTCTAAATGCAGTCAAAACCATCTAAAACCGTCTAAAACCTCTAAAATACAGACAAAACCGTCTGAAACCATCTAAAACAGTCTAAAACGTCTAAAATGCAGTTAAAACCATCTAAAACCGTCTAAAACCTCTAAAATGCAGTCAAAACCGTCTAAAACCCTCTAGAACAGTCTAAAAACGTCTAAACTGCAGACAAAACCGTCTAAAACAGTCTAAAAACGTCTAAAATGCAGACAAAACCGTCTAAAACAGTCTAAAAACGTCTAAAATGCAGACAAAACCATCTAAAACCATCTAAAACCGTCTAAAACGTCTAAAATGCAGTCAAAACCGTCTAAAACCATCTAAAACCGTCTAAAATGCAGGCAAAACCGTCTAAAGCCATCTAAAACCGTCTAAAACAGTCTAAAAACGTCTAAAATGCAGACAAAACCGTCTAAAACGTCTAAAACGTCTAAAATGCAGTCAAAACCGTCTAAAACCATCTAAAACCGTCTAAAATGCAGGCAAAACCGTCTAAAGCCATCTAAAACCGTCTAAAACGTCTAAAATGCAGTCAAAACCGTCTAAAACCATCTAAATACAGTCAAAACCCTCCAAAACCGTCTAAAATGCACTCAAAACCCTCTAGAACCGTCTAAATACAGTCAAAACCGTCTAAAGACGTCTAAAATGCACTCAAAACCATCAAAACATCGAGAAATGCACTCAAACCCGTCAAAAACCACTCAAATGCACACAAAACCGCTTAAATATGCTTAAAACACCTAGAAATACAGACAAAACTGGTATAATCTGCCTCAAATTACAGTCAAAACCGTCTAAATATAGCTAAAAATATACCTAGAAATACAGGCAAAACCACTTTGCTCTAGATAGCATTAATAATAACTAGGTTAGGTCTAGTTTACGTCTAATATAAGTCTAATAGACGTCTAATATAAGTCGATTTTGAGTCTACCTTATGTCTCAATTTGGTCTGCATTTTAGTCCAATTTGTCCGGTTCGGTCTCGGTTATTGTCCAATAGACAGCCAACTTCACTTCGGTTCCGCCTGGGTTGTGGTCCAATTCACAGCCAACTTCACGTCGGTTCCGTCTCAGTTGTGGTCCAATTCACAGCCAACTTCACGTCGGTTCCGCCTGAGTTGTGGTCCAATTCACAGCCAACTTCACTTTAGTTCCGCCTGGGTTGTGGTCCAATTCACAGCCAACTTCACTTCGGTTCCGCCTGGGTTGTGGTCCAATACACAGCCAACTTCACTTCCGTTCCGCCTGGATTGTGGTCCAATAACACAGCCAACTTCACTTCCGTTCCGCCTGGGTTGTGGTCCAATAACACAGCCAACTTCACTTCCGTTCCGCCTGGGTTGTGGTCCAATAACACAGCCAACTTCACTTCCGTTCCGTCTCAGTTGTGGTCCAATTCACAGACAATTTCACTTCCGTTCCGTCTCAGTTGTGGTCCAATTCACAGACAATTTCACTTCCGTTCCGTCTCAGTTGTGGTCCAACAAACACGGCCACCACCACAAGCCAGCCACAACTTCTTCACTTCGTTTCACCACAATCTCGGTTATGGTCCGGTCCCAATTTCATCTCGGAGTCGACCACAGACTCATCAGTAGGACTGAGTGGCCAATCGCTGCCCTAGACGCTGAAGGATACTGGAAAATGCTTTAAACTTGTATATATTAGACCATTGGCTGTATCAAGCAATTGCGAGAAACTTGGGAGCGTCACTGAGACCTCTAGCGGCGGCGCTGCACACTATGTCCACCTGTCAACGTGGGCGCATAGCTGTGACGTCACATGGACCTATGACTCACGTGTCCAATGTTCCTCCGATGTCGATTCAGTTCCGTCTCGGTTGTGGTCCAACACTCGTCCAATTTTACTTCAGTTCAATTTCGGTTGTGGTCGAATACTCAACCAATTTCACTTCGGTTCGGTCTCGATTGTGGTCCGACACTCGTCCAATTTCACTTGGGTTCCGTCTCAATTGTGGTCCAACACTTGTCCAATTCCGGTTCGTTCCAGTCTGGGTTGTGATCCAATACACAGCCATCTTCACGTCGGTTCCGCCTGGGTTGTGGTTCAATACACAGCCAACTTCACTTCGGTTCCGCCTGGATTGTGGTTCAATACTCGTTCAAGTTCACTTCATGCCATGCCATTTCACACCACGTCACATGTGCCTTTGCTTACCATGGAGTAACTGACACTTTCTGTCCAAGCGCCACGGTCTGAGAGGTGTGACGACATAACCTACGATAAACTTATAAAAGTCACAGTTTATTCACCGAGTCACTTGTCCCGGAGGAACACCGAACAACCAGTACAATAAGTACAAAGGAATTGCTGAGCGCAATTCGCAGCTCGCGAGGATTGACCGAAGTCTATGCGAGACGTGACGTAATCCGAGCTAACCGAAATCAGGAGATTTCCAAACCGAAAAGCTAAGCGTCCGTACTGTCGCAGATCCAGGATCGAAGAGCTAAGCTTGGGTTAAACCCTGCTCTAGTTACACGTTGGGAAATACTACAGGATGCTCGGAACTTGTGTATATTGAAATAGAGACTGATATGTGTAAGCCTCTGACGCCGATGCAGCGAACTACGTCCGCCTGCCAACGCGCTCGCGTGACTGAGATATCACACACTGAACCAATTAAGTCTGGCTGGAAATGAGGTCGAAGTCGGTCGGTCCAGTTGGTACAGGTAGCTGGTGGGGTAGGGAGGCAGAACCGTCAACGACCGGCCAGTTGTAGCCGACGGGTGATAACAGCCGTGGTTCGCTTCTGCCCGCTGGAGAGCGGACACTCACTCGCCAAGACGGCTCTTGACTGACTGAATACCATCGGTCGGTGGGGATCGTCTTACCAGATGCGACTCTACTGTCCCCACTCCACAGCCAGATTCAATAACAAGTATAAGTAAATATGTACATTCCTTGGAAGGCAAAGGTCGGCGGTTTATTGCTTGACGCACCTTCGGCCTGCCAAGTACCATCTGTTGAACCTTTTTCGGCTTTTATTCGACGGGGGTTGGAAGGTAATCGCGGGTCCCTATTATTGCCACTAACAGCAGGCCTTGGGTCTGGATTAAGCGAGTATCGGTGTGCGGTAAAGAGTAGAAACATGCTGAGATATTTTCGTGCTTTCGGCTAGTTGTACCACGTTGAATTTGGATTTTCCGGTCATTCAAAAGCCCGACGTCCGGTCGCCACTTTGTCTGTACGTCCAAGAATGTTAAAAAAATAATTAAATTAAAACAAAACTGGAAACATGAGTTTGTAGAAAGTTACTGAAGGTACGCCGGGGAAATGCAACAGAGAATCTATTTTATTTCTAGTTTTCTTTTCCTCGCGACCGTCAGCTACAGATCAGCAATTTATTTATACATGGTTTTTATTTATTCTTCCCTTGAAATCCGTGTGACCGTGTTTCTATCTTCAAACCTGACTAATTCGTAGAAATGCTGGCTACCGGGTAATGAATAGACGTTTTAGGGAAACTGTAAACACAACCATTTCTGTTAATGATCAGACCCACTAGCTTGATGTTCTGGAAATGGTACAACACTGTCCTTTCGCTCTAGCATTTAAACGATGTGAACCAGTTGTCAGAACGCGTTGTAAACTGATGACGATGGTTCGCAATGCTGACAGTTATGCATGTACATACTATGATGTAACGTATCACTGTACGTAGAAATCTTCCAGCTTAACGTCAACTAACGCTTATGATTCACAAAGAGCGGATTTTCTAGCCTTGCTATTAGTTTGTGGTCAAATCCAAAGTGGAACTGTGGGTTTTCAATAATGTGATTTTGTTAAGCAATTGACGTTAAGCTAAAAGGAGATTTGTCAGGTGTTGCGCCTATTGTAGGCTCGCAAATAAAATAAATCTCAATCCTTATATTATAATAAGTCTTGGCCAAAATTTAAGAATTGTTTAAACTCTGAATAACAATGAGGATTGAAGTTACATGATAATATGCCTTTATACGTATTGTATCCACTGATAATGGTTACTGTATCTACATACTTAATGGATGGCAACAGTTTAACAGGTGTTTACCAACTATTTTTCTGCTAAGTGCGAACGCATTAACTATTTCTGAATTGGTTAATTGCTTACAATTTGTCCATTGTACCTGGTGGATAGCTTTTGAATTACTCTATGTATAATATCAAATCATAAATCGTTTGTTAATGTTCGTTGGTTTATCATTGCCGTTAAACGATGACATATTTTTATGAAACGTATCAAACGGCCCTACGTGGTAGGAGAAAGTTTTTAATCGCGATCAGTCCATCCGGGGCAGACCGGCGCGATATACCGCGCACAAATCGCGAGTTTTTTGGGATGGCGTATTTATTCCAAACGACAAAGAAGAATACATTTATATGTAAATGAGGTCTTCAATTAAGAGTCTGATTGATACATATTTTTTTAAGTTTTACGTAATAAGCCTGAATTTCGCGCGCACACGCACGCACACACATACACACAAACACATTTATGCCTTAGAAATGTAGGAAAATTCTTGTTGAAATTATTAGTGAAGAAAGATACATAGATATACATTTGCAGACGAAAAGAGACAAACAAAAAAAATTAGTTTCTAGGGAAAAGCACCGTGTAGATGGGAAGAATGAAATTGATCGAACCATATGATAGTATGCTTTACTCTACTTAAGTACACATACGTATGCATATATGTATGTATGTAACAGATGGATGTGTGGCTGCGCTAGAACTAGATGATGCAGTAGATATGTAGATACATAGATAGTGGATGGTGGATATAAGCAGAGTATGAAAGGTGGTGCTTTGGTCGCAGATCGTGGATCGTCATGCGCCATCTTATGCACCACATGACCTGGTAGCTGTGTCCCGTGACCAGTTCACGTGAATTTTGACGTGAAATTCAAATCTTTCTGGCACTAAACATGGATATTCTTGAACAACATCTTGAACAACAAGATGTCAGGTAGTATTTTAATGGAATATCTGCCGGTTGCTCGCCAATCTCCACATATTTGCCCTTACTCTCCAAGTTCTCTCAAGGTCGTCCCGCATAGTACACTGTGCGCACTTACAATTTCGAGAATTTGTATTATTATCCTAGAGATTCGTAACACGTGGATGGAGTAGTGTCACGAGGATGACAAGTTTATTATCTTTCTAGCACGATAAACGCGAAGGAAGACGTTGCACCAGGTATTGTGATCGAAGAAGCCGAAATCGTTGACTGCGAAGGTAAACATCCTTCTCCCCTATAGGACTGGTCTCGCTGTTGTCGAATAAAGTGGCAGGAAAGCACGCGTACCAAACAAGTGTATAATTAATCGATCGTGCTAGAGCTTCTAGCTGCTTCTCAATGACAGATGGTAATTACCACTAAGAGGAAGCAGCTAGTTAGGAGGTTGGGTTAGGAAGGGCCAGAGTGGTTGCTAGATAGGAAAAAGGGTATAGTTTCACTGGGTGTCCTATGGGTTTGATATGTTCGATGATAGCCTTGATTATCGGGAGTAGCCGCGCCAAATGGAACATGGCTCTAGACTATTCCCTGTTAATTGATCCAAGCTGTGCGTCTGGCTGTGCGTCTAGCCGTGTCCACCAGTCACGTATACCCTATAAATATTATGTCCGAATGACGGCAGACTTGTCTTAGGCATGGTTTGGGAGGTTTCCACCGAGAAGACTAAACTCGATTGTTCAAGCGTGTTAGATTGATCGGAGTAATTCTACAGGAGAAGCAGTAGCTGACGATGGAATGAGATATCAGGAGGCTCTCGCGTATAGAGTGGTTCAAGTGAATGGCACTACTGCTGCCAACGAGATCGAACTGCCAGTAACGCAGGCTGGCAATAATACCGTGCAAGTTCTAACATCGCCACTAAACGGGCAATTTTATGTGATTGGAAATGCCAACGATGTTTTCACTACGGCCCAAACTTCAAGATCTTTGGTGCCAAGAACGACGACATTACAGCTAGAAACCCCGAGGAATTGCTCCAGTGGCATCAAGAAGGTAGGATTCCTTCTCGTCGTTCCTTGTAAAAGCCAGTGTTCGGATCTATTTACACTAATTGGAGAACTTGCCTATGATGTTACAGCGTGACGACAGACGAAGAGCGACGCACAATGAAGTTGAGAGAAGGCGTAGAGACAAAATAAATAATTGGATAGCAAAGTTGGGCAAAATCATTCCCGAATGCAACAACACTTCGAATGGAAGTAACGGTAGTGCAAGTTGTGCTACTGGAGAAGGGAAAGCAAACTATGAAACCCAGAGCAAAGGTGGAATTCTGGCAAAAGCATGCGAGTACATAGGTGAACTTCGTGCTGCTAATCAAGGTTTAGGACAGTGTCTAAGAGATAACGAAAAGCTTCGGCAAGAGATCACCGCGTTAAAACAATTAGTTGCGCAATTGAAGAGAGAGAATCTTCAATTGAGAACGCAAATATCGTCTTCTTCGGGGACAGCTACGTCAGATGCTGTTCACTTGAGTCCCTAAACGATTTCCTCCTCCTCTCCCTTCTTCGTGTGTTGCGCTGTACATATTACAAGTAACTCATAATTTGGTTACATCCTCATCGGACATGTCGTCTCTTGTTCCATAATTCATTTGGCAAGACAGAGTTATACCTGCTCGTTGAAGAAAATCTATTTTTATGAGCCTACCGGCAACCAAGGAAGACCTCTCCGATATCCCAATGGACGACTGACTTTTTCAGAGCGTTTCCATCTGCTGATTCGATTCCCAATACTCTTCCTACCATTGTGAAAGCACATCTTTCGAGAGTCCCTTAGAATCTATCTATCTAGCAGTGTGTCTGAGTGCGAGGCGAGTGCGTGTGCGTGTGCGTGTGTAAGCATACACATGACTGTATAGCAATAAAGATATTTTTGCGAATGCGTGATTCTGAATCTTTGAAAACAAAACTTCAGGATCGACGATCAAAGCTGAGCAGACATTTTTTAAATGTAAAACGTGTAAAGTATGATTATCTTGTACATATGTGTATTGAGCGGGCAGAGTATTGTTATAAAATAATAATGAAAGACACTGGTTGCACCAAAAGGCTGTTGCTGTTATTTTTATTGTTAAGATCGCCAGTGTATGTACTATTGAGAATTGGTGTTGCCGTTTGGCTTCTTGGAGTTTGGTCAACGTCGATAGTTTATAAAGGACATGCGTTCAGTAACAAGTGAAAAGCCAATGTATGTGTGTGTATTAGTGATGCGATTATTGTTCCGAGCGTGTATGTACTCTAGCGTAAGTAGGAAAGCGTTGTGTGATAGGGACCCTTTACCGAGTCAAGCCCGATTGAGTTTTTTAGTTGGCCAGAGCTTGCTGTAACCGATGTACATATATGTTAGATACTGCGGTACAAAGCTTCTTTGTAAATATAGACTTGAAAATAAAAGGTACACTCATGTTGAGTAAAAGCGTACTTGGACTACCTTCATCGGAGGACACGTGTCTGAAGATGTGCATAGCATATACCGAAATCCGCGTGGTACTCTCAAACTCGCCTTTCGCCTTTAAACACAGCATATCGATTTATTTTTCGCATATCTTACAATCAAGAGGTGTTTGTTACACCCCTTACAGCACTTGGAGCGATGTAATATATAGGGGGGACAATATGTTTTCTTGTTCGTCTTAATGAGCCAAATCACATTGATCCTAGCAGCACACCGTGATTCAGTCAGTGATATCCCTGCTGTTTGTAAAGTTTTAGACCATTTGTCAACATGTCAACATTTAAAATAACATTTCTACTTGTACATAACATTGGTGCAGAATCCTTAATTGACTCGCACACTTATATACGGTAGCTAGTATACTCTATTATAATACAATGCATTTAATACTCTTGATTGATATAAGCTGCACTTGCAAAAGCTTCTATCGAATCGCCCGGCTCGGAACGCTATCATGCAAACCGATGAGTTGCGCGCCGTTAACAGTGGGAGAATTATTGCACGATAAGAGTTCCTCGGCTTCTCGATCCATGCAGAGATGAGGAGACGGGGATGGGACGAGGGGTAATCCCCTTTTCGGGAATTTCGTGACTTTTCTAGTTAATAGGTAAAGATTTGGATGCACTTTGCGTAACAGGTCTGATTAATTGTTTTAACGATTAGTGTCAAGATCCAGAGGTATTTCATTAGGATGTCTATCGTACATACAGTATATATATAATACAGGTCTGTTTTTTCAGCGAGAAAGTGCACTTAAGGACGCCCCATACTTTATTGTCCTGCCGATTGTGCATTCGCACAAGCGCACGCTCGAACCACGCTTGAACGCACGGACGCGTATATTCCCTCTTTCTCTTCTTCTCTGGCCCTTCACTCCTCCTGGACAGTTATTCCTAATGGGGATATAATATTATCTTTTACAGATACTATCGATGAAAGTGGCAGAGCCGCCGCGCCGGCGCGTTATTATATACAATTCGCGCCAATTTGGGCCCCGTTCAATGGCGCAATTCACATTTTTGAGGTATAGGTCGTGCCATAAATGCCAGTCGCTCTTCTTCAGCCAAGCCAGGCCGTCCTTAAGTAACTAACACAAGATTTTGGAATATTCGCACAGAGGAATTCGAATTGCGTAATAACTCTATCTCTTATACTTAATCCTCCAGATTTCTGAATGCCTGTTGAATGTCTTCGTGCAGTTGATCAAAATCGGATCTAATCTTTGCCTCGCCGTCTTTCACAGGATCCTACGGATGGGAGACATATGTGTACGGCTGACATGATTCCTACATGATAAATTATCAACCATTGCTGATGATTCATTCATTCCCATTACCTTGAACTTCATGGAGCTCAGCTGATAAAGTATGTTGCCCATGCTGTCCCTTATAACGTTCCACGTGATTTTATTGTCAGACTGGGCAGTAGATTCAACAGCATGTCTGGCCATGTCGTAGAAGGCAATCATATTCCTCAGCATGCCGACAGTTTTGTAGAATGGGCAGAAACGATCGTATGGCGAGTAACTATGTAACAAGGTACAAAAATCGAATGAATAAGCAAGTAGTACGAGCTGGAAACAGCTTTGAATGTTAAGTGAACGCGAAGTGGTATATTCCCCCTGCAGAACTCTTACCTATTTTGTTGCAGGAAATCATCCTTCAGGAGTTTGGCTACTTCCAATGTGATTTTATCTGTCTCGGCAAGAGAGGCCTTACCCACAAGTTGTACAATTTCAGACAAGTCCTCTTCTTCTTGCAAGATTTCCTTAACTTTGGTTCTTAGGGGGACAAATTCGGGGAAATTTTTGTCATAGAAGTCATCCAAAGCGCGTAAATACTTGCTGTAGGATATAAGCCAGTTAATCGAGGGGAAGTGTTTGCGTTGCGCGAGTTTCTTATCCAGACCCCAGAATACCTGTCAGTATCAATCAAACGATCAGTTTCAAATTCAAATCACCAGAAAATGTTACAGACTTCTTTAGTGTGAAAGAACTGCTCCCACTCCCAAGAGAACTGAACTAAACTGACCTGGACAATACTAAGGGTGGCACTAGTTACAGGATCTGAGAAATCACCACCTGGAGGTGATACGGCACCAACTATGCTAACAGATCCTTCGCGGTCCGGATTACCCAGGCACTTCACTCTAAAAAGCAGTTAACGAGAGGATGATTTTTGTCACTTCGATCTTGTCATTTGCAGCGGGAAAGTGGAATGTTTTGCCTCTACCTTCCTGCACGCTCGTAGAAACTGGCCAAACGGGCACCCAGATAAGCGGGATAACCAGAATCGGCGGGCATTTCAGCCAGACGTCCAGAGATTTCACGCAAAGCTTCTGCCCATCGAGACGTAGAGTCTGCCATCATAGAAACATTGTAACCCATGTCACGGAAGTATTCGGACAGAGTGATACCTGTGGAAGAAGAATTCTTTGATTAGACAATGGAAAAAGGTGTTGAATATGGGGCTGGGCATTATGCTTTCGAGGGAAGCTACGCATATGCATATGTTTACCGGTATAGATGGATGCTTCGCGAGCAGCTACAGGCATGTTGGAAGTGTTTGCGACCAGCGCAGTACGCTTCATAATGGACTCGGTGACTCCCTCGATTTCGACTGTGAGCTCGGGGAAGTCACGCAGTACCTCCGACATTTCGTTACCACGTTCTCCGCAACCGACATAGATAATAACATCAGAATTGGAGTACTTTGACAAAGCCTGTGAAATGACAGTCTTGCCGCATCCAAAAGCTCCAGGAATAGCTGTAGTTCCTCCTTGGACGCATCTGAAATCATTTCAGTCCGAGTATTGTGGAGGGTAGAAAGTTTTCGATGCTCTGCACTCCGAATTGTATCGCGTGTTTTTCCTTAATAAATGAATTCTTACGGGAAGAGAGAATCCAAAACACGCTGACCAGTTAGTAGAGGATGGTTGGCTGGCAACTTTTCTGTGACAGGGCGGGGTTGACGTACTGGCCATACCTGTATGCATCATTAAATCGGGCATGGTAATATGACCGGCATGGTGTGGGCGCGCGCCAAAGAGACAGACAGTTGCGCATACATAGCCGTTGGATTAACGTACTATTTCTATTTGAGCTCTACATACCTGCAACATGGTGTACTTGTGCCTCTCTCCATCAAAATCCGTCTCAAGCACAATGTCCTGTCGAATGAGAGAAAAATCGCGTTCAGTGTGATTACAGACTCCCTCACTCTCCTTACTAACGATTCGCTGCTCATATATTGCTTCTTACTTACATCAACCGTATAGTTGCCCGCTGGTGCGATGTATGTGACGGTACCTTTGCTTTTTGGGGGCAAGATCATTCTATGTTTGACCAAAGTATTTTCATGCACGATACCGAATAAATCACCACCGGTAATATGACTTCCATTTCTAATATTTGATGGATTAAATTCCCAAGATGCGGTTCTGGACAAGGCCGGTACATTAATACCCTTCGGTATGTAAATCGAACTAGTAAGTTCATTAATATCCTTCAATGGCCGCTGGATACCATCGAAGATACTGCCAAGGATACCGGGTCCTAATTCCACGGACAACGGTTTTCCCGTACGTAAAACAGGATCACCAACAGTCACACCACTGGTTTCCTCGTATACCTGATATCAGGAAGATGGCAAGCTCAGCATCCAATGAGATAAATTCCTCTTTTAATCGACAATATCTCGCTTTGCAATTATTATACCTGTATAGTAGCCATGTCTCCCTCCAAACGAATGATTTCTCCTACCAATTCGTAATAACCGACTCTGACTAGCTCGTACATAGCTGAGCCGGACATCTTTTCGGCGGTGACCACTGGAAAATATCACGGCGTATAAGTATTTAGCCATAGGATGGTGCGTAATTTGCGTCCTTTAAGATTGAGAACTAACCAGGGCCGGAGACCGCATAGACATAGCCAAACTTGGTCTCCCTCTCCTCATTTCCAATCTTTGGTAGTCCTTGACTCATCGTGCGATATATATTTCACCGGTAAGACCTAGTAACTAAAAAGAATCCGTCCAATTAGTATTTCTCCTTATGAGAGAAGTCTTGTCCGAGCGAATGAAAACTTTGCCAATTTCGAGAGAGAGAAAGAGAGTATGTGCCATTAATCGGCCGGGACTTTCGGCTATTTTATTTCATATTTTATAGCAGTGAAAAATCTTGTGCTCAAACGGCCAACTAATATCCGATATCTGCGTTAGAATGGATGAAATAGATGAAGAGAGGGCCAATGAAGGCTAGCTTTCAAATTGCAGGAGTTCAAGGTAATGAATTCACGTGAGCCTCTTGTTTAAAGAATAGGCGTAGCCCTGTCTAAAGCCGCGAGCGCACTGCTGCTTTGAGAGAGAACCTGGTGATATTGGAGAGGGATTGCCGAAAAGAAATCGAGATAATCGGGCCACTCGATCTTCCCTGCTCTAAACGGGAAAGCCGTAAATGAATTGTGTCTTCCTTAATCCGAAAGTATGAAGAATTGAGCCACTGCTAGAATAATGAGAGAGCGCTTTCAAATGGTGGTACGATCGATACTGTACGCGCCACTCTTTCGAGAAGAACTTACAGCAAAGCTGCTGATGCCGTTAACTTTCGGATCAACTGATCTCGAACGAAGATGGAGAACCGAGGATCCTTTAGGCTGCTCTCTCCGATGAACTAGTAACAGTTGTTGACAAGACGGAACTTACAAGAGATCTATGCAAGGGAATCCACCCGTCGACCAGGCAATCTTCTCTCTCAAGTCTTGCTGCTATCACAAGACAGGTCAGCTGACTGAGAGCAGTGCTGGTCCTCAATTGATAGTCCCACCCTCGCCTTAAGCACCATCTACAACGCAAGATTCGCCTCTCTACGTATGCGCATAAGCACTTGACATCTATCTAGATATCCCATCCTATCGAGATTTATCTATTATAGTGCAGACCAATGAAGACAGCGAACGGGGAGATCACTGATTGTCCTCAATTGTCCTATATAGGATGGGTGAGCATGGGTGAGCATGGGTCGGTATGGGTAGCACAGCAGATGCACACATAGTGGCTACTTGTGTGTAGATGTGTAGTGATGTGTAGATGTGTAGTACACTATATATCAGATGAGTGGAGTGCAGCGTAGCACTCGCGGTGTGACAGTGAGGGCTGTGGTGGAGGTGACGTTCCAAGCAGTTCGAGGGAGTTCCGAGTGCAAAGGGGTTTTTTAGCTGGCCGAAAGGGTTTGAAAGGGTTGGGAGAGAGAGTGAGTCAGTTAGCGTACACGTGTGTAACGTGGAAGATTGGGGGAGCGACAGACGGTGATACAGTGCGCTGCTGGTGTCTTGTCAAAGAAAGGCCAAAAACCTCCAGAAATCCAGGTTGTTTGCCTTTGAGTAGGCTAGTTGAGCAGTAAAATAAACATTAGAGATGGACGTGTGCAAACTAGAACATTTCATGGAATTGGTTGGAAAATTGAAGGTACGCTAGATAGAGTTTGGTGACTTTCTCCTTTATTTTCTCGTTTCTGCTGGTGCATTACTTTGTTGATGAAATCAGTCAATGGTTCGTTGGTTCGAGCTACTATGACTATGAATCAAGCATATGTCAACTCTAAATGCGCGCATTTTCGTCGCTAGTTCTACTTACATAACGAGACGTAAATTTTCCAAGGATGAATACAGAATTATAGATATACCAGATATGTAGCAGGCTATCCTATCTCTTTGAGAATATCAGCATTATAGTACATATTATCGATATACATGTTGACGCGGCTGGTCAAATATAGCACCGATGGGGATTTAAGAGGGGTTTTTGCTAATAGGAAAAGAAATGTGCGAGTGAATGTTTGAGAGAAGATGCTATTTGTAGAGGCACGACCACATTTGGGTAAATGAAAGAGGGGATATATATTCATATACGTATCCATCAAGACTGTTGCAAATAATGCAGAAGCATTATTGCGTGGGCACTTTTAAAGATTGAACGTGTCCACAGATTGATTTCTAGTTGGAAGAATAAGAATCATTCCCAAGGGAAGGAGAGAACTGATAATCGATAGATAATGACTAAGAGTTTGATTGTTCGTTGTCTTAGTTAATGGCAGATATGGATTAGGATTAGATTAATTGAAGTGTGCGCTGGTGTGCGCTGGTGTGCGCTGGTCTGATAAGGATACTCTAGTGAGAAATGGGAAAGAACACAGAAGGGGTTGAGAGTTCTGCAAATTCATGCTTCTGATGATATCAGTCTAATAGAACTTGATAGATGCAAATGTAGTGGGGAGGTGGTAGCAACGACGAGTGCTGCGTTAACAATGAGAAAAAGGATGTTAGCAAAAGATCAGGGAAAGACTGCCACTATAAAAAATCGCTAAGTGGTGTCAGCGTTATTATCACTTGAACAATTCTGAGAATCTATTTCAAGTCTGAGATAAAGTGGAGCTGAACATCCAAGTGGATATATTCCCTTAGGTATTGATAGTCTCTATTAAATTACAGCACATGAAGAGAACAGGCTGGGTTATTAAGAATATAATGGATCCGGAGACAGTGGCTGGGCACATGTACAGAATGGCGATGCTTGCATTTTTGGTCGATCCAGCGGATAACTTAGATAAAATGAAGTATGAAATGGTATTATTACTGCAATTGAGAAAGGAGGAAATAATGTTTTAAGGTCTGGCTTGATGGATGAATGGCGCTTCTTTCCAGAATAATGCAAATGGCATTGATACATGATTTAGCAGAGTGCATTGTTGGTGACATCACTCCCCATTGTGGTGTATCGCCAGAAGAGAAACACAAGCGAGAGGATGACGCAATGATATCGATCTGTGCTCTCTTGGGTGACAAGGGTGACTCGCTGTTGCAGATGTTCCGGGTAAAGTAGCCTATTTATTAGCGCGAGCGAATCTGCAAAAAGATGGATGGTTCGCGGCGAATCTACTTCCTCTCGAAGAAAGCCGAATCTTCTTAAAGAACAAAGGCTGGGCTCCCCCTCTTCATGGTGGCATATCTATACACTTTGCAGGAGTATGAGAAACAAGAATCGGCCGAAGCACAATATGTGAAAGACCTTGATCGATTGGATTTAATAATGCAAGCGTACGAGTATGAAAGGAGGGACAATATTCCTGGGAAACTGGACGAGTTCTTTGTGGCGACGAATGGAAGGATTAGACATCCGTTCATTAACAAAGTAGCGGATGCAATAAACTCAAAGAGGAATAACTTACGCGATAATCCTTTAAATGAAAGGCTTTAGGAAAAATATTTGTATTCGCGCTATTTTTAACTACTAGTTATGATTGCTAAGAGAGTATCGATAAGACACGACATAGGCATTAAGTATTTTTACTGACGACGAGTGTTTTAGTATCTAGTTCTCTGTCTAGAACTGTTTCTATCGGATGACTTGGTGACTGTCTTCCATTCAGATGAATCGCGAACAAAATATACGTGACTGTGTCTACAGTTTTTAATTAAACGCATTCAAATGCTCGTTCTTCCCCCCCCCCCCCCCCCCGTCGCCGTCGCCGCCGCACGGAACAGAAAACAATGAGAGCTCAGTTCTTTTGGGCGGGATCTCGGATGACTCGGATGCATTCATACGCTACAGTCGCCACACACTGTGTAGCGTAAACGTATAAAAGATAGAGATACGCATGCGCAGTTCATGAGCGGCACGTTTCAATTAAAGGTTCTACTGATACATGGTTGGATATACATTATAGGTATTACAACATATATACATGATAGATGATAACTGATTTTCTCGTTGATCCTAATACTGTTCTTAGTAGAGAACCGATTACTTATCTTCACACTTGAAAGAATCTAGTATATAAATAAGCCGATGTAGAAGGCCTAAGTCACATCCGGTGCGCGGAGATGTCTCATGCTTTCTTATCCATTCTTTCTAACGCTACTATGTATATGATATATAAGTAAAAGGCTCATCAGTCTTCCCAATTGGTACAAGCTAATAAGAAACCAGCATATAATATATTCCGTATCTATTAATGATGTATACCACATATACAACTATATGATATGCAGGCCGATCCGATCCGTCACAGTGTCGCTTGTCGATCGACACCATTACCAATTACTATACACCGCTTCGTACTATTGTACTTACATATATCCCCTAGGGATCTGTTCCAGCTCTATTGTCACGCGTAGACAAAGGTAGCCCATGTTTATTCGCTTTAATTGTGAATTCATCGTTAATCGCCAATTTACAAATGTACTTGTGCCTTATCCCGCAGTCGTCACTTCTGTAAGCATATGCTTTCGATGTTGTATTGTATGCTAGCGTGAGGCATCTGAAATATAAATATTCACCATCATTTTCATTCTACAGAGACAATATGATTTCGTTGAAAATACTGCTAGGAATCATTAATGGGCATATGAACACTGTGCGACGAGTAAGGAGTGTAAGTGCGCTGATCTCTGACAGAAATAGTTTTAAAAATGTTGAATTTTCCAATCCCGTCTATCTGACGGAATGTTTTGAAAGAAAGAAGCTTGTTTTCTCTGGAGCTTTGCCCGCCTTCTCTTATTCCAATGCAAGTGTTGGCGGCTGACGGCAAGATGGTGAGAGTTCGGTGGCCGGTGGTCGGTTGCCGGCGGCTGGTAGCGGCATGGGCCGAGGATGGTGAGAGTTGAGGGGGACAGGTATAGATTTATGAGCGCAGTCTAACGTGAAGGATAACGGCGCGGCCGCGGGGTCGGCGTTACTTTGGGTTTCGTGACTGACAATGAGCGGCGTGGGACATCTGCATTTGCGTTTACGGTCGAGAAGGCTTTCGCCGCTAGGAATGATCTATGCAAGATACGCGTGCAACATGTGCATGGTAGATTTGGTAGAGATGAGAATAAAGCTGCCACTTACCTCCCGTCACCGGGAACTGTTTCCTTCGCGTTGTGATATACTGGCTTGGCTGTGCTCGCCCAAATCCAAAGAAGGCCTGGATTCAAGCCTCCTGTCCAAAACTGCTGCTTTGGTTTGAGTTTGTTGTTGTCAGCGAGCTGTATTACTTTTGCTACTTTCTGCTTTTCTTCTACCGATTCAAATTCAACTAGATCGCCACCCATACCGCGACATAGACTAGCCGACGATTTCCAGTCAAATTCACGATTACTGAAGTGATAACAATTCTCTCGAATCCTTGTCGAATTCTCGGGGCACTGTTCTGTAATGACATATCAACCTCCCATCAAATCTACTCACAATCAGAGAAAATCAATGACAACTTCTTTAGCTTTACCTTTCTTATTCACATTCCCGGATAGAATGTGATACAACAATTCTTCTGCTCTTTGGAGACGATTCTCGAGATAATCGACTCTGTAGACCAATTTCTCTATGGCACCTAATGAATGAAATAAGCCGATCTTTGTTATTAATTCTTCGATGGCAAACTCCACTCCGCTCCGTACCGCAATCTACATTACGAAATCATGGGAGAAACGAACAGGAAGTAGCATCGTTGGCCGAATCTTAATCGGCGATTACCTAATAAATACAAGTCCGTTTCTGAAACTTCGCGTTTGTTTGGCGAAGTCGCTTTCGGCACTATTGTCAGCATGCCGTCACCAAATTTCATCACTCGAGAAGTTCGTGAACTTTTTAGGCTGGGATTCGTCCAATAATCTTCAAGCATTTCGCTCCATGGTCCTGATCTTCCTTCGGACGAAACTTGCGACAAATACCAGGAAGTAGGGAGTAGCGCTTCATCTAATGAGCAAAGTGTGCAAATGCAAGTTTTTTTTCCAATTTCCAGTTGTTGATAAGAGGAAAACAATTCTCTCTTATTGAACCTAACGATACCACTCGTCTGCTCGCACCTGCTGAACTTGTATCATTAACTGCCTCTACTTGCATGCAGCAGTGTGTCAGTAAAAGAACTTGAGCACAGAGGAGAAGTAATTTATTAACATAGTAAGCCATAACCAGGCTGCGACAAAAACAGGACATCACACGTATGATTATCACCAAAGGGTCACACCACCTATTACACTCTGGCTCACTTTTTGCTCCAGCTCCTTTTCTCTGTCTCTCTCTCTCTCTCTCTCTCTCTCTTTGGCTCGCTCGCTGGCGCGCGCGCGCGCGCGCGACACCACGTATGTCGTATCCGCCCTCGCGTCCCCGCTCCTCTGCCTCTCAATCCTCTCTGAGAGGGCGACCACTGGGCCGTTCCTGCTCGCGGCCAAATTTACGCGTGAATTCCAGAGCCGCTCCGTTGCCAGTGTTGCGTTCTGCAAGACTACCGACGACCAAATATCCAACTGAACAGGAAAGGTATTCCGGAAGCTCGATTCCTACGTGTCACTTTCCCTCATCTTTGGAAAGTGAGTCACTTTCTTTAATGGGTTCACTGACACCATTCAAACTCCAGCCCCCCACGCTCGTCCGCGACCTCTCTTTTTCAATGCGCTCAGCCAATCTTCTCCTAGCTCGATAACAGAGTTTACCTGCCACTTTTCACGATACACACACGCTACTTCTAAGAGCAAGGTAACGTTAACCAACATACAATAACATTGGGTAGCAGAGACATTTTAGCTATAATTACGATGTCTTTGGAAGTAGCTTTGGAAGTAGCAGCCGATTAGTGAAATTAGCGAAAGAGAATACTAAGAAAAATATCTTTCACTACTAATCCTCTGGGGAATGCTAGTAATTGAAATTAATAACGTAAATGAGGTCAGGCATTCGTCAATTGTGGCCGGCCTTTCGCTCTGCGCTCCATTAGACCTTGCTCCACTGACACGATTTTCTAAGATACATCGCTCCGGTGCCGGTCTTCTCGCCCACTATTTCAAGTTTTTTCGTCGTCCCCTTTCAATCCCCCTCCCACACACGCAATCGGTTGGCACTAACGAGTAGCATGAGTGCGAATACCAAGATACACAGTAGATATGTGGAAATATTTAGAAAAGTATGTACACATCTTTAGTCTATCTATATGTACGTACACATATAATATCAGTCAGATATCAGAAAAAGTAGTCTTTATTGTAGGGTGATGGGAATGATTATCAGTCTTTCTTCGCGGGCAATTGTCAAGTCTAGTCGCTTCTAATTAGACTATCGTTAAAAGTAAACGGTAAGGTTGAGACGCTCGTTCAATACCTGGTCATTGTTTCGTGACTTGGTATCTGGTGCCACTAGCACGGTGTCCACAGTCTGAAAGAGTGAATAGAATCTTGGTTCTTGTAAGGGCAAGCCTTTCGGCGGCCGATTAAAGTTAAATACCATGAACCATCGTACCCTGTCATCGTCGTTCCAAGATAGCTTTTTGATCTTGGGTGTAATGGAAGAAGCAGGCCAAGTTGGCGTAACAGATCGGGTGGGCTCAATAGCCGAATGAGAGGACATGTCGTGCAAATCAGCAACAAGGTTCCTCTTGGTGCTTAGATCATTCATGTTTTCGAGGAGAGCATTGTTATTCTGTATATATGAAGTTGCGGATAGTCCAGCCGGGCTTCCAATAGGACCAACTTTATGTTTATTATGGAGAGATAGGCCCCGTACGGAAGAAGGAAGAGCCCCTTAGGAGAAATAAAAAGCAGATGTTTGTTGCATGCTGCACGTAAAGGTAGACCGAGGTTTATCAGGGTTTGCCTAGCCCACGTACCATAGAACCTTTTAGCGGAGGAAGAATTTTCTCGAGGCTGATTGTGTGTGTCGTTGTCACTCTGTTCTGCACTGTGCAGCTCTTGGCAATTGTTTCTTTCTTTCTCTGCTACGGCGACTCTCCGTGGACGGCCATCTAAATTTCCATCGTCACCAGTGTCCTCATCCTCTTGGACGTCATTATGGTCATGGTCATGGTCGTGCTCGTTGTCGTCGTCGTCGTCGGCGTCGGCGGCGTCATCGTCGTCGTCGTCGTCGTCGGCGTCGTCGTCATCTCCATCAGGATGATTTCGACGATCATGGAGAAGGATATTGCGTCTATTTGGAGAGGGAAGAGATTCGACGGCGAGGGTGCCAGCTGTTGTGCCCTGAAAGATATTGGCAGCGAGACCGAGCGCTTGTGGAGTCGTGATGCCGGAAGAAGGCAGAGCAGAACGAACCGACGATTTGTCCCGGTAACCACTCCCTGCTGAGCTCAAACTATCGGCAGGTTTTCTTCTTTTCCTGCGAGAAGAAAGCCAGGAAATGTAGTAGAGAGCGAGCATCGAACAATGAAGAAGGAGGCAGGCGCGTGGAGAGAGGGAGGTGTAACGGCGCTCACTCACTGCTTGTAAATGTAGAGTATTAAAATGAGAATAATAACGCCAAGGAGGCCTAAGGTAGCTCCAAATATCGCGATCAAAAGGACGCTACTCCCAAGCCAGGCAGCTGCAGCGCGTGCTCTATTTCCCGCATTTGGCGATGAGGCTCCGATTGGTAAATGTACGATAACTGGTATCATGCTAGACCTTAAACAAACAAATGTCGAACGATCGATCGATCGATCGATCGATCCTTGAATTAGTGGGATCGACAGATACTCGATGAGACGAAGGGTGTCGGCAAAGTAGTTGTAGTTAGTTACCTGGGTGGCCGGCCGGAATCAGTGGCAACAGCGACCAATCGAGCCAGCGATCCATTGATTCCTTCAGGTGTTCGCAGGATTAGCTCTCCATTGCCTTGAAGCTTGAAGGACCTGTAAGCATCAGCGGGGGAATGTGCACGAGCATCCTGCTAAAGTGTCGAATGTCTGTCCGATAATGAGAATGCTATGACTACCGTGCATCTGGTCCTCTGAGGGACAAATGTATTTTGTCATTCCTATCGCCATCGGCAACTTCCAGCCTTCCTGAAACAGTTGAGTTCTTTGTTAGCCACTTCCAGCTAATCCAACCAATATCTTTCTCTCTATCTCTCTATCTCTCTATCTATCTCTATTCTATGTAGTATTGCCGGAGCAGTAGTAGAGATAGAATGGAGATAATATCTTGGATAGTTGGCCCGTTTCTCTGTCAATCTATAGCGAGAGGCGCATAAGCTTTGTTTCTGTTCTTTTACCGATGAGTGTGCCGACGTTGAGGCTAGTAGCCTGGAACTCGTATCTGGGATGCCGAAATCGTGGCTCCCATTCGTTTACATCCTGAACTGAGATATTCACTCGGGACGTATCGTTCTGTGTCGCGGGCGTATTATGTCAGTAGATGTAACGTGTAGCATACATGGAACAGAGAACAGAGTTGACCAGTTGAGATTGTTATTGGTTAGCCCCTTGATAAATCACGTACATGGTAATTATCAGTGACATGAACGAAAAAAGTGTGATAGAGCCTGCTCTCGAAATCTAGGCTATTCTTCAGGATCAATTCAGCCGAATTCGTTATGGCAAACTTGTCCAAATCTTCAGGAGGGCCAACTAGCCAAAAGCGAAGATTCTGAAAGAAGAATAGAATCAGAGTCTTGTTTGACGAGAGAAAGCAGCCCTGCCTCGGTATGGGCCACTGGGCCTTTTTTTAAGCAACCCACCGGATTCAATCTATCAACCTCTGTCCTGAGGAGGACACTACCTGCCGGCGTATTCTCTAAAACACTAGCTCGGTGTTCTTTCTGACAAAATCGTACCGCAGTCTGTTCACTCGTTTGAAGAGGACGTAGATCGGTACGCGAAACGATTACAGTTGATAAGGCATATCGATCAGGATTATCCACTTGTGTTGCCTGTTAAAGAGAAGGCAGCTCCATCATCTACTGTATTGGGTAGCATGACTAGTTCAGCCGGTATTAAACGGCGGCGCGACGGTTAACGTACCACATACATACAAGTAAAATATTATAAAGCGGTACAAAAATTCTATTCTTTTCCCTTACGAATAATTTCGTTTCGGAAAAACTATTATCTACATATTAAAGTACATATTGTAAACAATGTATCCTGTACATTTTTTTACAATCCTTGCAGTAGCTAGCGTGCCACCGCGACTTTCGTAATGTCATAGTGAATGAAAGATAACTCTACTACACTACGGAAGCAGATCCTTTAAGTTTCATTTTGTGCGGAACATTTATAACCGCTATTTATAATCATCAGATTGATTTTTTCTATGAAATTAAGCATTTTATATAGAAACAAAAATAAACTGGGATAGGTATGCAAGAAAAAAAGAAACGCTGCGTAGTGCAGTAGATAAACGTATTAAGAAGATCCGATGAAATTTTCAGCTTGATCCGTTCAATAATGAATTAGTTATGCTGGTTACCGCCCGCGGAAACAGTGTTTCGAGAAAATCGTGTTTGAAGTTTTGCGAATATTTAGAAAATATCTTTCGTATCTTTTTATGCAAAACATGAGAAAGTTTCAAAATTCGTTATGCTTCCATAAAATCGTCCATTCCTGCGCCATACACCATTATCAACAGCATTTTTGGGGGGAAATTTGATTGTTTTTTTACCCAGTTACTTGTATGTGGTACCTTAAACAATCTGGACTCGGTTTCACTCCACTAGAATTACCTTGATTATAATAGTCGCCGGAGACTGTAACTCGACATCGTGCAATGGACGGGTCATTGCGAAGGCTGCCGTTTCCGGATTCAAAGTGAGAAATGGCAAAGTCGCGCTTTGTATACTGTATCTCACAGGGGCATTAATACCAGTGTCCTGATCTACTGCTTTTATCGCTTTTGGATGGACTTGCAATATCTGGAGCGGGCAGGCGGCCAAGCAAGCAAGCAGAGAAACATAGAAAGCGTCGATCATCAGATAAGGGGTTGATCGATCTTTGTTATTGAACTTTTACCCACCGATTGGTATTGGCGTGATAGCATGATCTCATAGCCTTCCCTTTCGAATGCAGGGTTCTGGTCGTCTGCATCAATGACATTTACATAAAGAGTGGTAGTTGATGATTGCGGCGGGGAGCCTTGATCCTACAAGAGTTGAATTTATTGGTAGATTAGGTATACATATAAGAGGAGCGTCTGTTTGAATGGAGGTGTACGGTGGACGGTGGACGGTGTATCCGCTATCTAACACGAATAGAACTGCTAGTTGTGATTGTTGGACATTTCAACTTTGGAGAGGGTGTTTCCGTGCTGCATAGGTCTGCAAGTGTAAGATTTGCAAGAGCAAACTTGAAGGTCTTGTTAGTATATGTACCATCGACTGAAGGTTTGAGAATAGAGCAATTGAAAGTGAGTTTGCGCGATACATCTCCATATTGGAGAAGCAATAGATATATTAAAGAATGAAGCGATGGTGAACCGAAGGTGAAAATTGATGGATCGAATCTAGAGTCGAGTAAATGTCTATCTATGTCTGTCGATGGCAGGTCTCTGTAATAGAGTAATGTAAATGCGAACGGTAATATTAAGGATTAGGGAGGGCTAAAGTTACTAGTTAATAGATTACAAACTTGTGCGCGTATGCCAACGGAGAAAGTGGCGAGCGTTTCGTAATCCAGCGGCTTCTTCAGGACTAAGGTACCCTCCAATGCGTTCACGAAGACGAACAAGTCCTACGGGGAGAAAGAGATTTGGGCGCATAAAATGGGTCGGTTGGTTGTCGCGTTGCGGGGGGTTCGAATGGCTGCTTATTTAATGGTGTATGTGGCTGGGTAACTGGGTATACTTGTACCGAATGAGGCCCTGGAAGGACAGCATATTGGACTGTAGAGAAAGGTCCGGGTTGATCCGCATCTACCGCCCGAACGCCTTGCAAAACTCTGGTGCCCACTACCGTCACCTGATGATTTGTTGTTTGAATTTGCAGGTTACATTCTCAAGACGATGGGAGCTTTTGGGAGGGAGCTTTTTACCTCGGAAATATTCAATACGTAAGGGGCATTGACGAACTGGGGGGCGTTGTCATTGGCATCTGTCACACGTATATTGACCGGGATGACAAAACCCTGTGATGAGGTGAGCGACTGATTGAGTTTCTAAGTAAGGGGAGTTATTATTAACTGAAAGGATTACTTACAGGATCTACGGCATGTTTCCTTTCACAAATGACATTGATGTAAACACTGGCTGGACCTTGGAGGCCTTCCTTGTCAAGAGGCCGTACAAGAGTGAGGTTTCTCGAGTACGGAGATATCGCGACAGGACTATCGTGCTCCTGGAGTGTTAATTTAATGTCTCCCTGTGCTCCGGGATCGCCGATTACCCCGAGCACACCCAACACCTCGCCGACCGGCAAATCTTCGCTGACAAACAGATGCGCTGCGGTGACACCGTTCTCCAGAAAGCACCTTGCATCATGAATCACTGGGAGGGTAAAGTCGGCTTTCTTTAATCATGCCTGGATCTTTCAAAGGAAACTCATGCTATGTCTATGGATGCGCGTGCCAACGACTCTGTCTCATTGTCAATCTCATTGCCTGTCTGGCGTGTATCAGTCTGTTGGAATTGGGAAGGGAGGCTCGTAGCTCGTAGCTCGTGCTCGCAGCTCGTGCTCGTAGCTCGTGCTCGAAGTAGTGTTGTACTGGTGTTGGATAGGAGGAGAGAAATGCAAGGTGTAGGTAAGGATGTCTGTAAATGTATGTAGATAGCCGCGTGCTCCCTTGGAGCGGAATTCCGGCCGCGCTGAACCTTCGGGCGTATCGACGAGGTAACGTTCCGCATGTGATTTTCGCAATCTTCTGCGAAAAGATTTTTCCAGAAGGGGAAGTCGGCCCGACGGCTCTCTCACCACAACTTTCCGCTTAGCCTTTACCGCAACTCGCAATTCGCAACTCGCAACCCGAGCTCGTAGCACTCATCAACCGTTAGGGCCACTTCCACTTCCCACGCTCGCCAATACTACCCGATCCTGATCAATGCAACTAAACGCTTTTTCGTTGCTCTTATATGAATATCTAATTGTTTATGAGTGTCGGAAAAGAACCCACATTGCCCAGTAGCTGGATGCGCCAAATAAAGAAACAGGAGTAGAATCTTTAATGCGTATGATTTCATTGTGATCGGAGCTCGTCCTCCATCATCCCCGACATCATGAGACTCATCTGCAATATAACAAAGCAGAAAGAAAGAGAGAAAGTAAAACGCAGCCATACTCGCCTAGAGAGAAGCCTTTCACGAGATTTGTCTCTCGACAAATGCCTGCCTGCCGGCCTGTGTGTGTCTCACATACCCACTCAGAAAGCCGATGGAGCAACTACAATACTATGCATACTTGATGGGACCAGTTGGATGGATGCGAAACTATATAGTCAAATTGTATATATCTACTATGTACTATGAAATATATCGTCTTTTCACAGTTGAACTAATTGTAAGTCCGAGAGGTAAGCCGAAAATCACCAAAGGGCGAAGCACGTCGGCATTCTCACTGTGCCGTTAGAAGGCCTAGTGACGTACTAGAGGTCTCTCTACACGGGGATATTTGTAGCTTTTTTCACGATTAATTGCACTAGTTTGTATAGTTGACACTTTAAACACTTTCATGAGTACTTCACTGGTATTGCGTAAGGATCACTAGGAGGTAGAAGCTGGTGTAGGTTTGCCGGGGTAGATTAAACGAGCAAGTAGATTGCAAGATCGCAAGAATATCCTGGCCGAGAATTGTGCCGATCGGGTGAAATCCGTGACGGTTTGTGCTCGGTAGGCTGTGCCCTGCTGCTCGAGACTACTGCTATATAGTATTATATCGAGCAAAGTGAAACAGGCTGGAGGTTTACTCATTGTCAGGAAGTCCAGTCTTCATTGTGAAAAGGGGAGTGAGTGACCAACCGACAGTGGCCTCCCCTTCTTCCAGAGCGAACAGGTGTTTACTTTCGTTAGAGAAAGAAACCTCCTTGCCCCGGAGCCACGGGCTACGGGCTACCGGCTACGGGCCACGAGCGCTATGTCTCTCCGGCCCCGTCCCCGGCCCCAGCCCCCGGCACACAGATACTTACTTACGTGTCGGTGTGCTGTTACCCAGCCGATTCCCCTTGTCCGTTCCCTTCCCTTCCCTTCCCTTCCCTATTTCACCAACACACCCAGATGCGCACCATGTCTGCATACATGACGCGACGCTGTATCGGTGTGCTCACCTGCACTGCTCTTCCCAGGCCCCTGCCTGCGCCCCTGCCTGCGCCCCTTTCCGCGCTTCGTTGCCTCGTTGCTTCGCTGCCACCAGCCAACAGACTTACGTATGTACGTATGTACTTGGATATGCTACATAGATTCATACTACAGTGCTGATTGGTAGTTTGCTCAGCCTTGGGCCGTCGCTTAGAAAAATTGCCGAAAATATCACGAGTCATTCGACAATCCAACTATTTGCTAGATTAATAGCTGTGATGTTAATATTATGTAGATATAGAGCATGTACCACCTACAATAATTTAGTACAATACATACTAGATAGTAGTAAGTAGTTACGTGTACCGTCTATCGTGTATGTATCTGTGCGTAAGGAGTGAGTAAGTTGATTTAATAATTGCCAACTTTATTCAGAGCGGCGTAGAGCGTATTTAAGAGGTGCAGTATTAAGCACTGCTCTTTATAGGTGTGTTTTGGTATACTACATGCATATGTAGATAGCGTTTCGCTTCAAGGGATTACGTGCTGCCTATTTTTAATGCGCTTACAAATTATGTCTATACATATTGCGGCGATGATGTTCGACATGACCATCCGAAAGACGGCTGGCGCGGCGCGGCGTCTTCGAACATGCGCTCTTGCCGCTAAAGCTAACAGAATGCAGCGAATGCAGTCGGTATCCTTGGCGCACAACGTGAAGAATTAATCGGGGTCTTTGGGACGAATCAGAAGTAAAATCACTAACAGTAATAACATAAGCGAATATTATGCATTTATTTGCACCGAACACTGGTAATAAACATCTATGTATAAATACAATTATAGGTAGATGTGTATCTGCATGTAGTAGAGAGTATGTGTATGTCTATGATAGGGGAGTTTGGCGTATAGCTCGATGTTGTTGTCTCGATTGTTTTGAGGGCCTCGAGAATAGAAGAGAATGGTGGTGTAGTTATAGTTAGATAATAGGTGGCCCATTCCATAGTATATCCGCATCTTGCCACCTGTTGGATAGAGAAGGAAAATGATAGATCGAAGAGGGCAGCCATATCCGATTCAATGAGTGAGTGATTAATGCATTGTAAAACTAAGGGTTTTACACACTTTGAGCGGATAAGCCTCTCGATCGGAGTAGAGGCAATGTCAAGGGTCTGGCACTCTTTACTGCTCCCTTCAAATTGGCACGATTTAGCATGAGAGTTTGCTCTGGTGTCTACGGTTAATGATGCGTAGGTCCCACCGCAGGTGTAATAGTGAAGGTCAAACCTTAAAAGGGAAAAGAGAGGAAGATATAAGATCTGGCTGTAACGAAGATCTAACGAAGAGAGTATACCGGCGTTCAGCGTGATAATTTCTTAGTAGCTCGCGGTTAGTGTTGAAGAGGACAGCATGATGGCCCTGGCAAAGGCTCACCCAAATGGGTAAACTGGGAGTTTTGAGTCGGGAGCCGGGTTCCCTCGAGACCTCACCGCCACTCTCGTGAACGAGGAAACCTATCTCGGCCCGCACTAGTACACCCCACTGGGGTACGGCCTTTTGCGTTGGCAAGCCGAGAATTATCCCATTTGACAGACATGTATAACGAGAGACAGATATTAGAAGCGAAGAATTGGACTTGGTTGGAATGATGTTGGCACTTACATATGTATTCTCGTCGCCGACGTGAATGACACCATTGTGAAGGTGAGGGGAGACGCGACCGGTTAGGCAGAGGATTACAATGCTAAGAGGACCCTCCTCGGGACAGCCGCTGAGAATAGTACCTTTTGGATTCTCGAGATCGGCCCGAACTCTAGAGTTGGCGGCGGACAGTTTTTATTACCTCATCTGTTAAACTTCAATTGGCGAGGAGCGAGGATAATGTTCAATTTAAGCAACTGCTCTTCTACTTGATCATTGCAATAACCACATGGGAGAAATAAAGTGAGCAACTATATAGATATGCATCTACATAGATATATATCGGCATATTGACTTATATGATTAATAGATACAATATCTATACTATCTATGCTATACATACTATAGGGGCTACAGCTATTTCTTACCTGGATAGCCCCCGAGAGAGGAGAGCACTATAAAGCAATAAAATTGCACCCGGTCCACCTTCATCTTGGAACTAAAAGCATTGGATGGTAAAAAGATGAGAAGGAAGCTGAGAAATCGCGCGAGGCTGCAAAGCTAGCGACTGGGGAAGAGAGTAAAATGAATCGGCATTTACCAAGTATAAATATCTTTTAATAAATATCTCGAGATCTTGGAGGCTTTCAAACTGAAAGAGGTGAAGCTGAAAGAGAGAAAATGTAGATGGTGTGAAATGCGGCGGTAAGTACCAGCAGTAAGTAAGTATAATATGTAGTAGTATGTAAGTAGTAGGTACAGATGTACTAGATAGTATGGCAGATGGCCAACCAGCGAGCAGCGAGGCTCGCTTGGTTCTTGGTTCTTTGCAAAATGAGAGAGAGGCTGATTTCGTGGACATACGGTCTCAGTGATTCCGTCCTGAAAGTAGTGTACGCTATGCTGGAAATAGGAGATTTCCTGGGGAAGTGTCACTATCGCTTTGCTCGAAGTAGGCCGGCACGAGTCCTTTTCGGTGAGTGAACAAGTGGTGCTGCTGCTACTGCTGCTGCTTTGGGCTGCCAAGCCGTCGGCGCACCGCCAGATGATCTCCGCGATCGCTGATGTCAAGACATCAATCTGCCTCTCGTATGAAGGCTGGAGTGAACTGTTTGCCACGTAAAGTCTTTTAGAACTATATCCCTTGGAGAGCTTCTTACCGGAAGCTTACTATAACAACTACTGGTACATAGACCGGTGCACAACGAGAGACGCTCGTTGGTTCCATTCCAATTGGCACCTTCCTATCTAACTACTATCCACTACTATCATCTATAATCTATTTGCATAGATCTACATAGATCTCTTCTTATGTAGCATGCTACTTACCTTTCCGGACTGGCGGAAGCATCTTTCTTTCCAGATTTGAAGATCAAGTGCTTAAGCATAGTTGCTTGAACAGCTGTTGTCAGACCTCGGGTGGTATTTCGGGCTGCCCGTAAACCGAATGCCAAATTTTGCCCGTACGGTCGTAATGTAAAGCCGGTCCTTGACCACTCAGGCTTCGGTGGGCTCGCGCAACTTCCGAAAGCTATCGTCCTTAGTGCCTAGGACTCATCTTTTTAATCTTTCCACTCGCTATCTACATGTCTACATCTAACTAGTTATGTACTAGCCTTACTAGATAGTATAATACACATAGCTATACGCCTCTATCTCTATCCAATGAAAACTACTTATATTTACATATTTACTGAGAAAGGACAGAAGAGCTCAATCGAATTACCTTGCAGGTCTCCTCATCAATCGGTACCCCTCCGATTACCGCGGTTTTCGTCAGGATTCTCGTCTTACGGGGATAGAGAACTTTCTCTGAAAGGAAAGTTGAACGGTTTAAGGGCGAGCTCGCGCGACATTACACATTCTGTCAGTCTTAAGAATCCAATAGTGCAATCTAATATATAGTCGTGGTACGCTTGACACCTGGATAGAGTTGGTCGGGTTCCGCTGATAACGCGGTACACCTACTACCTCGACTGCTAGAGCCCGACATCCCCGATATCACTACGCCGCGCCGCGCCGCGCCTCACTGCATCACACACTTCAAATCAGATCGCGTTCACCCTTCTTATAGTCATTGACAACTTGTCGCCAAGCATAGAAAAAGAATCTAATACAATATCAGCTGATACAGATCAGTACAGGGAAAAAAGTCGAGCCAATAAGAGACAATCAGACAAATTTTGCCGATGATGCTAGTCAATGAAGAATCTCCTATTAATTGCGCACTCTGCGAGAGGCATCGGTTCCTTATATACTCTCAACTACTAGTAGGACCTTGATAGTCGGCGCAGTTGACAGAGGGAGGTATCTGCATGAACTGAACTCAGCGAAATAGATTCCTAAAATGGGTATGTCAAGTTGAATAGGTGCAAACTGCCTTGCAGTCATCAAGTGTCAAGCGTCAAGCGTCAAGCGTCAAGACGAGAAGGATAGACTATTCACGTATATCGGCTTCCTAGATCCAGTCTATGTATAATCATGAACATTATATCGTTTCGTATTTCCTTGGGGCTGAATTTAGAGGTCGTATATGATGTTAGGCGATCTACTTTAAATTATCTATTGGACATAATATTTTCCAATCAAAGTAAGATCTATCCAAAGAATATCGGCCAGGATATCGATCAACGTTCATCTCAAGATACATTATAAGTTTTATGTGTCGAAGAGCGCAGAAGTCAGTCGCTGTTTAAGGTTGCATGTTGACCTCTAATGGAGTCTATCATATTACGAAATCGCGTCGGAACAGGCATCTGCATTTGCTGATTACACCTAGCGATATAACTTTCCTTAATTTAGTTTCGCGTGGTTCGTTCGCATGAGTAGAACACTCAGCATCGATCTGATTCTCTCGCCCACCGTGCTCTCCTATTACACAGAGGCGATACCAACGTATGCTACATATACCCAGACAGCTAAATAGACACTGCACGCGAGTGCAGTATCCATACGTATAGTTGGATGCAGTGGCACACACGCTCACGTATTACGTGTCCCAGGTATAGATAGAGATGATATGTATATAGCCAATAAGGGCTCCCGTGCAAGCTATGCTCTGTTAGATCTTACACTCGCTCTAACGAGACTCGCGAGTCAGGCATGGAAGCATCTAAAGCACCATTTTACCTTTCGCATTCGCATGAACTCCCCACCAATCGATAGCTAATAAATATTTTCTCTACATGCTACATGTCTATATGTGTATTATAGCTGAGCAGTTTTCCAGATAAGGAAAACTGCTCTCACCTACGCTATCTACATCGTACTAGTAAATAAGTAAGTAAGTACCTATAATATAGTATGTATGTACCTATATGTATTATAGACCTCGTATAGAGCGAGTATACTTATATTGAAAAAAATTGATTTACGTACTATGTAAGAAGTGAAAGAGTGTGTCGGAAGATGATTGCTGGTGTGTCGATTCGGAGGAGAAGTAGAGGGTGAAATACGAGGGAACAGCGGCAAGTATATGTACAATATTAGAGAGAGAGCTGATAGTGGTAGCTATAGATTGGGGGGGGGGGGAGATGAGAGTAAGTAATAGATAGTACATACCTCGTTGCCGAAGATAAAGCGGTTTCTCTGCAAGCATTTCTGTCGACTGTTTCTTGACGCGCGAACATTGCGACGAAACCGTTTGTTCCAAAAAGCTATCAACTGGCTTTTCCTCCCTCTTTTCGGGCCCACTGTCAGCCATCTGTTTATAGAAAATCTTAACAAGCCTTACCCGGCGAACATTCGAAAGCAGAGCGCATTAAACAGAGTTCTTCCAGTATAAAGTTAATGTTCATCGTCAATATCAGACGTGGATTAAAGAGGACTAAGCCCGACACATACTTTTCTCTGGATTTTCGGTCTGCAATGACTTATTCCGGCAGACCCTGAATTCAATTGGATCACTCGCGGCAATCCAAAGTCTAAGTGGGAGCAACGTCTTTTCGTACTCGAAGAGAACAAGTAGTAGAGGATAGAGTATATATGTTCGTTGTCACGTTAGTCCCTCTTTGCACAACTCTGGCTACTCGCTATGATCTACTAGGTTTCAAGAGTTACTCAAGTAGAAGTAGCCGGATCGAACAGCTCCGACTGACAGGAGCTAATAATTCGAGCCGCTTTGCCCAAGTTAACTCCCGCCGTACCGCGCACCTACTACCTTTATAGTACCTACATATCTGCCTGTCCTAATCGGTTGGCCCGCGAGTTCAAGGAATTGGAATTTTCTATCCAAAGCGAGTGAATTTCGCTCAATCATTCGCTATTTACGCTTGACCGTATCGTCCAATTTTAGGTGCAATGATCTTGGCGAAGAAGCAGCAGCAGGTGATACTTATCAATTTCAGAGATAGAAACACCGTACGGACCACCAACTCCGCCGATTCAAGATCCAGCATCCCAACAATTGTGTCTAGTAAACATGTCAATCATTCCGGGTGCGTTAAATTTATTAGTAAGGAGTTGCGTAATTCGGTAGAGAATAACGCTTAGTATTTGTAAGCAGGTGTGCAATCTTTATTCTTTATCCCGCAATTGCACTTGTCTAGAAAAGTACAAAAATTGACATAGGCATTGGGGATCATCTCAGAATACGTTCTGCAGGTATAATAATACAAGTGGAAGCCTAATGAGACTTGCATCGAGATAATAGAGTGAGAGTCGGAGTGAATGGTTCTTTATTTTATTTTAGAATCATCGAGTTAATTTGCAGACTTGTTCGTACGGTAGCATCTTGAGGAGCTTGCCGTCCTTTACGAGTTCGACGTCAAGGCTGAACTCGTTGACACGAAGTTTCCGAACTACGCCAACTTTACCCTTGTAGTTACCCCAGAGAATAATCACATGTTTGCCGATAGCGGGTATTACAGTCTCGAGGTATTCTTGATCACATTTAACCACGTGGCCCTCTACCTCTGCTGGTGACATTAACTTCACTTTCCCGACGAAGCCCGAGTTTCCGATCGATTCTACTATGCCCTTTGCTTTGTAATATTTGTCACCAAGAGTTTTCTTCATGATTTTCACTACTATGCCTTCTCGCAACCAGCCTTCTTCCTTCTCGCTTCCATCGGATTCCGGATCACGTTTCTCCGTCTTCAACTTCTTCCTCTTGTGGGCATCCTGCCCTTCCGAGGATGATTCGGCCTTGTACGAGTCTTCCAACAGGTCGTCCTTTGATTTCTCTTGCTTTATTGAGTTTATCGAAGGGAGTAGAATCTTTCCTTTCGTATTGATTCTCATTTCAATGACCACCGGTGTATCGTTCTCGGTGCGCACCAGCGGTTGTTTGATGGTTTCAGTCTCATCCTGAGTCTGGTGTTTGCCCTTCTCCACTTGTTTCTCTATAAAATCCATTAGCCTCTCCTCGTCGTCTTTGTCCATCTTTTGCTTCTTGGCCTTCTTCTCTTGCGCCGCGATGGTCTCTGGATCTCTATCGATGTACGTTATGTACCAACCTGCACGGATGAAATAGGTCAAAATAATAGAAAGATTGCTCGTTTCTGCAAGCACTCGTTGTTAATATCTCTAGAAATCTTGGCGCGCGAACCTTTCTCCGTCTCATCGACGACGCATTGCCCCGTGCGCCCAAGCCATTTAACGAAGCCAGTCAAGGTCAGCCACATTGTTGCATTCATATGAACGTGTTGCCTATCGGCGATGTACTCCTGATAGACTCTGTTGGCTGCGACTCTCCTAGTACCAAACTGTCGCTTGAGAAGGTTTAAATAGCCGTGGGAGAACTCCCTTGAGAATTGATCCATGTATTTACTGGCATTATCAGCAAATAGTAACAATTGCCGGTGATGTGATTCAGACATTGTATGACATTTGAAGCCATTCTCGTCGCGGCACTGTTTCTGACACATTTGACAGTACCATCGCAACTTTTGCAGGCCCTTTGCCTTTATCTTATTGGCGATGTACTTTGGAGTGCCCACTTCGTGTTTACCCATCGCACACCTTCTACTCTATCGGAGGATTCAAGCAACCAAGCCACCTATCAAGATATCTCCTGGATTAGCATCAAGTTCACTATCATCCTAATTGCCAGCAACTTCAACGCAGAGTCCTCTTCACCTTCAGCCAAGAATAATTTCCCCAGTAGGTTAACTGCCATAGCGAATCTAGCGTTCTTCACCCTTCTGGAACATCATCTCGATGATCTCGACGATCTCAACATTAGCCTGCACTCTCCTTTCCCTTCAAACACCTCGACTGCCTGCCAATCCACAGTCATACACTTGAATACTACAAACTCGACGGGCACTGCTTCTCCTTCCAAGTTCGAATTGGAAGCAACACTATTGCATTTTTGAGTACAGGAGCCACGGGAGAACGAAATGTTTGTTCCGTTCTAGTCCTAGTCCGTTCCAAGCAGTTCCAAGTTCCAAGTCCACCGGTTCGACTGCCTCCTGACCGCTCCTGACGTTGATCGGCGAGGAGGGCGAGGAGGGCGAGGAGGGCGAGAGAGGGGTGCGGGGGCTGAGCAGGCTGAGGCTCATGGCTCATCGCTCATCTACATAATTACGATATTCACCAGTTTGTACACATGTGGAGTGTAAGGTTATGTCATCAACTGTTTGGAGCGAATTTCTCGCATTTTATCAGCAATTGTCTTCAGACTAAAGCTAACGAATGAGCTTTAAGAGGGACAAGTTGAGAAAGCTTAAAGGGATATTGTAGCGGCTTTGTTGTACGGTGGGCGTATGTTAGAAGGCCTAAGATGATGAGCGGTACCCTTTTCAATGGTGATAACACCGATTCCGACGGAGAATTGAAAATTAACACTGAATACGCAAGCAATTACAATAACTGGCGGCAGAAGGAAGAATTGAACAAGTGTGAGTAGAGATGTCTGTTGCATCCGACATTCAATCTTCTTAACTACATTTCAACAGCAGCAGCTGCATGAAAATCTTCTATTAGATAGAATACTGTTTCGGAGCCCTTTTCCTCCGGGCCTTTGATAGAGCATATCTTTACTTCAAAAAGCTTACTTTAATTCTATGATATCAGTGCTGACATGCTTAAGAGATTAAAGTATCGATAGCTTTGCAATCATATATCGCACGCATTTCAGTAAAGACAAAGTATGGAAACCTGGAGGAAAATAGTGGATCGTCCTCGGAGAATGGCAGTTCAGAGGAGAGTTCGGAAGATGAGGAAGAAGAGGAGGTAGGTCACTGGCGAGAGGCACAGAGAGAAATAGTGGAAGGATAGATGCTTTCATTGAACAGGACATCTCGTTTCCATTCGCCAGGAATTGCAGGTGCAATTTGACAAGGATTTCTACAAGACTCTCGCTTGTTTAAAAAAGAAGGACCCCAAAATCTACAAGGAAGACGTATCTTTCTTTTCCGACACGAATAGAGCGCAAAGCGAAAAGTTACTGAAGAAAAAATCTGGCGAAAGATGCGAAAAAGAGAAGGCTGTATTTCTCCGAGATTATGAGAGAAAACTTATCGTGGAGCGGGAGGGCAAGCTGAGCGACAGCGAGGATGAGGGAAGGAGTGGGAGCAGCCGAATGTCGAAATCGCGTAACGTGACGTATGTAGAAGAACAGCAACGATTGAAAGATAGTTTCAAATCGGTGCTGGTTGAGGATGATGTCGGCGACGGTTTGGACCTTCTACAACCAAAGAAGAAATCTGAGAGTGAGAGAGAACGCGAAGAAGCTGACTACGAGCAGTGGCTGAAAGGGGAGCGAGCAAAGATAGATAAGGAAGAGGAAACGGAATTGAAGCCACTGCGCGATTTTTGGTGCAATCCAAATCTGGATGCGAATGAGAAGTTTCTTAGAGATTACATCCTTAACAGTAAGCACCTCAAGGAAAGTCATGATAATGGAGATTTGGATTATGAGCAAATTGTGCATGATAGCGACGAGAATTTGTCAGAGGACGAGAAGAACATAGAAGAGCAGGAGGAGTTTGAGCACAAGTATAATTTTCGCTTCGAGGAACCGGATCAAGAATTTCTTAAGAGGCAAGATGAAGCGCCAATTCAGCATTATACCGGTTGATTTTATTTTCCAACGGTGAAACGTCTCTATACTCACGACAAATTCTCATTCGATAGATATCCAAGGACCATGGAAAATTCTCTGAGAAAAAAGGACACACGCAGAGCACAGAAAAGAGCCGTGGTGAAGCAGAGGAAGGAGGAGGACAAGTTAAGAAAGATGGAGGAGTTAAAGCAACTGAAGGCACTCAAGAGAAGAGAGATCGAAGAAAAGATAGAGAAATTAAAAGAAATAACCGGTAAACCTCGAGAGACTCGTATGCCGCAAGTTACTTTAGCACGTAGTCCCACTATTTTCACGATCGAAAATATTGTTTGCTTCTTTAGGAAATGAGGATATTCAATTAAAACCTATTGATTTGGATGGCGATTTCGATCCCAGTGAATATGACCGTAAAATGAGAGAGCTTTTCAATGACGATTATTATGCTACCCCTGAGGGAGACATCAAACCCGAATTTCCAGATATAGACGCGGAGTTAGAGGTCGAACCGACCTGGGACAATTACGATCCCACCAAGTATAACGACATGAATCGGATCTATGAGGAACCCCACTGCGAGGACGACACTTTCAATGTAATGGAAAAAACTCTTGGCTCTAACTAATATCTTTTGGCCTGCTGGCCTCTTCTCCCCATGCGCATCTTCCAATCATATATTTCCGCAGATGGACGCAGATCATGATGAAACTCGAGCTCAACAGGACCAACAGAATGATTCTGTGGAAAGTTCGAGAAAGAGAAAAGGTCGACGACGTTCAAAATTCGCAGAGTTGATATCGAAAGAAAAACCAAAATTCAATCCAACAGAGTATCACTCGTATGAAGAATACTTTGATAAATATTACTCTTTGGATTATGAGGACATGATCGGGGACTTACCCTGCAGATTTAAATATCGGAAGGTTGTCCCCAATGATTACGGATTAAGCGTAGAGGAGGTAGCCATTCCTTAATCAGATTAGAGCCTAGTTACTCTTTCTTCGTGACAATCCATTAGGATCTATTGCTTTCTACAGATATTGACGGCCGACGACAGAGAGCTGAACAAATGGTGCTCACTAAAAAAGGCTCTTCAGTACAAACCAGAGCACGTTGAATTTAATGAAGTTCGAACTTATAAGGAGAAAGCAAAAGATGATGCACTTAAGCGTCGGATCCTTAAAAGTTTGTACAGGTACGGCGCGATTAATTGTCGGTATAATAGTAACCCTATGGAGGAAGGAACACTTGGCTTTCACAGCGTAAACTTTTTTCAGTTCACCGGAGAATGAAAATGAGAAGGAAAGCGGAATCGGTGAACGCGTAGAGGGCGACGCTCATCGGCTTGCTTCGAACAAGGAGCAGCATGAGTCAGGCAAGAAGAAAAAACGCCGAGGAAATAAGAGGGCGGCGGCAAGCCTCATTGAGAGTAATGTTGCCAGTAGCACGAGTTGTGAGAATGCTACCATTGCTAATAACGGAGAGAACGGAACTCATTTAGTGGACGATGGTCGTATAGAGGCTGCTCACGAAAGTTGGCCGAAAAATGGCGAGGCTGATAATAATAATGATGAGCCATCCATGAAGAAGAAGCGGAAACGAGACAAGTCTGAGACAGCAGCCGTTGCCAATCAGAAGGAGTATGTGTCGTCGGAGAAGAAGTTAGAGGCTGGTATTGGAGTTCCGGATGGTGATAGCGTGAAAGGAGACAAAGGATCAACGAAGAAGAATAAACGGAAGAAAAAATTCAGTAAAAAGGAGAAGAATGGCGCCAAGTTGAATGGAAGGGAGAAGGGAGGGGAGGGCGTTTTGCCAATGGACCCACGGAGACTAAAAACCTATGGTATCAATCCAAAGAAATTGAAGAAGAAGCTGAAATACGGGAAAATAAAGTTATAATTGGATATTGTAAAGAAATACCTGTAAAATACACGTCATTCCCTACAATACTCGGACTTATTTCACTCAAATTCCCCGTAAAAGTTGGAACCATTGCTAAATAAGGAATGTTAGTGTGTAACTTTGCTCGTTTCTCAATATACTGTAATGTTAATCTCCCGAACGGACAGTGACACATCAGTAAACTGTAAATGCGTAGAACAGATTGCAGCAATGGGAGATATTTGTCGGTAACCCTGAAAGGGCGTCTGTCCAGCATTAGTTGGCGTGAGTAATCGAGCTGTAGTTGCAGTAGGCTTAAAGGAGAGAAGGTGGTAGGGCAGAAGCGGGCGAGGGTGAGGGTGAGGGAGGGAGACAGACGAATAAATTCACTGGTTCTTTGGAGTGCGTGGGTAGGACTGATCTGTCTCTCCGATGATAAATGATATTTGCGGATTAGTCGAATAGCAGGATCCATTTGGGCTTGCTATTCTAAAATCTCATCCTGTAATCTGGTCCGTATGTCTGTCGGTTAAAATAGCCCCTTACAAAAGTCAGCCCCTAAATGCGCATTCCATTTTCGAAAAGGGTAAGTGAGTGTCTTGGGTAGGCATACCAAAGTCAAGCTGCACTCCGCGGCCTCATTTTCTATTCGCAGACCAATTAATCCCCATCCTTTCAATGACAATTGTTCAAATATGCAGATACCGGAGGCTCTAATAATATTTGAAATGCAATGGAGATGAATCGGTAGGAATTGGAAATGGGCAGGCCTTCTCTAGAATAATTGAAGCACCGGGTAGGATGGACCATCTTTCGTGAATGCTTGTTAACGCGAGGGGTGAGCGTGAGCGTGAGCGTGAGCGTGAGCGGGAGCGGGAGCGGAGAAGAGTGGAGCTTAGGGGATATAGCACGGTACTTAGGTGGATGGCAGGAGGGCTCCCCGACTCCCTTTTTATCCCTCGAGTGCAATAAATCAATCCCCTTATCCCGAGCGAATGTTTTCTAGTAGCAGGTGGTACATAGCTAGCAGTGTCGTTCACACCCTTAATTCCCAATTAATGTTATACGCCCTGTAAAGGTGCCCCTAGTTCGCACTCCAATCTAAGAGTCCGGCGAGGCTAGCCTCGACCCTTGTCCTTACCACATAGACACCGTATTGGAGGGTATGTCTACATCTGCTCTCCTTCTCCAACTATGTTTGCACTACTTGCACTGGTAGTGTCTGTCGTCAATTGGCTAGTTCCAATGGCTCAACTATAGTCGCTCTGTATGCACGTATAAAGTATTAATTATACTTGGAGAGATCTACATTGACATTTGAAGAATATGAGCGAAACAATTCTCAGAGCATGAAACGATCATATGAGCAGCCGATTGATTGAATGGGTGGATGAGCTGGGCGGTGATGGAGTTGCGGTTAGGTGGCTTGGCTCTCGATCTCTCAAGAGATTAGTCGGTCTTCTGGGCTGCTCGTTCCTTAAGAAATGAGTTTTGTTGTCGCGATTACTGACAATGAGAGGTCTCGGTCTCCCCCCCTTGGTGTGAGCTTCTCTACGGGGCGAGTAAAATTGAATTATGAGCTATCGAATTGCGGGCCCAGTGCATTTCACGGGCCGACGCCTCCATCTGGGTCGGGTGGGATGAGCGTCTCCGTGTCCGAGCTGGGGTTGAGAGGGGTCGGTGTTCTCCACTGTAATTGAGGTATCGAATTGAGGTATCCCAGAGCCTTCGAGGATCTCGTCCTAATCGGCCCTTTTAATTGGCGAGAAATTGTTGGGGATAGCATCCCTTCGGGTGCATTCAGCTAGTTTCACACTTTTAAGGACCATTATTCCTATTTGTCGCTCTAATCAGCCCCGATCAGCCCCGATCAGGCCTAATCCGAGGCATCCAAGGTATGAGGAGGTGCGCGACGGAGGTAATGAGAATATTAGGCAACTACGAGTTTATTACGAGTACAGAGAACGGGATCACTCGGAAGATAATAATTCTATTCTCAATGGAAAGTCTTAGTCGACATAAGAAAGAAGAAAGAAGAATGATCAGATAGTAGTATTGACGCTAGTTACCTCTGTTGAATTGTCCAACAAGTTTTCGGGTTTGGGCATGTCGCCGACTTGTATCAGGATGACAAGATAGGTCGTGATGGAACCGATGACCTAAACCAACCGAGAACATGAAAGATGAGAGGGTTAAAGAAGCTCTAGCTCTAGCTCTAGCTCTAGCTATTTACCTACCGAGCTGGTAGGTATGTACCTAGTACCTACCCCCTGGATGAATGTGTGGTCGAGATCAAAGAATCCGCAGGCTGTAAAAGTCAGTGGATTCTGGATGAGCTGTAAGGTGAAGTCTCGAATCTGAAGAAGAGTAAGTATGATTGGAAAGAAGTGGTGGCTGAGGCGCGTTCAGGTTCAAATTGGTGCAAGTACTAATAAGTAAGTAAGTAGATTACATACATCTGCCGAATGGAGCGCGAACAGCCAGAGAATAGAAAGCGCTTCGAGGGGCTTCGGCAGATGTAAGTAAAGTACATGTATGTATGTATGTGTATGTGTAGGTACATACATAGCCCAGCAAGCTTTAAAGAAGCTTCGAGGTTGAAATAAGAATTACCTCGGCCCGAAATTCTCTGCTGGTCGAGGGCTCGTATAACTCGCATATAATGTCCCCGGTGTTGGCTGCCTACGATTTAGGAAGATGGGAGGTAGGTTGGCCCAATTAATCGATAGTAGATACATACTTAATTAGCTCTAAGATAGATAGATAGTGTTAGTACGGAGTGGTTTGGTAGTTACCTCCGAACTGGTCTTTGCGCAGGAATGATTCACTATAAAGATCTTAAATGCATAAAAGAGAATCCAGGCACAAACAGGTAGCATCTCGGCAATGAATTCCCCCTTGGAGAGATTCTTCCATATAATGGTGTAAGCGTTGTACAAGAGTCCAGTGATGAGAACAAATGAGCCAGTCATTGTCACGAGGATCTGTATTCCGTAGGCTTCGTTGGTATTCCTGGCTGACTTGACCAGCTCGAGATGGACTTGCCTTGAAGTAGATTTGACCGGGAGATATTGGTGCTCTTTGAAATAAGGAACTCTCACTCTCTCTCCCTCTCGATGCCAGCTGCTCACTTGATCGCTTTCATGGTTTGGGCGTTGTCGTTGCTAGTTGAATGTCGATCTCTCGTCGAAGAGAACTCCTTGTTGATTTGGTCGTACTTCATCGCGAGGACTCGCTTATGCTGAGGTGAATGCGGAGTAGTGGTTAGCATACTCCGTAGCAGCTCGTTCAGCTGATTCAATTTCAGTCTGGTGTATCTGGATTGGAGATGATTTAGATGCGGATAGAGATCTTTGCTCGAGATCTGAAACTCTATACTCTACATATAGAATGTAGATGTGCAGTGCACAAAAGTAGTCTACCTGACCCAGTAGTAGAATGAGACGTCGGCAACACCCATCAGAGCAATCGGATAGTGTACTGCAATGGTGAGGATCAGTTTGCTAGGGAAGGGTGCATCCTCGATAATTAACCAGGTAGAGTTAATTGTTAGAAAGAGGAGCGTTATGCCGATGAGAAAGGCCAACCAGTATAGTTGGAGCTTGAAGAGGAATTTGTAATTTCTTGGAACGCCTAGTTTTCCCATGGTGTCATCGCAAGTGGTGACTTGGGTGGTAATGGCTCGCATTGCCTAGATCAAGTTTCCAAACAATTCATATCGTGCATTATCAATGGAACACGCAGACGACTGCTCTATTCTCTTCTCTAATTTCATTCGAATTTCAAGAAATTCCTGCCGACATAGACGATCGATGATAGATGATAGACGATAGACGATAGATGATAGATGATAGATGATAGATGATAGATGATAGATGATAGATGATAGATGATAGATGATAGATGTTAGGCCTCTGGTATGTATCTATCGATGTGTACTATCTGATGACTAGTATGTCTATCTGATCTGATCCGAACCGATCTGAACCGATTTGATTGTCAGAGGGAAGATAATGCACAGTACCTTCAATCTGAGCCAGCCAGTCACAATAATAGAGACTGTGAGAAAAGCATTCCCATAGAATATAGCATCGAAAGTCGGGAAAATAGTGCCGGACTCGGGCGGTTTTTTCACGTAAAGCGGTGCAAGTGCGCTCCCCGAGATCTTTACAAGGTAGGAGTATATCGCTATGCAACCAAGGGAGTAAGAGAAATTCAAGGCTCTCTTCAATCGTGTAGTTTTGCAGTGAAAAATGCCCATGCCCAGCAGAGAATTGGCTAGGCTCAACGGTAAAATAGTATGGCTGATAGTTTCGCTCTCCTTCATTTTCCTTCGGGAGAATTTGCACTTGCACTTCCACGTCCACTTTCACCGCTGGCACACCACTCGAACCGCATCAATTGAACCAACAACTTGGAATGAAGCGAGGATTCTTCGCGGAATCTACTAATGTTCCACTAGTATAGCAGATATACTCGCGGCACCATCCCACCCACACTAGCACCCTCAACTTACCCCGCCCAGAGACAGAGAGAGAGAGAGAGAGACAGCGATGATTATCGAGTGACATTAGTTGGTACATTAGCAGCACGCGACACATACCTTCTGGGAAAATTAATAGTCCGCTAAGTAATAAGTGTCGAGCATTATTTCCAAGCGAGGGTTGGGGGTTGGGGGTTGCGGGGGTGAGAGTGGCTAGTTGCGGCTAGTGGCCATGGTGTGCGGGCATGGTACTATCCAACTATATCGATAGATAGATAAAGACACATAGAAGAGAGAATAATGAGTGGCTGAATAGGATCGATAGAACTTTTCGCGGCAATAAATGGACTTAATGGAGGAGGAAAAGCCTAATATCTTGAGGAAATGTATGTACATAGATACATGTTCCTTCGCTCGAAGTATTTATGTACATATTGACTGGACTCTGGCGGATCGGACAATTGACGGACGGAAATCTTAAAATAGTTGGAATTATTAAAATACCTTTCGAATTAATGGCAAGTCATATTGATCTTTGATGGATCACGCAATTCAGGAGAATATCAAATCGCTAGCTATCCCCACAGATCTTGCATATCTTCTTCTATGTAAATAACCACTTATTACTTGGATCCGAGGGAGAGATAATTGCACGAGTGTCACAGTTGAAGCTTTAAGAGGGAAAGGGCTGATTATTAGCATAGATGTGCCGGAGAATCATATACTTGATTTATTATTGGTAAGCGAAGAATAACCTCACTAGCTCTATGTCAAGTTGAGCAATTGCTAGCAATTGAGCAGGCCTTCGTTATAAATGCATCTCATTTACATACTTACCTTCCGATTGAAAAATCGGCGGGGCACTCACCGATCATCCATTTTCATCCCACTTCTAGGTGAAAGACAGCCGGCAAACAGATGAGATAAGACGCGGAGAGTTAACAGTTTAATTGTAGCACAGTATCGCATTGGCGTCTTCAAAGCTTTTCGTCAACCATCCCCTCGCAATCCTCTCACACACACACCCGCCCCCGCCCCCGGCCTCGCCCCGCCCCGCCCCGCCACGACACGACACGACACGACACGACACGAGCCGCATCACATCGCATCGCATCGCATCGCACCGCCCCGAGCCGACTCGAGCCGACTCGATTCACTCCTAAAGTCCTAAACTATTGATCAAGAAGATTCCTTAAGGATTCTTTGTACTCGATTCAGCCTTCTCTCTTCTTCAGAATAAATAGCAATACCTTAGCAGTTATTACCTGTTGGCAATCTTTGAAGCTCTGAAGCTCTGAAGCTCTGACGCTTTCCCTTTTCTTAATCGGAGTTGGATGCTAATCCCACTAAGAGGGGGCTTTACCCAACCCCGACACGCCGATCTTGGCGATTTTCTTTGCAAATACTTTTCAGAAATTCAGCTTACACGTATTTCTTTTATCGGCAACCATTCACTCCTAGGGGATGAAATTAATTCCCAAAGTTGAGGGTGTATGTATGTACTTACATGCATACTTACATAAGAAGAAGCGTTCTACCCTGAAAGCCACTCAAGACAAACAAACAAACAAGCAAACAAATCTTTCATGACATTTATACTTCTTTAAGGAAGGAATGGAACTGTGATATCAGGTTCCTAAAGCAGTTGCAATTACTTAAATTGGTCATATTTATATTATTTTTATGTTTTCTTATTTGGTAATACTATATTTTGATTTATAGAATTTGAGTAATCGGAACTCTTGTAGAAATTTCAGTTTCAACCCTTGCTAAAAGACAGATCTTCATTCCTTCATAGAAGATTTGTTTGTTTGTCTCGAGTGGTTTTCAAGATATAACGCTTTTACTTGTGTACAGCCCCAACATTGGGAATTAATGTCACCGCTTGGGAGTGAATGCTTGCCGATAAAAAACAATAGGTGTCAACTGAATTTCCGCAAACTATTTGCAAAAAAATGTATACCAGTAACATCATTCTAGTACTAGTAAGTAGGCACTTAGTTGGAGTTGTACTCACTTGTTAGATACTAATCTGGAGAGTCTGATCTATAAAGCAACGGTCGTCGGTCGTTACCAGTTGACGCCGCTCTGCTTGAGAGATATCGATGTGAATTGCGCTTCTGGGCACCGCAGCGCAGCGCAGCGGAGCGCAGCGCAAGGCGATATTAATTCCTTCATAGAAAATCTGACATTTAAGGGTTCCTTGGCTTGTACAGGGTGAGTGCCTTGCCTTTCAATCACCACCAAAAATTGGATATTTTCGACGGCCAAAAATATGGGGAAAAAAAATGTTGAGCTGGGGCTCTGAAATTTATATCACACCTTCCTTGATGCAAGGGGAGACTCCCCACCCAATTTCAACCCCGCAAAATGTCGGGAAGTCCAAAAAATATTGGAAAAACCAGCGAAAATTCCGAAAAAATCGAACTTTAAAAGCAGTTTTTTTAGTGTTTTCGATAGAAATCCGGACTTTTCTCGACGGATTTCTTGTTTTCTATCCGCTTTCATTCATAAACAATCGATTCCTGAAGAAAAAACCGGAGTTCGGGGACCTTCGAAAAATCGTGAAAAAATCTGAAGGGGTACCCCTTAAGAAAAATTTGCCGAAAAAAAAATGTTGAGCCAGGGCTCTGGAATTTTTATGGTATCTTCCTTGGCGTAAAAAAACATTACCCACCAAATTTCAGCCCCGGGAAAGGTCGGGAAGTCCACAAAAAAAAATAAAAACCGTTAAAAATGAGCAAAAATGGACTTTTCTGGACGGTTTTTCGACCCGTTCTTGTTGCAAATCCGGACTTTTTTTCACGGATTCTTTGTTCTCCACCCACCCTGATACGAAAACAATGAAAATATCCCGGGTTCGGCCGATTTTGAGAAACTTGAAAAAATTGACCATTTCCGAGGGTCGAAAATAGGTGAAAAGCTAAACTTTGAGCTAGGGCTCTGAAATTTCTATCACTTGTTCCTTGATGCAAGGGCACATTCTCCACCAAATTTCAGTGCCGGGGAAGGTCGGGAAGTCGACCAAAAAAAATAAGGGCTAGGAAAGTTCTGATTGAAAGGCAAGTGAATCACCCTGTACATGCTTGGTAAGTAGGTGATTAAATAAACAGTAGTTTAGTCATTTCGTTCAAGTACTGATACCTCTTCTCCAATCAAAAGCAAGTAGACTATGTGATAGAACTGTGAATGCGTTGCTAGAATAATTTTTGTAAGAATGGATTGAATTCATTGAAATTACTAGAATGCTTCTTGAGAATAGAATATTCTAGTAGAATACTGGAAGAGCAAGTATCAATGGTAGTTTAAAGAAATGAATAAACTTCTGTCTGTTTAATGACGTAGCTAACACAGATAGAATATCAGCGGTTAATAAAGGCCGCCGCACCAGGGGAGAGTGCCGTCTACATACATACAGTATAGTAACATAGTTGGGCGCAGTTGAAGCCGATAGGAAAAGAGGAGATGATGCAAAATGTCGTTTTTTCAAAAAATCTCTAGAACATTGAAGCGGTTAAAATTGCTAATCTGACTCCGTGGCGGGCGGATTTTGGCTAATATGTCGGAGATGTTAAGAATGCCAAATGCCAAAGGCCAAATGCCAAATTTCAAGTCTCGTGCAGTCGCAAGACCTTATAAAGTATCGAACAAGTCTCGAGAAAGGTATCTGCCGGATTGAGGAATTCGGGACGGAATGAAGAGTGGAATATTATATCTATGGTAGTGTTGGTGTGGGATGCCGACTGCCGGTAGAGAAGGGGAGAGGCAAGTCCTCAATAAGGGGACATGCCCGATTGACGGACGGACATATGTTCAGCCTCGATTCTCCGGAGCAATTCCTAGGATAGGAGAGAAGATTGATTTAGGAATTAAGCCGAGGGCTAATCTGCCCTTGGAACTGGATAAAAGGATGACAAGTGTTCAAGTCTAAGCGTCCAGGCGTCCAGGTAAACTAAACCAACTGGGCTTTGAGCGGTCAGCGGTCAACTCGAGTGGAATGTGCTTCGCTCCGAAATTTGGTCCGCATGATTTATTTCATTGGATAGCTACAAAACTCTTTGGCATTTCCTTCAGTAGACACATAAATAGATCAACATAGAGAGTTAGTTAGTTGGTTAGTTAGTTATGTATATGTGCCGGTGACAATGATTGTACATAAGTAGGTAAGCAAGATAGGAAGTGTTGGATGAACGAGCGGTTCGCTTCGGTGCGGTGGAGAAAGAGTTGAGTGTTGAAGAATAGAAAGAGAAAGAGAAAGGGTAGAAGACGTTAATTTGGTAGTTTTGGCAAGTTTGTCGCGCAAGAGAATCACAGTTGTTCGGAGTGTTGAAATTTCGATTGGACATAGATGTATGAGAGATGTACATGTGTGCGTGTGTGTATACATGTATATACATGTATGGGGAACGCCGTGCCGCGCCGTGCCGCGCCGCGCCGTGCCGCGTCGCGCCGCCGTTTGAGTCTCTCTTTGGCATGTTAGGTACATAGGTAGATAATGACTGCTTATAGTTATCTACGTAGGTATAATTGAGAGATGGCAGCTGGAGCTCGACAGATGAGTAGATGCTGCTAGCCGCACCAACTGCATATAAGGATACTTGAGCTCAGTTTCTTTCGAGCAACCAGCACAGGTACACAAACGCTGAACCTTTTAACTCTTATTATTTCTATTGGTAAGAGCTCACCAGCGAGAATCAAGTATGAGAGAGCTCTTAATTGCCAATTGGCCTGCGAATCCTGATAGCTTTAATGTATTGGAAAGAGACGCTTCCAGGTTGGTTCTGTACATAGATTCTTCATGGATGGATGACGGATAAGATTATCCAAGAGTGAGAGTCAAGCCTCGAGGACGTGATTGAGGTAAGCAATATAGCAGATCGCTAAGCGTAGAATTTCAATTTTTGAGAGCTTCTTGTCTGGTGGCAGAGTCGGCAAGAGCTTCCGCAGTTCCGCGAATGCCAAGTTGAACGCTTCTACGCGAACTCTCTCGCTAAAAAACATGAAGAAGCCATCATTTACTTGGGAGCAATCCAATCTACAAGAGTGTTCGGCTTCGGCTTCGGCTTCGACTTCGACTTCGACTTCGACTTCGACTTCGATTTCGACCTGGACTTGGACTTGACTTTGGCTTTAGAATAGCTAGCAGTCATGGTGTGTCGTATGTCGTATGTCGTATGTCGTACGTCGTATGTCGTATGCCGTATGCCGTATGCCGTATGCCGTATGTCGTACGTCGTAAGTCGCTTGTAGATTGAGAATGACTGGGATGAGAAAGAGGGGAAAAATGGAAGCGTAAGTGTAAAAATTGGAAGAAAAACTAAGGGAAAAGCTTTCTCCTCACCGTGTTGCATGAGCGGTTCGATACTTTTGCGTGGCTCTTCTACGTCTGCGTCTCTCTTCTCTGGAGAGGGTTCCAGCGGCGGAGCCGGCCACCCCGTTCACGACTACGCCATGAGCGTGTCCATGTCCGCCGTTCGCCATAATTTCACCTCTCCCCTTCAGCCAACGGAATCCTCGCCGTTGCCGTTGCCGCTGCCGTTGCCGTCGCTGCTCTAAGGATCTCTCTAGTTCTGGTCTGGAAAAGTAGAAGCCCACTAGCCGTTTTACCGCTTTTACCACCTGTTTCATCCAGATTTCAGGCATGGTCGCATTCAACATATCTAGTCTACATGTACGTACATTTCTCAAGTAAGCCACACATTTGGAGAATCGACGAAAGCAAATTACTTTCGTTAATAAGCAGATGCTTGATAGTACTCGATCCAGATTTCAGATGCTCTTGTTTACCAAGCGAGCTTATCCATTCGAAAATTATACTAGTATCTCTCATCCTATTTATGAAGTCATGTCGGAAGAGGGTTTCGTTTATGGCCGTGTACTTTTCCATGGCCAACAATCGCCAACAACCGGCTTCATTCTCCTGGAAATGGTAAATACTAGATTCCAAATGGCTACTATTATCTATTTAGATAGTTGTAGATATGTATGTAGATAGTCTATATCTACATATAGTCTGTTGGTCATGCATCACTTTTCGCGGTTCACCTGTTCCGAATGTATTCTAGAGAAGAAGACCTAGATAATGGAGAATTATGAGGGATCGCAACATCCACCAGCCAGTATCACTGCCATTCCAACAAAGTATTTCGATATTGTACTATTCTATCTAGCTCTGAGTTTATCGGTGGTCAGCGCACTCCTTGAATATTTTCCTAATGACTAAGTGCCCGCCTCGGCCCGCTTTCCAATTCCCAAGAGGATTCTTCACCTAGCAGTATACATACATACAATCTATAAATATACTACATAGCTATCTATCTATAAGAGAAGAAAGGGTTCAGTGCTGGGTGAGCGCGCCCTTGACGCCCTTGACGCCCTTGACGCCCTTGGCGGCTTTCGCGCCTTTCGGGCCTTTCGCGCCCTGAATCGGCTAATAATTTGAGCAAATATTTGGAAGGCTTACTTATTGTCAGAGGGTGTTAAAGATGTCCAAGCTATCGGTGTTTACTAGGAAAATTCGGCAGAAAATACAGCTTTCTATTGTGGTTCTCGGCAAGAACTTGATACGTGTATGAATAAATAGGAAGTTTGGTGCGGGGACTGGAAAGAGTGTCGAGGAGTCTCTCGATTGGCGAGTGATGGAAGCCGGGGTGAGAATGCTCTTGTCCCAAGAGCCACTTAAATCCGGCTAGTTTGGTGGAATTCGACAAAGCTATCATCTATTATTGAAAGGAGTATACTTGTCACCGGGAAGGAAGCCGGGCGTGTGGTCGGGCGTGCGGCAGAGCGTCCCTTAAATAATTCAAGAAAATCGAACTCTCGCCGATCCCGTTTGATCTGATTTTTATGGTAAACCGGCCATTTCCATGGCGAGTAGGAGCTCTGCTCCGTTAAATATTGCAAAGATTTCAAGAGACCTGCCCGAGGGTGGTTAGATAGATTTCTCGGACACGCGCCATGCATAACAACATTGTTCATTAGACATGAATATTTCTTAGTTATGAATTACCTTCTCGGCCTCTCTTCAACAGCATCTATACTATCCAGTTCTAGTATATCCCTGCTAATGAGAAACTGGTCCGGCTACACCATTCTCACTCAACCCACTCGAGGAACAATAGGGAAGGCTCTTCTCCTTCAAAATTTCAAATCTCCCACATTATCCCACTCATCGGCTACATAACTTCCTCACTCTCAATCACCAATTAAGCCATTTGCCCGATTTCAACGGTTCCTTCTTAACAGATTTCCCTCTAGACTCTCATTGAAAGCAGCACAGAAATAGAAATATCACCAACTGTCACTTGCTGCTTTCTCCGCGGGGAGTTTCCTTCACTCGATCCACTTATTATCAAAGCGGAGCACTGCCCTTCAGCCGCTTCTCACTTAATCCTCGGAGCCATTACACGGACATGCTATCACACACCTGGAACCCTTCCAATTGCCGATTTCCAGAAAGGATCCTCGCGATCATTAGCAGCCAAACCAATTCTCAAGAAGCACTTGTTCTTTTCCTCGACGTCGCGCCGCTCTCAATCGGAGCAGCCGTCAGCCGTAACTCTTACTTCACTATAGGGAGTATCGCAACTATTTAAAAGGATGCAAGTTGCCCTCGAAGCGGAAGTCTCTCTGCTCTCTGATAAGGCTCCTTCCTCGCCACTCGGTATCCCGCAAAGAGAATCACATCGGCCGGCTGGTTGTCATGGGGATAAAGGGAGAGGATTCGAGGCCACGCCTCTCGCCCTCCGAGCACCCACACCCACCCCAACTATAGCTTTTCCATCGGCGCGCAGCATCCGCTCTCGCTCTTCTCCAATCGAAGCAAGGGGATGGAGCTAGCTGCTAGACTAGCTCCATCAACCCCCCGCCTAGAGGAGAGCCGCCCGCCATTCTCCTCCCTTAATATCTCAACCCTCTTTCCGATACTTTCCGAGCATCCAAGCCCATTTCACTCTTTCCGGATAGAGCGAACGCCAGCTAACTATATTACTATCTATCTACCGTACTACACCAGTTAGTTATCTAGATACGCTAGTCGATAGGAGTGAAGCGAACCTGGGCCGCTCCTCCTCTCTCACTTCGACCTCCATACTATTACATTCTACATACATTCTACTACATAGTACATGTATTATCGATCATCCCGATCGGACAAGCCAATCATACCCAACTCCCAAAAACATAGATACACTTACTAGATAGACTTACAATTAGATATACATATCTATATCTATACGTACATACATATTATACATATGTACATATGTACATGTGGACTTACTAGATAGTAGTCGAGGACCGATTTGCCACCGACCATTATTAGCGTACTTGGCTGGCATCGTTCTCGGGATACTGCTAACTCTGCATTTTCAACCTCCTCTTTCGGAGGGGAAGAGAGAGACCTCTGACAATGAGAAAGTTGAGCTTAGTTGAGGCCAAGAGCGATCCAAGTGCGAGATTCACGCCACTCCAGGATATACGTATAACATATAAGACTTACAATTCGATACAATATGACTACTAGTTAGAGTTACCCACTCCTCTCCAGCCCTAATCACACTCGGGTCCCCACCTATTATCTATTATCTATTATCTATTATCTATTACATATCTGCCTCGGTGCCGCCATCATCACTCAATTCATCTCTAATCGTGCACACTTTCAACCAACACCTTTCCATTTCTCAAATATGGCGTCCCATTTCAATTTAATCATTTCAACAGTTTCATCATCGGTAAAAGCAATCCCAAGCGATCAACACCTCGTCGCCGTCGCCGTCGCCGTCGCCGTCGCCAAAGGAAAACTTGGTAATATACGACGGTGATGACAGTGGTGGCACGTGTACGTTCGTTCGTTCGTTCGTTCGTTCTGATTAAAAATTATGAATGGCTATAGCTTTATGCCTCGACAGCAAAGACCCCAAAGGCGGGAAAGGGTGGCACGTGCCCACCGAGAATGATTGCAGTTCTGCGGCTCACCGCCAGCCAGCCCTCTCTACATTTATTATCCGATATAGTTAGCTCACTCGTTCTTACTGCCTCTTCTAGAGAGCCCCCACTCCGCCCTGGACCGACCCGGTCCGGCCATAATCCAGCAGCGCATCTTCTCTCTAGCATGTTAGCAATTTATAGATAGATCTATCCTTCGAGAAATATTAAAACGTAAAAGAAAGCTCCGAGTCGAAGGGATGACGTGAAGGAAAGCTTTTCCGGTACTAAATTTTCCAAAAAAGATACAGATATACCAGAATAGAAAGGCCTGTTTTCATTGAATGATAGTTGGATTTGCGTTCCAGTTCTAACCGGCTGCCGCGGAGTGTGAGGTAGCCCCAGTTTTCCTCCTCTCCTATTTAATAATAGCTTTGTACGAATAATACTGGAATAAGTAGGCAGGCAGCTAATTGTAAGTATTGTACATACAATACTTAGGTATGCTTCCGTTAGGAGGGAGAATATCAACGTTGCCAAGAACGTGCAATCTAATAGCCCTATAATCGCGATGGTCATTTCTACTCTTGTATAAGATACTCTTTCTTAAGAATTTAACAGGATCCATTGGTTTATTATGCATTATCCTATTATTAGATAATCCAAGGAAGGAGGGATCTCTGGCAAAGTCGTTCGGTCGACTCCTTTCTTTCCGCAGTTGGTACGCGCGCTTACTGAGCTCCGCACGCAGATAGAAGGGCTTCTTTTGGGGCAACTTCACTCAGATTTCTGGTAAGACCCAAGCCCGGCTAACAATAAGTAAACCGGCTTCTATACGATACCAGTAGAGTAACGGGCAGCGAGCACAATTCTACAATAATATCTACAGTTGGGAGCTGGAAAGTTGGCCCCTGAGAGGCAGAGCGTGCTTGAGCTTGGGCTGGCAAGGCTTGGCGGTAACGCCTATGATACCTGCGAAAATCTGCCCCCGTACTGCTTGATTACCTGCTTATTGGTATATTCGCAGCGGCAAGTAGGGCACCGAAGGGACTCAGGCCCGTGAGGTGGAGGTGCCCGACACCCTCCCAGCCTATCGAAGTTCGACCGATAATTAGGGGCCGTAATTTCTTTTCTTTAAATTTGTAAGTAGGAGACCTTCAAGGAGAAGTCAAATTTTTCGCCAATCAGGGCCAGAAATATTTTTCTAGCTAGGGTCTGCCTCCCAGGGGCCAACTTTCCAGCTCCCAACAGTACGTATCTCTGCATTTAGAGAACACATGCATTTGTAGAAGCGAGACGCCCGCGCCCGCGCCCGCGCCCGCCCCTTCTCCAACCACTCCTACTGGCATCCTCCAGAAAGGCCTTACTTACTACGCTTTCCAAGTAACGGCAGCACACATATATCCATACCTATATTTATCTACATGTAGTAGTATTTATGTAGTACGCCCGTTGGAGAGGAACTCTTCTTGCACAGCCGATCCTCCTCCAGCGAGCCCCAATAATCTCAATCAACTGACAGATATATCAGCAGAGAGAAACAATACTAGGAAGACGTCAATATCTACAAAGACAAAGCCAAAATACATCCAACAAAATGGTTGTGACAATCTCTCATCTTTCTCCTCTGTTCTAACATGTACATCCGGTATGCGTGACTTTTTAAAAGCTGCTCCCCCTTTCGCAGGCCCCTAAAAAAGTCTTGCGCACCGTACATACATAGATACTACCACTTACTAGTAGCAAGCTTCACTTTCATTTTGTCGGATGCTGTATCTACATATGCATATGTATGTACGTGTATGCAGATCTAAGAGATAGACGCTCTCTCCCAATCACCCTTTTACTACCTAGTATATTCTCGAATATTGGTTAATATTGTAGATATGGAATTTCTACTCTTTCTTTTAAGGAGGGCTAGGAGCTTGAAGTAGGGGCTTGAATAAGTAACGAGATGATTAATAAAAATTCGCTTTATATTAAAGTTACATAAAGTTACATCGCATCTGCAACAGACTGCAGATTGGTATGCCCACCGGCACTGGTTCAGTTCATCAAGTTATTCGGCATTCTGAAAGTCTGAAAGAAAGTCTGAGCAAGGATCACCAAGAGATTCGCGCTCTACTCAAACCAATTCTCCTCTGGTAGACAATCTTTCCTCAGTAATTTCATCTACTGTCCAGCATTGCGTATGTATGCTTCGAAATCAGAGAAACAAACACTCCTACAGATATCTCGATACTTTCTCATCCTCTGATCTCTGTAAGTACTGTACTGGCTACTGGATGATTGATCGCCCTTTCTTCTCCTCTAATTCATACCTCTCTATCTAATTGCTCCTTCTCCCAAAGCTATTTCGGGACTCTCTCCCTTGCACCGACGCCGCGCCACGCCGCGCCGTGTCGCGCCCGCCCTGACAATCGCTATTTACAAGTAATATTCACTCTTTCTCTCGTCAATAGGCCTTAGATGGAAACCTCGGGGCTGCTGATAGTATATGCATATATATATTTATATGTATGTATCTACTTCCCTGTTTAGCACTTGCCCTTTCCACTCCAAGTCCATACATATTACTCCTACCCCCACCCCTAACCCTAACCCCCTCCCTCCCTTCCCTATCCCTAGTATAATAAATAGAAAGCTTGCGGTAAACGATTTGCACAAGTAGAAGAGGAACGGTGCCACTTGCGCGTGTCTCTTAGGTTAGTAGTATGCTCGCTTCATTCCACCCGCCGCGTCTCTCAACTATGAATGATTCGGAAAGTATGTGGGTAATGTTTGAAAAGCTCCCGACTTGAGCCGATCCATCGAAGAGCCAGCCAGCCCCCTTTCTCCCGGCGGAAGAGCTCTCATCAATTCAGGTGCTCAGCTTCATCAACCTATCCTAACGCACTTTTCTTTCGGTACTGAAATAGTGACAGACATTTCCACAACCCTCTGCCAAGCCTCCAAATCTTCGTGAGACTCCTCTCCTTGCGTCTGTCGTACGCCGAACCGCGTCGCACTCTACCGATATCCGAGGAAACATTTACCTATGATAAATGAACGATCTTCGCTCAAGTTCCTTTCTAACACCAATGCGTCTCTCTCGCATTGCTAGTATGTCCTTAATAGCATAATAAAATCAAACCTCTACTTAGCACTACCACATTTATATAGAATCTACTGTAGTAGAAAAGCTTGCTGACAAGCGATCGGTTCATTTCAATCCAGCAGACTACAATTTCAAACTGTGCAAACAATCATTTGGCACACTCGGAACTAATTAAAGGCTTATCCTTCCTTAAAGGGCCACCCTCCTCCCCTAACTCTTCCTAGCTATCTGCGATTGCATCATTCAATTCGTGCATTCGCCGGTAGATCTCTTTTACAGTCGTCACTCTATTCTCTAATGACGTACTTTCCTTATTTACCAAAGTCATTATTTCAATGTTTCATATGAAACGACTTTACTGCAATCTAGTAACCATGTTTTCATGTCCCAATCAATAGATAACCACTATGAAATTACTAAAAGCTATTCGTACCTCTCACGAGCGGCTAACCAATTACGAAGAAATGCAAGATTACCATCGACAAGCCATACATACTTCCCAAACGAAACTCAATGTCAACACGAGCTTCAGCGCGACGCGTTCAAAACTGGCCACTACAATCGATACTAAAACATCCTGAATACTTGTTAATATAAATAGGAGGGTGGGCGAGCGAGCGAGAGTGCGCGCGCGCGCGCGCGCGAGCCAGTGTGTAGATAATAGTTCAGTCCTTTAATATGTAGTATGAATAAAGAATGTTGAATGATGAGCGAAGACGATGGTTAGTCGACACCTTTATAATTGAAACTAATAGCCGGCGTGTACGTCGGGGAATGTTACAAGGACTTGACCAATAAGTTGGCAGGGTACCACCCATGGGAGCGCTAGAGGTCTGGTAGCTGTCAGGAATAGCGAAACATTACACATAATGAGAAACCTCTTTAGGGAAAAGAAGTCTCGTAGAATGGAATAGAACACAATTTTGGACTGGTTATTGAAGCTTAATTGAAAAAGTGGTCAGCAGGAGTTGTAAGCATACACACATATTATGCATTGGTTGTAGAAAGTTTGAACCTAATGGATGGACCATTTATGCGAGTAGCCGCGATCAAATCGGTATACATAGTATACCTAGATAATATTATATTCTCCGGTAGGTTCGGTTGTAAGGATTCTCTCGGAGACATTTAGGAAAGCGTCTACTTTTCACGCTTCAAGCGACGCTTCAATTAGGCGAGAGAGAGCGAGAGAGAAAGAGAGAGTGAGGGTGAGGGTGAGGGTGAGGGTGGAGGTGAAAGTGAGAGTGAGAGGGGCGGGGGTGTGTGAGAGAGAAAGAGAGAGAGAGAGGGGGGGGAGAGAGAGAGAGAGAGACACATGTGGTACTGGCGCCGCAGTGTGTATAATATTTCGAAAGGCACTTCGAACTCAAACCCAAAGTATTGGTGGCAACGCGGGGCGAATGTTCCCCATCTAGCTCCCCTTTCCGCGCCGCGTTATTTAGTGAATTGACCATCTTACTTTACTAGAGGGATTCGGTTTGGCCTAAATCGCGTTACAAGAGAAATATCCTCTCTTGTTGTTGTAGAGTACGTTCGATACCAAGCAACGGAAGGCCAAAAAACTTGTATTGCTGTTTCCTTCTACTCGTTTATAGAATCAAACTAGATAGCACAAGGCTAGTTCTTCCTACCCTGCATCCTGTGAAACGAATGATAAACATCAGTCGCGTGGTTGTCCAGATTTGAACAGTCTATTGAACCCGACTGATTGAATTATGTGTACTTTCGCCTAAAGGTATACTGCACGATGATTCTGCATAAAGGTAAGAACGGGACGGCAATGCCGACCGATTCTAAAACGAAAGAGGTCCGCTTGCCGAGTAATAGTTCATTCGCAATCCATAAAAGGGTTGCACAACAAGCCAGGCGCAGAGGCAGAGGCAGAGGCAGAGGCAGAGGCAGAGGCAGAGGCAGAGGCTTTGGATTATTGGTCAAAGACACTTTCCCGGATTCTGGGAACACCATTGCGGCCACATGGCTTCTGTCTTTAAGCCCCGACTCGTCAAAGTTTCCATATGCCCCGACAGCCTCGTGTAGACGTTCTCATCCGTGGTATAGCCATTTGTTGGCAGATCGCTCCTGAACATAGGGAAATACAAACTCGGTACTAACCGGTACAACTTGCAACGTCAATTTGCTCTCAAGTAGTGGCAGTGGCTATCTATGGCATGAATACATAGAGACTACTATGTATGGATAATGCAGCGAGAATTGCCAGCTATTGTACAGGGTGACTCACTTGCCTTTGAATCACCACCAAAAATTGGATATTTTCGATGGCCAAAAATATGGGGGAAAAAAAATGTTGAGCTGGGGCTCTGAAATTTATATCAAATCTTCCTTGATGCAAGGGGAGACTCCCCACCCAATTTCAACCCCGCAAAATGTCGGGAAGTCCAAAAAATATTGGAAAAACCAGCGAAAATTCCGAAAAAATCGAACTTTAAAAGCAGTTTTTTTAGTGTTTTCGATAGAAATCCGGACTTTTCTCGACGGATTTCTTGTTTTCTATCCGTTTTCATTCATAAACAATCGATTCCTGAAGAAAAAACCCGAGATCGGGGACCTTCGAAAAATCGTGAAAAACTCTGAAGGGGTACCCCTTAAGAAAAATTTGCCGAAAAAAAAATGTTGAGCTAGGGCTTTGGAATTTTTATGGTATATTCCTTGGCGTAAAAAAACATTACCCACCAAATTTCAGCCCCGAGAAAGGTCGGGAAGTCCACAAAAAAAAATAAAAACCGTTAAAAATGAGCAAAAATGGACTTTCCTGGACGGTTTTTCGACCCGTTCTTGTTGCAAATCCGGACTTTTTTTCACGGATTCTTTGTTCTCCATCCACCCTGATACGAAAACAATCAAAATATCCCGGGTTCGGCCGATTTTGAGAAACTTGAAAAAATTGAGCATTTTCGAGGGTCGAAAATAGGTGAGAACCTAAACTTTGAGCTAGGGCTCTGAAATTTATATCGCTTCTTCCTTGACGCAAAGGCACATTTTCCACCAAATGTCAGTCCCGGGGAAGGTCGGCAAGTCGACCAAAAAAAATAAGGGCTAGGAGAGTTCTGATTCAAAGGCAAGTGAATCACCCTGTAACCAAATGTACATTTGGTTGGGTCTTAATAAGCAGAGCGAAGAGGAAGGAAAGAGAAGGGATGGGGAGGTGTGGTGAGGTGAGGTGAGGTGAGGTGAGGTGAGGTGAGGGGAGTAGGTCGGTTGTGCAAGATGAAATGTGTATTCTTAATTCTTACCATAATCTCTCGGCAAAGGCAGAGGCTCTAGGCCATAATCGAGGCCCCAACGAAGCGTCCCCAGTTTGCTCGCTCCAAATGGCTGCTTCACCGCCGAGGACCAAGTTCACTTGCTGCGGAGGATAATCTCTCCATGGTCGATGATTATAGACTGTTTGCCAGGTGCGATATTCTCCGCATGCTGCTTCACCAGTTTCCCTCCATCTACCGAATCCGCAATCCAAATACCAAGCATCCACATGGGAGAGAATCACTCGGAATCCGTCTTCGAGTAAATCTGGTGTTTCGGGCCAATTGCTGCCGCCCCAGGATTGGATAACGTGGATTTTCGGATCAAAATAAGTAGTGATATAGGGCCTCTTGGTTAACGGCGAGCTCCAAAGTATCACTGCTTTTGGCACCTGGTCGTGATTTGCTTTAATTAAACGTTGTAACATTTTTGTCTCGAATTCGGCCCACATAGCGTGATGGTCGGTCATATTCTGGGCCTGCATGGCAGCCGTGATATTCGAGTATTGTGCCCAGCAGTCCAGATTCACCTCATCACCACCAAGATGAATAATGTCCCGTGTTTGAGTGAGGTCAAGCAGTTCCTTGTAGAGTCCTTCGAGTATTCTGTAGGAGTGCTCGTTTACTGGATTGAGCTGGCCGCAGTTTGGCTCTCCGCAGTAGGAAGACCATGGTTGCTGATCGACACAGAGCGCCAGCTCGCCAAAACCATACTCGTTGCCCCACTGCCAGCCGGCGCCAGCATGGGCCGGTGAGTCAATCTCGACGAGGACACGAATACCACGAATCCTTGCATAATCCGCGAGATCCTTCACGTCATCGGGCGTGTAGATTTGATCGCCATCGTAGGCGCCCCACCGTGCCATTTCCGGGAACTGGGTGGAATCGAAGGGGAAGCTCTGCGAGTCCGAAATATGCCAGTGAAAGCTGTTCAACTTGGTTGCGGCCATGCCATCGATCACCCGTTTTAATTGCTCGAGTGAGAAGAATTGTCGGCCGGTATCGACGAGAAGACCCCGGTAAGGAAAGGCCGGCTTGTCATCGAGGGAGACGCGGGAGAGGACGCGCAGAGCCCCTTGCCTCCCGGCACTTTCATCCCACCAAATCATTTGACTGAGAGTTTCCAGGCCATGTCGCACGCCGTAGTAACTTCCGCCAGTGATTTTCCCTTCGAGTATCCTGCCTTTTGGAACCAGCTGCAGGCTATAGGACTCGTCGCTCTCCAAAGTCGGCCCATTCGCAACCGCGCGACCATTGCCCGCACTCAGATAGATCAACAAACTCTCCACTCCTGGTCTACTCTTCGCGTTAGGCACTTTCACCAGGCTCCTTATATTTCCTAAAAGGACAAAGTGATCCAATCATTAGTTAACCCCTTCCCTTCCCTTCCCCTTTCCCACCCATCCGGCCCGCACGCCGATGCTACACACTTGGCAGTAGAGCCAAGTCCAAGGACCATCTTTACCTAAAAAGACATCCTTGGCATGCTCCAATAGATTTCGCGTCCCATGATCGCTCGTGTTCACGGTAACGAATTCAATCTGCTGTAGATTAATGATGAAACTCTCTTCACCGAGAAAAACATTCCCAGTCGGTCTTGGCCAGAGGAGTCTTGCATTTCCACCGCAAATTGCTAAGCAGCTAGCGAGGGGTGTGCGCGATGATCTGACGGCTCTTCTTTCGCATCTACCGGCGACGCACGCCCACGACCACGGGCTCTGAAACACTCTATCATTCCCAAACATCGATGTCGAACCTCCAATTCACAGCAACTTCGATAAGCCATCAAGCATAGCCCATACAGGACAAAAGCCCAAGCACTACTCTATCTAGATACAGTATGTGCCACATACGCCCTCCGTGTCTAAATGCATATGTACATACATACTCTACTCACTAGAATCAGGATTGCAGCGCCGCGTCGCCACGCGCCGCGCCGCGCCGCGCCGATCGGCTATGACCATATGACCAGTGTAGTAAGTAAGTACATACTTGTGCATCTAACAATAAGTTACATTTAGTACGTACCACTTACCACGTGAAATGCAAGGAGATTCTAGCAGCACGGCTACAACTTTTGCCGCCCCGCCCGCCCTTCCAACCTGAACACTTGCATTAATCCGTTTACCATCCTATTAGATACCCTAAATTCCACATACTTCCAATTACGAAGAATAAATATCCCTGTGCGACATGACGCGACACGGCACAGCCACAATCTACCTATGGCCCGCGGAAAGTATCTCCGCTCAAGGCATTAAAAGCATGCATTCCTAAAGGACCTATTCGTTTCTAGGAATTTGCTCAGGCAATTGATGGAAGGAAGAAGGCTAGGGAAAACAAAGGGCTACATTGCCGTTTACATGCTCCACTTTATGCGACAAAGCAAACAAGGGATTACTCAAGCTTTGTTAGCTTGGCTAGCTTCATAGAGAATTCTAGATGGATTCAGAATGGAGAGAGAGAAAAGGGGGATATGCTATAGAATAGAGGGATTTAAGGGGTGGTCATGTGTGTCAGGAATGTCATTAAGCAAACGGGAGTTTATTCATACTTGTCAACTAATAGTTGCTTCTTTTAAAACTCATTATAGTAGATACTTTAAGAGATATTCTCGGAAAAACGTCTACTCCTATGTATACATAAACAACTGAGTTGTAGCTATACGTATAGCCGCCGCCCCTTCCCCCTCCATCTCCATCTCCATCTCCATCTCCATCTCCAATTGAATCTTATGGCCCGAATCATCCAGCCAGAATACGTTCTGAATTCCCTTTCTTAATAAAGTTATCAACAACAGCATCATCAAACTGTGTTGTTTCTGCGAATTTGGCGAGTTTCTAGCCAACTTGAGGAAAAATTGAACGTTGTGTTAGGGTTAGGGTTGAAAATGAATAAACACCAGTATGAGAGAGCTCTTGAACAAGCTAGAGATGAAATTGAACGGTGGGGATGGTGAGGACCGTAGGGCTGAAGCTATGGGAGAGTGTGGGTTGGCGTCCTATTCATGACTTGTTGCGACGAGCAAAGCTTGGTGAATGAAGCACCAAAGAGAAGCTTGAGGTGGGCAGTGAAAGGATCCCCTCTTAGTTTGTGGTAAGATTTACCTAGGCTCTTCCAGATACTCGTAGAGCCGTTCCTCTGGTCTCTTGGTGCTGTCATTTCCAACGAGGAAAGTGACCAAGCCATGTTGCAACTCCTTCAGCCTTGTCATATAGACGGAGGGTCGGGAATCAGGACATCGCAACGGCCCACGTGCGTGGTAATCGCAAAAGAAAGACGTAGTAACAAAAAGATTCACAGTGATTAACTCAATCAGAAGAGCATTGCAAAACAGAGAAAGTAAGTTATTTGACATTGAATTGAATACCATTAATATTTCAGGCATAGTACATACAGCTGTGTACGTATGCGTGAAAGATTCGAAAGAAAGCGACGAGAAATCGGCTAAAAGGCGGCAAAAATATAAGTCGTAAGTGGAATTGGTCTTTGCTTGCTGGAAGAATGGAATTTGGTGGTGGCGCATGCAATACTTTCGCGTAAACCTACCACTCCTAATTCTAATGATAACTCTGAATGGATGGATGGGTTGATTGTTGGTCAGTGAAAGATGTGTGATGAATGCATGTAGGAGACGATCCAGTAGAACTGGTTCTCCCCATTTCTGAATGAGGTACCAATGAGGTATGTGCTAGGAGCGGTTGGCGCCGCGAACGCGGCCTCTCTCTCTCCCGAGACTGACTTACCTTCTGGAGGAAAAGGGCTGAAGCGACGCCAGCGGTGGAGCATGTGCATACATGGCAATGAGGAGGACCCCGGTCATCAGGACGAGGAATAGAAGAATTTTCCTCATCCATCCGCTCGGCACACTGCCCACCATTCTCACCAATCTGCAGCAAACAATGTGTTGGGGCCCCTTAATGCCAATTATATAACCAATTTATTCCAATTAAACAGTTTCTTACTCCGAGGCAAGAATACCATTGCAAATCAAATTTATCCGATGGATATAGATTATTTGGAAGGCTCCTTCAATATATACAATCAACATGTGGCTGATGGCTCTCTAGAATCTCAAGCGGCGGAACGTCGAAGAATCCACTTTCGCTCATGGTAAAATGAATGTTGATCAAAACACATAATGGCATACCACACCACTCACTCTCACCTGTCCTCGTAGCTATACTTGATGCAATTCTGGCGAGATCTCATCGTATTCTCGTAGAATGTAAATCAATGCTAATATCGCAAGGAGAATTCTTAGCTGTTTGAGGTGGATTGCGGTGGTTATATTGGTTCGTTTGGTGGCAGAGTGGCAGAGTGGCAGATGGTAGCTGGTAGGAGGTAGGGTTTAACAGTTTCGCTAGTGGATGACGATTTAAAATAGTCTCTCTGAACTGGTACGAACTGCAGCTCGATTCCTCGTGCTAGAGGGCTGGGAGCTAGCTAATGTGCTGGTCGAGTATGTACGTAGGTAGGAAGGCCAGTGGTGACCTACCTAGTTTCATCACTATGTTCCAGGCCGCTTGGGCATGCGAGCACCGATGAGTGCTGGTGGTGGTGCTGGTGGTGGTGCTGGTGGTAGTGGTGGTGGTGGTGGTGGTGGTGGTGGTGGTGGTGGTGGCGGCGGCGGTGGCGGCGGCGGCGTCACGCGAGGCGTCGCGATGTCTATCGTAGCCAAGCAACATTATACATAGTACGATGAATCGTCAGAATAGATTGGCCGAGGGGGCCAGGTGAAGCACTCGGCAAAGAATTGGTTCATTCATTGGTAAAGAAGCGACGAGAAAACTAGTTTGACTAGCGGTTCTAGTGCAAATGATAGAAAGTAAAGTGGAAAATGGGAAGGATGTGGCCGCTCGCCGGTGTTTGAGCTACTCGAACTAAGAAGGAAGGACAGTGAGGGAAGAGGAGTGTGCGTGTAAGCTCCCGCTCGCTTTCAGTGGACAGCCAACATTGACAACTCCCTACTTTCCAATGTGTTCTACGGGATGTGCCTGATCGAATCATCACTCGATGGAACAACTATGAGATTCAAAATCTTCAAGAGAAAGAAAGGAAGAAGTGAAAGAAAGGGGAGTGAAATTGCTGATAATTGAATGAGGAAGGAGAATGAGTATAAGGGTAACACACTCGATCCGGTCGATCCGACTCACGCAGTCCACTGTGCACATTAGAATCTCCTATCGAATCGGTTCATTTCTTTTCTTCAGAGGTTTGAAGAAAATTTGGAGAATGTTCAGCACAAACTAGAAATTAGATGTAGATGACTCTAGTAGTCTAGTTGGAAGTGTACTTTTGGCCGAGCAGTTCGGTACGAGTATAGTATAGATATGTATGTATCTATAAGAGACATGAGTGAATAGATGAGTTAGATGGACAGCTAGATGACGTGTCGGTGTATTTGAAGGGGCAGTGGTATGATGTGCGGTACATGGCGGGCATGCCGGGCATGGCGGGCACGGCGGGCACGGCCGGCAACCAAGGAATCAATGGGAATGACGCATTTCTTACGAGCGGCAGTTTTGAGATCGAGTTCTGCGACACATGTGTCTCTATCTAGATAGTTTAGCTGGACTAGTCAACGGAGGATCGAGCATTTCTTCGATCATTTCTTTACTCGGCTTATTTTCTAAAAAGTCTGCTCGGTAAGAATAACAGGACCAAATTTACACCCACTTCTGTGATAGTTGAGCTCTATGCTTCACTTTGATAGATTATTTAGCACAATTATTCTATTTGTAAATCGCATTAGCAAAACGGACTCTAATGCCACAACTATTATAGAAATCTTTTATTAGAAGACCACCGCCGCCGCCGCCACCGCCGCCGCCAGGTTTCAGAGGAATTTAAGCACGAGTTTCTTTTTAATCAGCAATTTCAAACGAGTAGAATTACTTGGAATAAGTAGAATGGGAAATTATTGGTAAAAGCTGGCGGTAGTACAATAGTAGATAGTAGAAAGCAGCATTTCTTATTTCCAGATGAAAAGTCGGGGAATGAGTTTCCCTGTTAATCTTTGAGATGGATAGCTCGATTTGAGGAAGAGGCGGAGGTAGGGCCCGGTGGGCCGGGGGCCAGAGGGGCCTGGTGGCCGGGAAAGGCAGTGTGGAAGAGGGTGAGAGTTTGTAGGACAATGATAGTGCTAGATATGACGAGACGAATCAGTTGGGAAAAGAAGAAAGATTTCTATGAAAACGTGACTTTTCTGAGCGACTACAATGTTACGTTGAATGGAATGTCTGGTAAGACAAGCCAATTTCAGGCGGACCTCCACGGAAATGTTAATATTCTTCTCGGGGGGTAAGTACTCGGCTACGAAACACTCTTGACTCGTCAATCCTACGAGGGGGGTTAGAGGGATTGAGGTGAGGGATATCGATGCTATTATTAGGAAATGCATTGTTTAGTGCAATGATTAGCGGAGTGATAATAGCTATTATTTTGATGTGCTATTGCTGTCACAAAAATGCTCGGAAGTACCAACCGCAAGAATATTCGGATTACTGGAGAGGGGAGGCCGAGGCGCATAGTCTAGAGGTCTATACCACAGACTCGCAGAGTATGGTAGGTAATGACTGAAGCACAACTATAACTCATATCTAGAATTGGTATAGATTTGGTAGAGATTTGAATAGGGTATCTGATCTGTCTGTGTCTGTAACATAGATAGAGATTTCTGACATTTCAGTGCTATGAGAGACAATCTTCGGGTTCTGCCAATCCGGAGGAAGGAGCCTGCGGTACATCTTGCCCGATAAGCCCTGGATCTGCTCCTGGTCCTCCTCCACCCTACGAGAGTCTGATATTCGAGCGGCAAAGGGAAACTTTACCACCGATTTGCGATAAAAAAGTGAACTACCCTGATGCTCCGGGAAGCATAGTGCCTTCTGTAGTATCAGCTCTATTTCGCTCCTGTAATAGGAATGTCGAAACAACCACTGGACAAAGAGGGCAGGGCCTTTCCGAGGAAGGCTTGCCTTCGTACGAAGCTGCCTTGCAACTCGACGCTACTGGTTACCTTTAGCTATAGATTACCATAGATATCTAATATATCCTAGATATGCCTGTAATCATCTAGTAAATACTTAGGGCCGCCAGCGAAACCGCTGATTAATATCTACCAACCAGCATGAGACCAGACCGACTATCATTCTTGCAGCTAGCAATAGCTAGCAATACCTACCAATTCCTTCTGCATCTAACAAATTTATTCTGACCGTATCAACTTGAAATGGCACACATTCACCTGACAAACACTATTTACCTGCCTGCAAGCACATATATCTAAGATAGAAGCTCCAATTCTCATCATCATAAAGCATAAAGCATAAAGCATCGATTGCTTTCAAGTTCCACGTTTACATTACTTATTTGGGTATATCGATTCTCCTATTCCGTTCTGCTACTCGTCTGCCAACGAGCAAAAAAACTCCGTCTTGACACGAGCAACGACTAACGCTTCAGTGCTACCATTTCATTGTTATTGAGTCGTGATCGTTTTCTTTCTCTGTCGCTGATATATCCCCCCTATCTGTCTCTCTGACATTCCGCCTAATTCAACAAGAATCTAATCGGCTCATTATTCTCCCCATAACAAGCACCCATCTCAATCGGCATCGTAAAGATTACACACCGCCATTACGATAAAACAAACATTACCGTTTACAGCTCATTCAGGAGCATCTCATAACCATTTCGATAATAAGAGCAAACGTGATATTTCCTTATCTTCCTCGTGGAAACGTGACACCGAGACCGAACGAAACCGAACGAGACCGACCGAGTCCGCTCTCCTCTACATAGGGATGGGAATGCCCAAGCCCAATCCCATCTAGTATATCGATACATACATTGTATACATACTCTCCTTTAAAATTCACCAATTGGATAAGTCACATAGAGGACTAGCCTGCAACCTGGAACGCCCAATCATTCCCTATCGCGAATTCTCGACAAACATTACAAAACTCGGATGAGTTTCCACAGAAATATTAGACTCTCTCCAACGAAAGGTTAGAGTTGGTGGCCTGTTGCGCCAACAGCCCCACCGCCACCACCGCCTCGTATCAATTTAGGTTCCACCCATTCCCCTCACTACGAAATTTATTCACCGACATTGCAGCTGAGAGAAGGAGTTCTTCTCACAAATATCTATAGATCTCTCTAATAGAAGAACGGAGCTCCTCCCTTTCTCCTTCATCTGGTTGGAGCAAGTATACATCCATCTCTATGGAGAAGAAATTCCCGCCCGGTTTATTGACAAGATAATCGTGTGTTGGCGACACTATCAGATTTAGAAGTATGTCTTCCAGTCCAGCATGCGTTTGCGAGACTTCAGCCCTCTAGCTCTACTTATCACCATTTTCCCCCTCCATCGCTGCCACCGGCTAATAGGATATTTTTGGCTGACGTGGCTTCCTACCTGGGTGCACGTATTTAAATCTATCGCGTGCCTACCCTATTTCTCTCTCTACTCGGCTATCCAATTATACTCCTATCCAACTATCCAACTATCCGGCTCTACTTTCTTTCTACTTGCTTCTTCGCTACTCTCACCACCCTGCCGTGCCGTGCCGGACTGTTTCTTCAACTCAAGGCAAGCATGCTGCCTCCACTGACATGGAGCTCACCTCTTCCAACGGATCGCTTCCTTACCGGCGCATGTACTGCTTATTGTTAGCTTAGCTACGATAGGAGCGCCTATTCCTATTACTGGCAATCAACTCTCCCCAACCTACTGCTGATGGCATTAATCAGCACTGGAGCACTCCATCAGATCAGGGTGACCGTGATCAACGCTTGACACAACTCTGATTATCGCGTTCGCTCGATCGTGCGGCGTACGTCGTGCGTCGTGCGTCGTGCGTCGTGCGCCGCTCCTCACCCGCCACCCACCACCCACCACCCACCACATCTAACTTAGTTAGCCAATAATCCTAAGGATTACATCAACAAACCTTAAGATCGCATTATAACGACGCATCGTCACTACTTGCACTGAGCGCATATTGCTTATTATGCTTTCCAGCATATTGAAATATCTCAGATTAAGATTGTGTCCCCTGAGCAACGCTAATAAATATCGATATCTATGTCCAAGAAATGTTCACGGGCCCATTCGCATTTGGATGGAGTAGCTCAGCACCCGCTCACGCTCTCCACACCTTGGCACACTTGCGTTACCACTCTGATATTAAAACGCTTGGTCATTACAGGAAAGATAAGATTACACGATTTCTTCGATCTGCCGAACTTGCAATCCCAGAGCGGCAGATTAATCGAATGATCGGGGATCGGGGAAAGAATCCACTCACTTTAACAGAGAAGAATGCCATCGGAATAGAAATAGTCTTTTATGATCGTCGTTCAATATCATCAATCGAGGCAGGAGTGAGCCGAAATATCTGAACTGGTTCAGCTACTAATTGGCCCGAGGAGGAAAAGTGGTGGAGATGTGGGCTAGATTAAGACTAGCTTGCTAATAACTTTATGCTGATATGTAATACTTGTAGCCAGAGGCATAACAGTCGGTTGATTAAGTAACCCAGGCCTAACCCATACACCCAATCTCGCTCTAACCCAGTTCATTTCACTCTGCTGAGAGAATCCTACGCATCTTTTCTCTCTTCTACCTTATCATACTGATAATCAGTATAGACATCTATAGGGAGCCTCGCCGCCCCGATAAACAACGGGACATGAAGACGATAGCGGTTCAAGAATTTACTACTCATTTAAAGGATAAGAATGAATAGCAGGGCCTAGCTCATTACCGAGAATTCATCGTAAATTCGAAGCATTCTTCTATTTCGCAAATGTAGAGCGACGAAGAGGATCAGACACTATTGAAATAGAATGCGGCGCCAGACTCGGCTCCTTTCTGCACTATAACACAACTTTCTATTCACCTAGATTCTCTGAATATCCGACACTCGGAGAAAAGTGTTACGCCTATGCACACCACAACATCCTTCAAAAATCCATCTTCTGCAAAAAAAACTACCAGCAGAAGGCGTTCTTTCTCTTCTCGTGACGATCCGAGCGTCCGGCCTAGTACAATTAATTAGTATGATTATCTGATAAATACTCGAAACATCAACAAGCTGTTTTAGTATTGTTGATAAAACGGCCAGGAACTAACAATGTATCCCTGCCTGCCGACAAGTGGATTAGGAGAATGAGCGGTCGAGTCGCGAAGCGTGAGAAACCAAGAAATGCCTAGTTGTCATAACCATATATCGTTCGCCATGTATGTGGTATAATATAGATTTGACCAATAAATTAATTGAAAAAGAAGCAGATGGATAATAAGGACTGGGCATAATAAGAGGCGAGAATAATATTGCTAACTGTAAGAGAGGGGTCTGTGTGCTGATTGTCAGCATGTTATATGCAACATCTCATCTCGATAGTTGGCGAATTTCCGGTAGGAAAGACAGAAGATAGATTACTATAGGTTATAAGTGGGAATTTGCGATGATTGGAAGGATGCTGGCATCGGAAATTTGGATAGAATTCTCAGGGGAGTTTATCGAGCGGCTTTTCAAGAGAGAAATGACATTGGAATCGGAGAAAACTCACCTAACCTTGTAAGAGAAGGGTCGTCGTTCAATTGCGATAGCCGCGTAGCAGCGCCCACCAAGGTATTTCCATGAATAAACAGTGATGGCAGAGAGATATCTTGAGCCACAAAACTGAATGGCTCAGAGCACGGGGAAAGAGTCGAAAGGCGAAAAATTGGATGAATAACGGTGCACCCCAGCCATATCGAAAGCAGCAAGAGGCCAAGCCAGACCAGACCAGACCAGACCAGGCCAGGCCAGGCAGGCAGGCACGATTTGGCGCGGACGGGCGCGCGAGCGAGCGCGCGCGCGCGCGCAACACTTGCCGCTCCTACCTTTTTATTACAACTTCCCCGAGAAATCAACTATCTACCAGTAACAACATCGACAGATATAATCGCGCGTGCATCAGCTCGCTTTACTCTCCAAGCTTAATGCTTTGCTGTCAACGTCGAACGCTTGATTTCCTCTACCTCTGTTGCTTTTACTTTCCTCCGGGACCGACTCAACTACTCTGAACCCGAACCTGCCCGAACCCGAGTCCCGAACCCGTCTGTTGGAACTGTTCCGAGCGCCCTATACCGTCGCCAACACCGATGCTGAGCTGAATGCCTCTCTCCGTTACCCTGCCCCTCTCGCTGCCAGAGCTGCCACAGTTGCCTCCTTCACCGCCACCACAGCCACTGGCCACTTTTCACCGATCCGAATCGGATTAATTACTTACATAAGTATCTGGCTATACGTGACTGACTAAACACATATCCAACAGGCATCTAGCATATTTAGAAAGGTATGAATGGAACGCACTGCAAATCCTGACCCTGAGTCGAGCTCGAGGCGATTCGACCAAAGTGGCTGATCCTGCCATCTTATCGCCCACTATGTACTACGTACCTAACTTGAGATTCTAATGAGTAACTAATCAGTACTGTAGTACAACAATACAGTACAATAGTACCAGCAACTGCAGAGAACGATTGCGGCGGATAGTGTGCGATGGTGGCTATTTTGGCCATTGCTGCGCCAATGTTATAAGTGTCCGCCTGCGATGACTTATCGATGAAACAGCAGGAAAATTGCACGTAAATGGAGACTACTATATATCTGTGTGCGGCCAGATGTGATGTAGTACTATAATAGTAGTGGTGGTTCAGGTCTGTGGTAAAACAGCCAGCCGGTAGGTTGGAGAAAATTGGAGGAGATTGGAGATTGGTAGAGGACAGTAGACGGCAGCACAGCCCGCGCCCGAGTCCCTAATCAGCCCGACTCGCTCCTAGTGTCCTCTTATCGGAAGTTGGGCTGCACTCACTCTGACGGGCGGCGAGGGCGGCGAGGGCGGCGAGGGCGTCGGGGGAGCACGAACCGCAAAGGCATCAGAGCCATCAGAGTGCAGCAGAGGACGCCAGAACAGAGCAGACTACTGCAGCGCGGCAGAGAGCAAGAGAGAACTTGTGAAGCTCGGGGAAGCGTTCAGCGGCCTCTGGAACGGCACTGCCCACATTTTTCACACCACTCGTCATAGACTTGTATATGTATCTATACATATGAGAAGAGGATGTAGACACCTTAAATTGGGAATATTTGGAGCTATCAATTATATCATGCCACGTATATGGAGAGTTGCTGTCGGTACAGTGCTCTTTGAGCGTTGATTGACCATAACATGAGGTTAAACCACTGCCAGTAGACGCAATTGACGTGTCAATAGAATTACAAATGGCGGCTGCCAATGGTGACATTTCTTCAGTAGAAAGACAAATGGTCCAGCTGGCATTATCACCCGAAGAATTGGCGAAAGAGGAAAATGAGGAGACGAGGCAGCAGACCCTTTGGGGTTTCGAAACGCGAGAACTTTATAAAATTGCGCTCAACTTCTACAAAGGTGGGCTGGCTCCCTCTCTCCCTTTTGCTTTTGCTTTTGCTTTCGCTCTTACTCTCACTCTCACTCTCACTCCCCCGCTCCCTCTCTTGGCCCTCATTCGCCCGTCGATTTGGCACCTGCTTGGCCCCTTCTTGACCTGTCATTTAATAGTTTGATGTAGATACTATCGGGCGAATGTTTAATGATTGCAGAGAAAGAGGGAAAAGCTGTACACCTTTCTTACGAGGACAGATTGAAGCTAGTGGCATTCACTCAACAAGTAACTCATGGGAAATGCACTAGTGAGAATGCGGCACCATTTGGCATGCTGGATGTTATTGGCCGTGATCGACGTCTGGCCTGGCAAAACTTGGGCGAGATTTCCAAGGAGCAGGCCATGGAGGGTTTTATAATCCTGTTGGAGAAGTCGTGCCCGTTATTCCGAACGGTAGTCGAGGCCCAAAGGAGGGATATGGAGGAGAAGCTCAGGCTAAAGAAAGAGGAGGAAGCCAGGCGGTTGGAGGAGGAGAGGAGGCAGAAGGAGTTGGACGAGGCAAAGAAGAAGGAGGAGGAAGCCAAACTGAAGGAAGATATACAGCGTAGACAAATTCAAGATGCCTTAAACCAACAGACATATTATCAGTTTAAAATGTATGCCGAGCAGCAGTATCCGGGTAATCCGGAACAGCAGGGCGTATTGATCAGACAACTGCAGGAGCAGCATTACCATCAGTATATGCAGCAGTTAAGGCAAAGTCAGCTAGTGTTGGAGGAGCAGACGAGCGAGTGGAAGAACGAGAGGTCGGATAACACAGAGAAGGAAGAGCAGGAGAAAATGAGTGGCGAGACGAGTCCGCTAAATGAGGAAGGCTCCGCGGATGAGCAACAGGAGGATTGGCCACCGATAGCACCGGCTGAGATGTGGACGAGAAAGGGGGTGGAGGAATTCAAGGAAACCATTAGGAGAGAGGCCGGTGACGCGGTAATAAAAGTTGGCCACGGGGAGATTGTGACTGTGAGGGTACCCACCCATGAGGATGGCGCGTGTCTCTTTTGGGAATTTGCGACCGACGGTTACGATATAGGGTTCGGTGTATACTTCGAGTGGTCGAAACCTGACACCAACCAAGTCTCAGTCCACATAAGCGAATCCGAGGACGAGGACGAGGATGAGGACGAGTACGAATCCAGGGAGGATCTGGAGAGTGGTGTGGCGAACGGGAGCGTCCGTTCAGATTGTAAACCCTCCACACCTCCAATAAGTGTTATAGTGCCTGTATGCTCGATATTTTCACTTGCTTGTTAAGACGATAGATCTCGCATGTGCTTTATATCGTCTCTTGTTTACCCTTTTAAGGTGTACAGGAGGGATTCCCAAGAGGAAGTGTACGCTGGCAGTCACCGATACCCTGGTGAGGTAAGCTTATAGCGGTTATTCACCGTTCGATCAGTAAAATTTTCACCTATCTTGACTGGCACATGGATTCCTAACACCTAATACTGAAAATCATCTTTCTAGGGGATCTACCTCTTGAAATTCGACAATTCCTACTCACTCTGGCGAAGCAAAACGCTTTACTATCGGGTCTATTACACGCGACCAGGCTTTTGAAAGAAATGAAGAATGTGTACTAGTGCCATAACTGCCGGTATAAGACACGTTCAGTCCATTGTGCGAGCTAGCCGAGTAAAACTCTGCCAATGCTGCTAGTCCATGCGCTCGAGGAATCTAAATCTATTTTAATTCGCACATTTTCGAGAAAGAGACCCGGAGACATTGACTGTTTACCGAACGGTAAACCGAGGGCATACCTTTCGCCCCGACATTTATGTATTATTAACACCCTATCGCCGTCTGATCGTTTTTCGTCCTCACCGAAATCACTTTGCACAAGTGCAAGGCCGCTTTCCTTTCCTTTCCTTTCCTTTCCTTTCCTTTCCGTTCCGTTCCGTTTTATCGCGCGTCCTTTTTTTTTACAATATCTCTGTTCTGTTCCGGGATTCGAGTAGCAATACGCACACAACAACATTCGAGAAAGCAGGCTGCGTGATTTCACTGAGAGAGAATCTACCTGCTGAAACTGCAAAGAAATGCATGGAAGATTGAGGAAAAATCACTGGTGAAATATTCACTATGTTCTTATTAGATATTAGTCTGACTGTATATTTTGCCTACAATGTATCAGACGAGAAATCAGCAGTTGTGTATGTCTGTTCTCTGGTTGGAGTTTACCTCTACTTTGTTGTTACTTCACCTACAATTGTACCTTATACTTTTACTAAAAACAGTGTTACGATTTAGATAAAATATAAGATATGCAATCTACCTGTTAATCTTCTCTCTGCGAATCAGTCTTCTCCTCCTTTCTTTCCCGAGCAGCCAGTCGGCCCATTCTTGCCACTCGGTTCCCAACCCTTTCATTTACCAACATTACATTGAAACCGATGCAGCACGACCCTTTTTTCACAACGTTTATTATGTATATACATGGAACGGGATCGCATACATTCTATACAGGAATGAATATCACTTTTATGCGTATTGACCGTAATAATACTTACACTCAGCAGTGTTACATGTAGTACATGTTCTCAAGGCGTTTCACGCTGAATGAAAATGCGCGCATTTAAGTAGTACTCTTACATTACATGTGTTACATGCATCATACAAGTGATATACATGTGTATATGTGTCGGAATATTTTATATAAACATATCATTCGGCAATTGCGAGCGCAATCTCTTGCTGCGGCTTATTATAATATTTTTTGTTCCTTTTTAATTAGAAGAGCACTTTTCTGAGACGGCATAGTTCGTGACTGCAACGTTTCCTCGTGAGCTTCAACTACGAGCCCCCGCTACTCGGGCAGCACGCTAATCTCAATAACGTAACATTCTTTTGGCTTCTTCATTCTAGATTCTCTATCACAATCAGCTGGATTCGCACATTTGCTCCTACAGGACCACCAGTCCTCGCTCAATATTAGCTAAAAGCGCTTGTAGTGTCCTACGTTTCTCTTTACCTTAGTTTCTTTTACTATCGTATCAATCCACTCGATTCACTCGATTCACACAAGTCAACTCCTTCCTATCCTTTGAGACCAGCATCCATAGTATATCAATATTGCTAAATAAATAAATCAATATATGTGTGTGTGTGTATACACGTATGTATGTATACGTATATGCATGTGTATAACAAAGTTTCAATCCTTTCAATATCACTATTGAGGACAAGAAAATGTAAATATACATATTATCTATTTTATCCTACATGTGCGGCAGTAGTCCCATGATTTTCGTCGCTTTGCCTCCCACGGCCTCTGCGGCAATTTCTTTATCTCGACAGTATTTCTCATAGCTAAAAGATTCCCACCTCGCGGCAGCACCTTCTGGATTTCATTCGATTTAAAATAACACAGATTATTGCTTCGGGCTAGATTACAATTGCTTTTCGAAATTATTCTCGCCTTCAAATTGGCCATGTAATGTCATGTTCTTAGTTCACACTGGATCAACTTGGCTGCGACTCCGAGCATTGCAACTTTTCAACTTTTCAACTTTTCACCCCCGGAAGAGTATTATTAGAAGCCGAGGGACTACTCCTATATATCTATTTATATGTACATCGATAAAAGTCTTAGTGGTATAACCTTAAAACGGAAGCTGATCCATCTTAATTGTTCAAGGCGTAATAATAGATCAATTAATAGGAAATCGCGAAAGCAGCTTGTAGGTTCCACGCTTCGAAAAATGTACCCTACACGTACACGTCCATTATACGTATCGACTGACGCCACACCAATCATTCGCAGCTCATTTCTAATAATAGTGTTTATCGTGTTTATCATAAGCTGAAAGCTCAAAGTCATTTTTCAAAAGTTTAGGTCTAGTGAATTCAACCGTTTACATTCTCCCCTTCTACCTCCCCCCACTTAGTTTCGCGTGCAAAAAGTCGTGGATTCCGACGGGCATTTACTCACTGCCCCTAGGACTATTATAACATCTATGCAAACAGACAGTCTATATGCATAATATTCAGTTTGAAATTGGTCAAGTCATTCTTGAGCCAACTAAAATTAGCGGCGCAATTCTGTACCACTTGCCCACCGCTACCACCTTACCACCGGATTTCTCAACGTGAGATTGCACGCATATACATATACGTAGTATGTATGTAAGTATAAGAGATTTATATAGAGGATGGAGAGGCTAAACCGAAACTGCGATTGTATCAGAGCGATTAAATTACGTCTTTTCGCACCCAATAACAATGAAAATCAAAACATGGAAATGATTGAGAATAGTCCGGCTATAAAATTATTTAGTCGGGTCATTTCTAGGAAATATTCCTTTCCTATTCAAGGCATCGATTCCTGCACGTTTATGCTTGCAATATTTGGTTTGCGCGATAGAAATACTATCTCCCTATTGGATGCGAGCAAGGGCTAATATTGTAATTTCAACGTTAGAGGTTGGGGCGCATACAGGTAGTGGTAAGTCTAGGCAGATTTGCGTGTCTGTGACGCAGATTGGATCGTGGTACCCCCCACACTCGTACAATTATACCAATACAACGTTAGATGAAAGCACATCTTTCGTCTGACATTTGGCTGTCTACTTTCCACCACTTTCCACCTCAGTTTCTGCTCTAGTGTATCTACACCTATGTACAGACTGTTGCTTTCTCTCGTGGTGTCCGTCCCTCTTTTACCCCGTCATATGCACACAGCCAGACTATATGTATATCTAAGCACTTAGAGCAAGCTTACCAAAGGACACTCTCTTTCAAATCTTGGATAGTTAGATAGAAAAGAAGGTTAGTAGATAAAGGAAAATTTAAGCTGTAGATTGAATACTCTTTAGAATTAACCGATTGTGAGAAATACTCCATAAAAAAGTCTTGGATCGAAAATCGTTTCAAGATAACTCATACACTTGTTAATTCCGAAGCGGAAAGAGCTTATCAACATGGCATGCGGTTTGATGTGTTTATCCTAGTCTAAAAAATATAGAGAATAACTTATAACTAGTGCTAGTTTTATGGCACTTATAAGTTATTCGCACACTGGATGCACAGCAAACACAGCAGACACAGCAGAATCGTATTGCTAAGGCATTGCGGAGTACGAGTCGTTGCCGCTTGGTTGCTTTGGTTTCAAATCCGATTACCACTCCAGGACTAATTGCATGTGGAGTCTTTGAAACCAATACGAAAGAAAAGATTGCCGAAATTTTCGGAAGCGTATATCTATCAACTATATTTGTCGTTTTTGTTTTCGTTTTCGTTTTCGTTTTCGTTTTCGTTTTCGTTTTCGCTTTCGCTTTCGTTTCGATTCATAAGAGCACTCGTTGGCAGATTAATTTGAGTGTGATTTGTTTAGCCTTGAGCTTCTTTCAGCGGTAGGCATGTAAAAGGAGCGCGCGCAGGTAGTTGTGTCGTAACCTAATATCTTATTAGTTTAACGAGGAGATTTGTAATTGTATCGGAAGCAGCAAAGCGCTTCATTCCTTCGATAACCCGATGACTGGTGAATTGTAGTAAGCGCAATACAACCGGCGTTATCGTATCGGTGAGAAATCCCTTATCCCTTATCCCTTAAATAGATCAAAAACAGTCATCACGCTCGGATTTCCACTGATAAGAGCCATATGAAAATAGTTTTCCTAACTGAAAGCGTAGCTCTGATTCTTCAGTAATGGTATATCGAATTCTCCAACAAGCTTTTATTCTTAGCTTTCCAAGAAGTTGTAGTTTTCCCGATAGCGCTCCCGGTGAGCCCGTCGTTCATTCTCTTTGGCAAATCGTCTGACTTGGTGCAGTTATTTAGAGACGCACACACGCTTCTTTAATGAAACTTGATCGCTACAGTATGTTTGGGACTACTTTCAGTCGAGCTCAATATGGTATACTTCCATTGGCTATTATTTGGCGAACCTTGGACTTCCGCTTTTCTTAATTCTAAGATGACATGTTCCATGTTGATTAAATGTTTCTGGTGTCTCTACTTTTTTCACACCACTCTAATCACTCTGATCAGCTTTACGCCGCATGTGCAATTAGCAGTGAAGGGAAGTAGTGTACATACATATGTGTGCGATCATCAGTACATATAGATACAAGTTATACGCACTGTAAGTAATTGACTTGGAGTTAAATCGACTACAGCATTGTCCAGTTGTAAGTTATCTTGCCCTCGGTATAGAAAGAGCTGGTTATTTGGCGATCTAGCAGAAAGGGCGTTCTGCCGCCATTGGATTGATCATATTACCGTGCAATAATTCGATTGTATCTTCTAAATGGAGCTTGGTTTTCCAGCTAAGCACTTTGCCCGATGACATCGTTTCGCCAGTAAAACTTTTTACTGGCAAAACGTTTTATTCCAGTATCGTCCCCTAATGCCAAAGAATATCATCACCTGATGCAATTAGGTTCGCTTCATCTCTTGGAAGTTGTATTCAGTCATACTCGCTTGGATTGCCGGCATAGGGGAAGAGCCGCGCTAACCCTACTTGAAGGCGTCAAACTTGTTTACACGATATCTATATATGTACAATTATAGGTAGGACGGATATTTACAGTAATATTAGATCGAGTTATCATCGATCAGCCGTGCAGATCTTAATTGTTGCTTTCGAGTCGGCGAGCCATTGTTATAACGATGTCTCTATGCTTAGATTCAAACACTTACCATTCTCGATTCGGTAGTCCTCGATTCGGCCGGTGAAGCTACGCCGAAGATTGCCGTTCTCTCGCGGTACCTTGGCTCGTCGTTCAGTTAGTGATCGCGTTAATTCCGCTTTACCATTTGTCGCTGGAGCCAATAACGACCAGGAGTGGGAAGGTGCGGAGGGTGAGTACGGCGAGTAAGGCGTAGTGGGGCAGGAGGGGCAGGAGGGGCAGGAGGATGTATGCGTATGGGCCTGGCTGAGCTTGTGATCAGGTTCAGGATTGCTCGGTGGCGCATGCCATTCTACGATGGTCTCGTTTGGATGCTTCTGGTTAGCTTTCACAGATCCCCCCATATACGGGGGAAAGGAGAGGCCTGCTTTGTAAGCGCGCTTCTTTTCATACTTGCCAGACTCGCAATTGTCTACCGCGTCACTTGATGCCGAGAGCTTCTCCGGGTAGATGACCGATGGAGTGGTGTGTTCGACAGAACAGGAAAAGGAATAACGCTGTTTTCGCCCGTGACCCTGGCTCTGGCTCTGGCTCTGGCTTGATTTTAATGGTGAGCTCAGCTGGAGAAATGTTTCGCCGAGAAGCCTTTCGGGAGGACTACCAACTCTTTGTTGTCTAGTACGCACCAGATTCTTCCCACCAAATGGATCGTTGGGGCATATCTCGTGAATCGGGCTCGCGAATATTAATGTTCTGTAAATAGTATAGAATACCACGGTAATTAACTCGTACCAAACTAGTCACGAGTGGTTATAATTCCAATTTTATCCTTTTGGATGCGCTTTCGTCTCAAGGTTCTATATCGAGTTTACTTTAACCTTGTATCTCTCAAGCATTTAGTAGACTAGAAACGTTCTCTCACTCTCCTTCACTCGCTCACTCACTCTCTCTACTAGAACACGCTTGTCAGCGTTTGAGAGTAAGTTTGTTGTCGATTGTTTATTAGAAAAAGTAAGCCCTCACCTTGGGTTATCTCGTCTGTCGATTACCACACCCGGCTCACTCTTAGTCCCACTTAAATAGCTAATCCATCGCTTTTTTCGTTGATTAGCCGCCACCAAGGTGTCGTCCAAGCTTTCCCTTGATCCTCGCGAGGAAAAGAGATATCTTGTGTTGGGATCACTTCCTTTCGCTGGGAGTTCTTCCTCATACAAATTGGAATTCTCCTGGCAGAGAAATGCTGGATCGGCATTTTCCCCTGAGTGGAGATCCTCGGCATGAGAGAAACTTTCGAGTTCCAGCGGTGGGAACGGCGGGCCGGTATCGGAACTGTCGCCGTTGCCGTCGCCGTCGCCGTCGCGGGCCTTCGAGAGGCATGACGTCGGCCTCTTACTCTGTTTCAATATCGATTTTAGGCTAAAGTGGCTTTTCGAAGTTGGAACACTATAATAGTTTTCACTGGTCATAGGATTTCTTATGATTCGATTAGAAGAAGATCTTCGCTTAGGAATTGCTCCTTTGCTCGAATCTATCAGTTGGATTGATTCGGCGAGAGATAATGGTGCAGGAAGCCCTTCAAATTTAGCCAGAACGTTTCCTACATCTAGGATCCGGCCACGTTTAAGATTGTACCGGCGCTCGCTCCTAATAATATCTATCTCCTGCTCGGCCTCCAAAATATTTTGCAGGCTCTTTCCATTCAACTTGAGAAATTGGAGGTCCACTTGCGCTTTGTAGCGAAGAGTGCCGAGGTTAGGCTCGGACATATCGCGCGGCATCGCAGCAGTAGGTGCACCGTCCAATTTCCCCCTCCCGATCCTTCTCAATGTCGAAGCTAATTTATTATTAGTTTCTCCATCTCGTTCATTCTCAACTTCTACTTGAGCATTAGCATGAGGTATGCGTCGTCCGGATTTGGAATCTTCTATGGTGATGAGTTGGGCTTGATGGAGAGTGTAGGCTGAGCCTGAAGGTGCATCCTCAACTCCCTCAGCTCCCTCAGCTCCCTCAGGGGGATAGGAACAGTTGTCTGGCGAAGCAGTAGGATCAGCTCCGCTCCTCTCAGAGTCACCGGCGCCACTGCCAGTCAATAGGTTGTATGGGTTTAGAGTTTGGGCGGAGATGGGGTTGCGGCTGGGGCTGGGGTCTCTTTGGCCAGCGCGCTCATAGAGAAGCGCCTCGGAGTAGCTGGGCACCATATCGAGAAGAATCTCTTGGCCTTCTGGGAGGACTCTTTCCTCGAGTGGGGCGGGATCCATCAATAGAGCTTCGCTATAACTCGGCGCCAACATGTATGAACCAGGTTGGCTCAGTTGACTCATAGAGGTGTGAATGGGCTCAGTTCCAGTTGGTGTATCATAATGAATACCGAATAGTTTGGTTACCTGATAAGAGTAGACCATTTAGACTATTTCGAAAGATGGATAGATAGCTATCGATTGCTAGCCAATTGAGAAGCGAGAAGAATGGGAAAGTGAACCTGGTAATCGGCATATTGAGTTTTGTACTCTATTATTACCCTCAGTGGCCAACTGAGGAGGAGAGCACTCAGGCACCAGTAAAGATAACGATTGGCAAACCAAGGATTACCGAGGACCGCTATCAACGTAGTAGGATTTGGGTTGTAGCCTAAATCAAGGCCTTCTCGCATTTCCATATAATCATCTCGCAGCTCCTGTGGGAAAGTCGCTCGAATCAGTCAGGGAACTTTAATGAGAAGAAGGCTAGTTTCCTTTACTAGGCAGCTGCATCTCGCACTTGTTCGGCAAAAAACCTTGATCGTGCTTCTTCGAATTCGGTGGCAGATCTCACATTTGAAAAAGCGAAGCCTTTCGTCAGCATGATTTTAGTGATGGGTATTTTCGGATCGAGGATTAACTCTTTGCTAATGTCCTTGACACCACAGTACTCGTAATAGTAAAAGGATGTGGCCACGTGGGTGTTTATCCTCTCGTAATAAACCTGCAATATTTTAAGCAACCTCTGATCAGTCTGATCATCCCCTACTTACCTTATCTGTAAAAGACTCGAGAAATCCGAGGACGCGCCTAAAGGGAGCCGAAATTGAGCGATGCCTTTTGAAATATCTTGCGAAAAATCTCTAGCTACTGCATCTCCATACGATTAGTCGAGACTAGAGAGTGTGCCTACTCTATCTCTACATAGATGTAGTTGAATTGGCATGCGTTAAACAAGACTTTTCACCATTCTTCCATTTGAATACGAGTACACTCGACCGGCTACTTTCCCAGTGGAAGTGTCCCATTAAGTACTCTACGCTCTTTATGTATGACAAGTGGGTTCTGGAGAGTGCACGAAGGGCGCTCCTCGCTCTCACTCGAGAGAACGGAATGAAAGGGAATGAAAGGGAATGAAAGGGAAGGCCGACTCTGGCTCCAAGAGAACGAGTGGAAGAGAGATAGCCGATATTGGCAGATAGAATATCAGGATACAGAGATCGGAGCCAGTAGCTGGTAGCTCGAAATGATTGAAAGAACTGGCAAGAGATAGAGAGCGGCTAGCAGTACATCACCCTTAAGGTAACAAAAGAGATGAGGCTAGTGCCAATCAATAATTGGACAATAGTTGTTCACCTCTTTGAGTAGAAGGCTGCCTGCCACCTCCTACCTTCAGTAAATATTTTCTGGAGTTTAGCGCAACATCAATAACCAATTAAGCAATCAGGTCGAAAGTAATGCCCGATATATTGTAGATATTGGAGATAGATTCTCAAGAGAGACCTCATTCTCGACAGAAATAGTCGGCATCCGTGGCTCCTTTGAATAATGAATTTACTAAGTAGATATCTAATTGTAAATATATCGGTGTGTAGAATGGCCGGTGCTCGATCCTCTCTATGAGAAAGAAAGCCGTGAGGATTAGGGGTGTCGGGGTCGGGGTCGGGGTCGGGATCGGCGCCAGCTCGGGTCACTTTCCACTAGGACTGTTCTAATTGGCAGGATCGAATTGGAATTAGATTACCTGCGTAGTAGTATAATTATCACCGTTCCGGTAGCGGGTAATTTGCCTTTTCCTGCGGACATAGTGATAAGAGACGGCCTTCCACCAGATTGTTGGTTGGGCGGATCTGAGCTGCGAGAGTCTCGATAAAACACTATCCTGGCTCTCGGCATGCATCAAGTCCAGCCTAATTGGTGAGTGGTAGCATTCCACTAGGTAGACTAGGTAGAGCATTCCCATGAAAGCAACCTGTCCACCAAGGAATGCCGCGTATTAAAGCAGAGCTGGTCCATCTTTTCGAATTCGACCACAATAGCTTTCCTCCCTCTTCAGATCTTTCAAGAAATTTCAATCTCTTCTCCATCTATATCTCTATATCTCTATATCTCTATATCTGACTATGTAATAGATGTACAACTATTTGAACGGCAGGGAGACTCACGGGGATGTATATGTATCCGTCGTCGCAAGGGGACACGTGCTTTGTGCTCTTAATCGGATACCTTGAGAAGTTTATTACAACCTGGATGAGAATTGAGATTGGTTGTTGAAATGTTATTTTAGTAGAACCAGTGACTGATAGAGAGTTAAGAAAAAGCAACGTTTTGCCAGTTTGGTGGAAAAGAGAGATACCTGCCTTTGTAACATTGGCGCATCTGCACCATGTCACTGCAGCAAGGCATCCGTATATCAGTACCGAGAGGACCAGGCACTTGCAATTCGGTTCTTTTTGCAATGCTCCACAAATTGTCTGGGCAACCGGTCGTTGCTAGAATCAGGTGAGAGCAGGTAATGCTCAATTACAAGAATCTCTCTACACCATATTTTCTATATTCATAATATTGTATGAAGGAAAGATGAAATCTCTAGGATCGAAAGATCTCAAAAGACCTACTTCCTCGTTCTCTCGATTCATCTTGATTACTAATCCCAGTTATCCCCTCCAATTGCAAGTCTTGCAATCGAAAATTCGACTTTTCATCCTACGCAGCCCGCTCGCTGCTCTCCGTTTTGGCTCATCCTCGCACTGGAAAGCAAAGAACGACATATCATGCTTGCCATACTATAGGAAAAGGTCGCTCGTTATTTTCCTCGAGGAATGGCAACTAGAAGAAATCTCAAAATCTCCTACTATTCCCTCCACTCACTCATTGCATAAGTAAAAAGTTTCTTAGATAGTGGAAGCTTAAAAAGAATCTGCAAATATTTCTCGGGATAGTATATCTCTTGCTTGGCAGAGTAGAGAAGAAGTGAGAGAGAGAGAGAGCCTTAACTTTACAGCGATTAAAGGGACGGAAGGGACGGAAGGGACGGAAGGGACTGAAAGTAGTAAAGGGCTCCGCCGCCGGTTTTGAGGTTCTGAGGGTTCAAGGGATGGATATTTTCGGCGCGTAAACTCTAGAGGAGTGTTTTTCATTCTAGTCGCGTTATAACAGCTCTCATGAAACCATTAATCAGCGAGCAAACAGTCTCCTTCTCCCGAGAATTCCTCACACTCTGTCGCCTTAGGAGCGTTCCTAGTTCTTGGAGAGGCCCCCGCCCTCGCCCTCGAGTAACAAGAAGAACCAGCAAGCTGACCGGATGGTAAGGAAGCTCATTTTTCTTAACTGTACCTTGCAACTTCTGCTAATTATTCCAGCTGAGCTCTCCTTAGATCCGAGCCAGTCCCAAAAGCTTCTTACTCATCTTCTCACTGGACATCCGAATTGGCAACTTTCGCTCCGGCAAGGTAGGCCTTTCACTTGGAGGGACTGAAGCAGCCGATAGCTGCTATCTAGCAGCGAGGGTGCCGAGGGTGTCGAGGGCGCCGAGTCGGATGGGATGGGATGGGATGGGATGAAAAGTAAAAGTGTGGCGCGAGTAATCGGGGGGAGGAGAGCAGTGAAGGCAGGGGAGAAGCGGGAGATCGTGAGGGAGGAGGAGGAGGAGGAGGAGGAGGAGGAAAAAAGGAAAGGGGAAAGGAAGGGGGCTTATAGGCTCTGATATCTGGTACTCTCTGTTGGGCCTGGCTGCTCGACACAGAGGGAGGAAACCTTTCTCTATCCAGGATTGACGAGGAAGCGTGTTGGCGTCGGTGGTGGCGGCAGTCGCAAAGGCATTTCCACTGATGATCTGTCAAATTCGGCTGGTGGCTGTTCGCTTCCCGATAAATCGGGAGTATTGCGAGCCGTAACGCGAACAATCGAACCGTCCAACGTTCTTTCTCGCGTGGCCGCGGCACTTTTCTCTTCGCGGTCGCTACTTGATCTAGTATGGTTTGTTGTCTGCTCCGTGCTCCGTTGGCCCGAAGCCCGAAGCCCGAAGCCCGAAGCCCGAAGCCCGAGCTCGAGCCCGAGGCGCGTCGAGGCGCGTCGAGACGCGTCGAGGCGGGGCTCAATCGGCGGGGGTGCTCCCAGGGCACGCGACTGCGCCTCGATGCTCTTTTTCCCTTCTTGCTAAGAAAAAGTCATATTCTTTGGAAATTATTTCTCATCCCATCGCCAACTAGACTACTTCATGCATTTTCTTCAGAACTTTTGGCAGTTTTCTTTACTAAAGCATTACACAGAATAATTCTATCGCATATCGCATATCGCATATCGCATATCGCATATCGCATATCGCAAGAAAAGAAGGAATGCTCCTCAAGACAATTTGAAGGAGAGAGTAGTCCTTCTTCTATAACGATTACATGTAATAAAAGTCTTTGGGATAAACTGTAATCTGCCCGCAGCGCGGTATCTTTCTCTATTTATAGTAATCACTGAATTTCAAGAGAAAATAGGACCTAGTAAGTAGAGGGAAGCAGCCGACATTTTCAAAAAGTAGCATTTATCGTCAATCGAGAGCGGCAAGAGAGAGAGAGAGAGAGAGGGGGGGGGAGGGGGTGTTGGCTAAGGGGAATGGGGAAAATGGGGAAAATGGGGAACATGAATCTAATGCAGGAGGAAAGGATTGAAGAGTCTAGGTTGGCCAGAAAGATGTTGAGGATGCGCATTGGGTTGGGAAGACGGTAGGGGACAAAGGAAGTTTTTGGCGCCGACTTGTCGGCTATCTATCGATTACGATTTGAGATGATGCTAGAGGAGCAAGCGCGTGTGCATCTCATGGGCTACTTCAGGGATTTGATCGATGTACATACATATTTGTGAGATGGCTTTCTCTTTGTTGGATTAAAGTGCGATAGATGGTTAGTTGATATTGGCGGGGATAGATTATGCTAAGATAGAAATGCAGAAAAAGAGAGGAATTCTCCTTACCACTAAATATTTCGAAGAGCGGAGAGTAGAAATATTAGAATATATGGAAAAAGAGTGAATTATATTTGAGTGTCTAGTAAGCATCTGCAGAATCAGAGTCTTCCATTGAATGAATAATCACTCGGACCTGAGTAAGATTCGGACATTTTGTCCAATTTTGCAAACTATGCAGAAACCTTCATTATTCCGCGATCAATTTGACCATGATCCCTCCTGGCCGATACCAAAATAGAAAGTGCATATCAATCTAGTCCAATGAGATAGAATAGCGTCGCTGGAGCTCCGCCAGAACCGCAATATCGCTATAGTTAAACTCTCACTTCTTCAGCCGCCTTTCTGCACGCTCCGCTGAAAGTTACAACATTCCTACTCCTAATTCGTCTGTTTGTCCTGGCTTGGCCTCCGCCGCGCCGCGCCGCATCCCTCTTTCTCCCCTTTTCAAGTAAGCCTTACAATAATTACCCTAGCCTCCTTCGGTGCAGGCGCACACGCACACGCACACGCACCCACACATCTCACCTTTTCAGGCGATCAGGACGCCAGCCTCAATTGCACTTATACTATCTCTGAGACGAATCGATACCATAACAGATTCATAGATACATAGATAGACTGGGATCTTGACTTCTCTGTTGTTGTTAGTACTAGGACTAAAATAATCTGGCAGGTATATCTAAAGCTCGCTAAATATCTTTTGCTCTATTTTGTGGATAGATTTGGATGGAGAGTTTTCATTGTATCGATCCAGAGGAATGCTGAGGTAAGATGGAAAATCACTTGGATTCCCTAAATTCTAACGAGAGAATAGTTTGGAGAATAGAAGGATGGATGAGGAGGGAGTGGGCGAGAGGGGGGGGGGGGGGGGGGGAGTGAACAATTGGTAGGTAAAACTCGAGATGTAGAGTGTGTCTCTTTATTTATTGTGTGTGGGCCAACTAAATATAGCACAGTTCATTCAGCCGAGTACCACCAGTTCTTGATTAAAATGGTATTTTATTTTCTTTATGTATAATCGTATTATACGATCACGATGTTGCCGTTAATAATTCAGCTGACAGTTAGAAAAACTGCTCGCACCCTGCGAGGAAAGGGCGCTTGAGGCATCGCGAAGAGTATGGCTGAGAAATGAGCAATGAGCAATGAGCAATGAGCAATGAGCAATGAGGAATGAGATATGAGACTGCCCGGCTGTCCGGCTGCCTAATTCTAACGGTAAGAAAGTCGGAGTGAACGTGTATTCCAATTGACAGAGAGAGCCCAGCCCGGCTCTTCCATTCTACCTCTTTCGCGGCCTCCACTCTTTACAACTCTATTTACAGAGAGCGACTAATGACTCTCTAGAATGTCTCGAAAATAGGTGAATTGCTCGATTGGTACTGCTACCAATGAATATCTTGGTTAGAACCGTCACTAGAGTTAGAAAGTCACTCCTCGCTTTCAATGAGGAGAGGGAGAGGTTCCTTCCTTCGGATATTCTATATATATAGTATAGTATTGAAAAAGTCTTGGCCCAAACAAAGTAGGGCGCTTCATCTCTTTCGTACGCTCGACACTCCATTCTCGGCAAATTAATGCATTTACACAAACAGCATTAGACATTAGCCTTAACTAGAATTGGCGATTCGACGTTAGTCGTGTAGGGCCCATTTCATCGGCTCTTTAAGGTATAGTGAAATGCGCAGAGGACTGGTTCAAAATTCCAAGAGAAAAGGTGAACGTGTCTTCCAAATGAAAGGCAAAGGAAGAGTTGGTCCACTACCTCCACTTCGCTACAACACATACACACCGATTCAAACTGAATATCTCTCACGCTTTTCGCTTAGAACAATTAGTTAAGTCTGGAAGAGAAACTAGCGGTAAACTTATACCGAGCCGTAACTCTATCCTTTACCCAAATTAACCGGCAACCAAAGAGTTTTCCTATCATCGATGAAACGAGCGAGGATAGTTCCTGTAAAGAAAGCCCGAACGTCTTCCAGTAAATCGGTATGAACTAGTAGTAGCTACAATCTATCTATACATATATTATATGTACTAGAAATGTGGGTGTATCTTAGCTTTAGTGTAGAGTATGCCGATAACTATCGTGCAACTGTTATCGTTAAGGTATGCGCGACGCGGTCATTCGTGCTAGTACAGATCATCTCACACTCTTCCGCACACATAAATACCACAATCATTTGCATTAGTACTAAGAGCAATTCTTGCACATCTATATCTATATCTATATCTATATCTATATCTGTATCTGTATCTATATCTATATCTATATCTATATCTATATCTATATCTATATCTGTATCTATATCTATATCTATATCTCTATCTATATCTATATCTATATCTATATCTATGTCTATATCTATATCTACTGTATGTACATAAATAATGGATGGATTCTTCGCAATATATGGGGACATCCAAGATTTCCCGTTATACTTAGTTATGTTTTCTCTTGAGAGCTCTTCATCCACCCCTTCTTCGCACAGCGCTGCGCGAATGTAATCCCCTTTATACACCCCCCCCCCCTCTCTCTCTCTCTCTCTCAATCTCTCTCTCTCTCTCGCTCTCTCTCTCTCTTTCTCCTATTGTCCTTGACCAGCCTCTCGGTACAAGTGTCATTGCATTGCAAAAGTAGGAAAATAGCCGTGGTTTCGATGCACACGATTAACAAACCACGGATGCTTATGCAAACAAGTTTCCCAGTACTGTTAGTTACTGCTGCGCTCCCGGCGAAGAAAGCCGAACTACAGAAGCTAGTTTAAACTATTTATTCATTGTAAATCATTAAAAGTGAAGTAAGTCCTAGTAAGTCCTCGGACTAGTCCGTACTTTGATAAATTGATGATAAACCTTGATTAAATCGAAAGTAGCGTGTATGTTTCTGGGTATTGGTAGGCAGATAGAGCACATGTACAAAAGTACTTGCAGAGTAAAAATAGTTGAAAGGAAAAGAAGAACTACAATCCCTGTGAAATTGGGTCTTGCTCTCACCTTAGCTTTGGCATGTGTGAAGAGCAATTAAAACTTGCATTTGGATAAACATCCGCAGTCGAACGATTAGTAAAGATTAGGTGCTGCTGCGGAGAATCTTTGGTAATGAGGACGGAGAAACGATAAACAACTTTCAGAACTTGGCGAATTGTTGCCTCCTGGCTCCTGTATGTCGCATGTCACGCGGCAAAACTACAAGGAAATCGCCAATCTGACCATTCACACATTCGATCAACCGTAGGACTATGCTTCCACTGATAATAGACTACGTTTCAGCGGACTATCACTCAACGAATAAACAGTGTACAAGACAGTGTTTCGCTTGAGTTTTCATTAATCGCGTAGGTAGAAAATGTGAGAAAATGAATCGTAGTTGTAGAAAGCGGGATCTTATAATGTGTGTTGGAAAGAAACTCAAGTTCCAGCCAGATCCAACTAACAACCATTACTCGGAATGGTATATTTCCTGATCGAACCCGATATCGATTCAACAGAACCAACCAAAAAAGTGGAACTTGAAACTCTTTCTAACACAACTAATACCTATCTAACTGCTATACTATTGTCGGTAATCTCGAGTTCGCGAATATCGAGAGATAGGCATATCACATTACTGAAACCAGACCAGTCACATAATCGTTGCCTGCAAATACCACGTAAGAACGCAAGACTAGAAGATCCCACATCACTAAAAACGTGCCTCCACGTAGGAGCCAGTCTATATCGCGTAAACTTTACAAAGCATCGCAAAGCATCCTCTCTCTCTCCCTCTTTCGTGCGCACTCCAAAATAATCAGTCACTATTTGCACAAGTGGACAAGCCTGACCTTTCATTTTCTTGTTCCCTCTCTCATTGCTGATAACCGTTCACCTGAGTTTGCGGCTCTTGACTGTCTATACTGTATCCAGTAATACTATCTGGACTTTGAAGGGACGCAGCGTACAGCGGATTCACAGGCGTCGAATTAGTGTCGAATTGTGTGGAATCGTAAACACTGTGATTCTGTGAACACAAGGAAAATTGACTGTTTTTCTCACCAAATCATCCAATCGCCACTCATTGAATTCGAGAAACATACAGCTCATTCTAAGCTATACTCTTTAAAAACAATATATATATATATATATATATATGCATATATATATATACATATGCCGACAAGCAGTTAATCCAATGTTTGTGTGTTGTGTGGACTATCGATACGCGTTAACAATACCGTCTCGCTTCCTCTTGTGCAAAAGGGGTGGGTTCAGTCCAACTGGCATTAGGTTAATGGAAAGGAAGCGAAGAACAGAATAGTGATACAACACACAGAGCGATGAGGATTCTATTACGATGTAAAATTAAGAAAATCGTGTTTTACCACAACCAGGAAAGCGGAACAAAATAAAAAACAAGGCAGTTTTACTAGGCAATGATTTAATTAAAACCTTTAGCCATGCTGTATGTACAGGTGATGACAAAAGCATCAGTGCATTAATCTAAAATGGGCCTACGTGGCGATACTGTATACTTAACCACCTAAAAGGAGATAAAAAAATCCGCGACAGTTGGTTCTAAGGACAATTTCAAGTGAGCTTGATGAAATTAAAAGGCCGCCGCAGTGTTTATGTACAAGAATGTATAGACTATTAAAGCTTTCGCGATTGCACCGTCAGATTCAACTAATGCATATCAATCAACACAGAGATTCGTTCTTTACGAGCTGGAGTAATATGGGGGAGAAGGATCGGTACGATTTGGCTGACCAGTCTTGTTAGCTCTCAGGTTAGACACAGTGAGGGAGATTAAGTAATCACTCAAACCGTGCGACTTTCATATTTCTCGGTTATGGGCGAAGCTTCGGCAAATAGTGTCTCGCTACTGCTGAGAAAATCGGACGAGCTCAATAATTTTCCTTCAGGATGATAAGATCTTTCACAGTATGTACAGTAGGCGAACCCTCAGTGTGCAATAGAATATCGTTCCCAGTGTGCGATTGCAAAATTCGAGGAGCTCCGAACCTCTCAGACGATTATCGCTTGAAAGTAGGAGGATTTCCCGAAATTGAATTGTCCCAACACTCCCCCATCTACCCGCGCACACACACACCACCGCCACCACAACCATCCCCTCAGTCCCCTCGGACACCACACTCTGTTTAATGGAGCCGGGAGCAGTGCATAGTAGTGGTATTCCAGAGACTAATTGCCTGCGCATCCAAAACAACCTAAATATTTCCCTTATCTTTGAAGCTGTTTTCCCGCGCGTAGGTGTGCAAAATTGAACATTCATCCTCGATTTGCGATTTGTAGGCTACATTCGCCGTCCTCGAGGCGAACATTCCAGCAGCAAGGTTACTCGGTTTCCCGTGCTTAAAATGACTACCCGACTGGGAGAACTTTGAGTTGGATGCGGTTATTTGGGAATCAACATATTTCTCGGAGTTCGTTAAGTTGTGAAATTGGCAAAATTAGGTCCGGCACCTGCTGATGATTTCTAGAGAGCGTCTTGGGGATCAAATATTCTCACGCTACTTTTCTTTGCCGTTCTTCTGGGAAAGGAATTGGAGAGGAATGTTTTTTCCTTAATGTTCGGATTCGATTTGGATATTTGAGAATCAGAGCGGCATGTAAATCGATGGTGTATGGACCTGGTAAATGTAATCACTGTCTGTTCTTAAGGAGGAGAAGCTCTGCTGGTGCGGCAATGAAACTGTGTCCTCGTCCATCGCATCATCCACTTGCGCCTTATATGAGAACATCAGTGACGGTTGCGAGACCCTAGAGAAGAAAACTCTTCAATGGAACAGAAGAGAAACAGAGCTAAGCCGCTGCGCATTTGGAATGATCCAAAGAGCAAATTGCAAATGATAGCAGTCTACTTACCCAAAGAACTCGGAGAGAAAGGTGTGGTATACTAAGGGTGTAAAAAGTGTCAAGTAAACTGCAGCGGTGAAGTCCACGATGCACAATCCTACTGGATTTTGCGTGTAATTGAGAAAACCCGCACCGATCGACTGCACCAAGTCCAGCGTGGCGAGTGTGCCAGCGTAAATATAAAAACTCTTTCGCGCTGAAACAGATATTGGACTATTGATGAACTTGAGATTCAAGCAAAACGCTAGATCCTGATGATGAATTTATTGCTATTCTGAGAACATACTTGGAAGTGTCAAACGATCCCTCAGCCTTGTCCATGGCAGTATCAGTATAAATAGATAAATCTGCAATCAAAGTAGTTAGACTTGTATGATGAATGTTAATGGTCAAAAGTTGCCTAATCAACTTTCACTCGAGTAAGATAGCTTTACCATAGTGAAGACGAGGCTGCTGCAGAACCAAAACATCATGCCCCCATGACCAAACACGTAAAAATCTCTACTGGGGATGTGGAATGTGTCATCTGGTAGAACCAGCTCCAAAGTGCCTTGTGTTATTGTGAAGGCCAGAGCTATGAAAGATGTGGCTAGCAGAACCCTCCGGATACTAGAGCGACTATCCAAGTGTCCTGAGAAAGAGGCAAGAGAACTGTGTTGCAAAATACTATGTGCGGGGGGAGAGAGAGAGAGAGAGAGAGAGAGAGAGAGAGAGAGAGAGAGAGACGGAGCGTACGTGTATGCCGGGCTTGTCAAACATTAGTGACTTCCTTTCATTCCTCCGCTGGAAAAACATTGGGCTTTTGCTTTGGTATGGTTGCTTGCAAAATAACAATTTGGCAAGCCCGGCCTAGCTCCGAGTCTCAGAAAGGAAAGGCCCTTACCAAATGCTAAGCCAAATATAACGACGCTCATCTCGGTGGCCAAAAGAAAAAATCTCACAGTGACCCACAATACTTTGTCAGCTTTGCCGCCAACAGTGGCCGCGGCGTTGACGCTCATCGAAACGACGCATCTTACTACCGATATTACAACGTTGCAAATCACCAGTCCGTAAAATGCTAAAAATATTGGACTACTCGTTGCTCGTAACTTAAGCCGCGCTCGATTAAATCGTACCACGATGAACAAAAGAAAGAGTAGATTCGGTACCAATATTGCTACATCCCACATTCGAATTCTGCAACAGGCAACAAGAGGGCATTCAGAGTATGTAAGCCGAGTTGATGTATTTCATTCTTAAATACCATCCATCCAACGTACCTCGAATCCTGTATCTCTTTGTATAAGATATATTTACAAAAGTGTTCATCCTCCTCCATCACTGAGCTTACATTAGGAATCATGGTACTGCTTAAATTATAAGTGCGAAGCGATGCTTCTGAAACTTTGACGTGTTCAACCCCGTACATGGTTCTTGGGTGGACGTTTCCTTCCCTCCGGTTTAACCCTTAATCATCTCCAAACCTCTCACTGACAGAATAACACCAATGTTATTCGTTGCAACATTCCATCCTACCCAGATTCTCTAGATTTCTTCCCAGTCCCGTCCAAGAATCCAGCCAGTATTTACAGCTAAGACACGACGTGCTGCCTCCGAGAAAAAGATAATCGCAATAGTGAAGAATTTATTGCTCCGGCAGCATAGTTCAATTGCGAAGTCTAATTGCGAAGAGGAGCTCCGATTAGCTAAATGAATTATTGACAATACGTGAGAAATAATGCAGCATCTAACTAAGAGTGCACAGAACTTGGATTCTAGAAGGGAAGATCAACCCGATTAACCTATAGTTCTTTATTCCAAGAATTAGTTTCGTTCGAGTTCATATAGGTCGGGCATTTCCCGGCCATTCGGTTTAATCTAGCCATAAGCAACGATTGCCCGAGATACGCTTCCTCCAAGGAGAAGTCATTCGTCCTTTCCAATTCCTACTTGACCACTTGGTACAAACTATGATCAAAACGCAGAATAAACATAACCTATGCAGTGGACGGTTCTGCTGTCGCCGACTGTCATTCTGGCGACCTTCGCACCCTCATTTCATACCAAAACACTATCAAGGACAAGAAACGCGAATAACATTATTGAGAAGGCACTATATCTACAAACTGATCAGACAATGACGCGCTTTCAACAAAGAGCAAGGAGGCTCTTCCTTCCTTGCTAAAATGAAAATCGATAATTCCCCTTGTTGCTCTTACGTCCACTGCCTCTCTCTCACGAACTGTCTGTTGTTCTCTTCGGAGTCTTCTTGGACTAACAATCGGGCAATCTCACCTTCTAAAGAAGAAGAGCTAGATTCAACCAACTTACGGGCAGTAATTTAATAAAATGGATCCTCCAAATGGTCTTAGCGTCGAGGAACAAGCTCTTCCCATCCTTTTCTTACGAAGCACAAACACAGCACCTCTCGACCCCTGCGTCTATCACGATTAACCGTGCTCCCGTGAAATTATTAACCATCACCATCACCATCACCATCATAAGCATTCCTCACCCATAGAAAAACTCACTCGTCTTTCGACTCGACTACATCTACACGATCTATACTTGACTACATGTATCCCATCCGAATCCCGAATGCCCCTCTCCCTCTTTCTCTCTTATCTCTACCGCAGAGCACGATTCGATCGCCTTTTCCTCTACAAGAAGCCATTGATCATCCTACTGCCTATGACACACATAGATTGACGCCAGACCAGACTTGCTGCTGCCTGCTTCCTCCTACTGCCACTGCCACTGCCACTGCCACTACCACTGGCTCGCGCCCTTCGCCCTTCGCCCTATCCAGCCCTATCCAGCCCTATCCAGCCCTACATGCATCTATCTATACCAATCTATATGTGTGTGTCTGTGTACTATATCCAATCGCGCCTTTTTCGCTAATATAGAATCGTCCCTCGTTTCCATGCACATATATCTACAATTTTAATGCGGAATAGATATATGATTGCGTACATGAAATGTGCAAATACATAAAAATACTTACATATGCGCGTAAAGTGGGCCTGGGGGGGGGGGCATGTAATTTCAAAAGTGCTGCTGGGGCCCCCGGAGGTGATAAAAGTGTGTATGTAAATATATAATTGAGGGATATTGCGATCGTATATACATTTCTAACAAAATCGCTTGGCTACCGAAAATGAGGACGACAAACTGCAATGATAAGCTTGAGCGGGAGGAATATGATAATAGACTTCTTTTCCTAATCATTCGAGGCAAAGGCTGAGAGTATCTGTGTATTAAAAACTCTATCTATTATTGCAGAATTTTGCTAGTGCGCGTGTATCTTATAAGCAGCGTATTGTGCTAATAAAGAGGAATAAATGAGGCCGATTTGATATTCCTCGACTAGTTTATCATATATATTTCTCGAGGAAAGTGGACGCAGTGTAAGAGAGAAGAACGTAGCTAGCCGATCCGATGAGGATCCAAAATCCGAATTACTGCAAATCGAATGCGTCAACGACAGAGTATAGTAGTGAACTCGGTGAACTTTCGAAAGACCTTCAGATTTTTATCAGAGTATTTGAGAGAGGATCAATCGGTCTGCCAGTGGAGTAAATACCGCTGGCGCTAACGTGTTGATCGATCTTTGTTAAACGGTTAAGGTTAAGTTTTGTTCTCGGGGCTTTTTTCGGGGTTTGCAAAGTGCCGGTATCGCCGGTATGTGGTGTATGTCGTGTATGTGATATTGCGGTGGTCTCTCGTGGTCTAGGTAAGCTGCATGATATTACAGGAGATACGTAACACCAGTAGGAAGAATAATACAGAGAGAGAGGTTGGAAAGATGTTACGAAGAATAAGCGGTCTGCTACATATAACGGTACGTACGAGATGTCCCTCATTCCTATCCCTTAATTACTAAATAAGGTTAAGCTAGAATTGGGAGGATAGCTTTGGTGAAGGTATACTGTGGTTCTGAGGTAATCGTTAATCGTTGATGGTTAATCGACTAGCAACCAGTCGAAGATAGATACACACCTTGGACGAGTAGTATGGTTGATTCTAGGAGATGTGTGTACACTTTGCCGTGATCCTCCATTAATGAATTTCATGAATTGTTAGATGATAGTTATTAATGAGATGAAAAGCTTGTGGGTATAGAGAAGGGTATGCTCTTTTTCACAGAACTGTGCCCAGAAGACATTTCTCCAGCGAAACCTGAATTATATACCCGTTGTGATAGAGCAAACCGGCAGGGGCGAACGTGCCTATGACATTTATTCTCGACTACTAAAGGAACGCATAATATGCGTGATGGGTCCGGTAAAGTAGCGTAACGTATATGTATTATAATCCGAGGGTAACATGGTGAAATCTTCACTTTCTTCGCGATTTCGTCGACGAGGACGTCCTTGGTTGATTAGGGAGAGAAATGAAATAATATCCCCGATGCATTGCAGATTACGGATCAAGTGGCGTCACTGGTCATTGCACAGTTACTCTTCCTTCAATCTGAGAATAGTAAAAATCCGATACACATGTACATTAATTCGCCGGGTGGACTTGTGATGGCTGGGTTAGGGATATACGACACGATGCAATACGTCTTGCCTCCGATCGCGACGTGGTGCGTCGGACAGGCATGTTCGATGGCCAGTCTACTGTTAGCCGCTGGTACGAAGGGTATGAGGCATTCGCTGCCAAATTCACGAATAATGACACATCAAGTATCAGGCGGTGCATACGGCCAGGCAACCGATATACAAATTCACGCGAGGGAAATTCTTAAACTTAAGCACCAACTCAATCTCCTATATGTCAAGCATACTGGGCAGCCCCTAGAAAAGATCGGTAAATCGGAGAGATAATCAATCAGACGGAGATTGGTATCGCATAAGAGAATAGAGAAACTTTACAGCCAAACATATACTAAGTGGATTATTATTATATTGCAGAGCAATCTATGGAAAGGGACTATTTCATGTCTCCAGAAGAAGCTATAGAGTTCGGCATAGTAGACAAAATCTTGTCGCATCCGATGCAAGAAGAAAAATCGTCGAGTACCGCATCAAATCCATGTCAGAGCAAGGCCGAGCCACAACCATCTTCATAATCTGTGTAAACTAGATAGCTATGCCAATAAGAAAGCATAAATAAAGAAGGCGGGGGGGTTGGGGGGGGGGGGGGCAGGAAAAAATGTGTTTAGAAGAGAGGTGTATTTGTTAATACTTAACCATAATGATGATAATAATCTTATTATTATTTTTCGTAATTCGTGCTAATAATAAACTATTTTAAAACAATGTCTTCGCATGAAGCTGTCTTCGTATAAAAATGTGCCTAGACGATCTTAGGTCCTATGTATAGATTACTAATTGCAGGAAGCTTTTTACGAGGACAAAAGAAACTTGGTCGAAAATGTAAAAATCGCAAGATTTTCGAACGGCCATTCTCGCGCCCAGCAACACAAAAACGTCGAAGGAGATATTTTGTACATAGAGATGAGCAATTCGAAAGGATCATAAGCACGTGAATACTGAATTTTGCTTGAGCACACGTCCGAATTGTATCTATTAAACTAATAGCAGTAGCCTACTTTTAAGAATACTCTTAGAAAACACTCGCGAAATCCCATTAAACTACTATTATCACCAGAGATACTTCGTGAAGGATGTGGACGGAATCGCTCTCACACTTGCAACGTACACTCGCAGCAAAACAATTCTCAGTTTCCTCGTTATGCGTGCTTTCGATACGAGATCTCTTTGATTACTGCCATTACTGTGGACAAACTTGAGCGTGGGCGAGCATTAGAATATCCTTCTTCTCCTTTGGAAACCGTAGTTCGCGCCCGGCCAATCGTGCTGCCTCCAGTTCTCGTTCGGCTAGTGCTAATTCCATCGCAACAACCCCGCCGCCACTCTCATGTTCTCTCGCGACCCAATCCAGAGCCATTTGACTACGCATTCCATCGTCGAGGGCTCGATGACTGTAATGAGCGACTACTTCTTGTCTACTGCACTGCCGCTCCCTCATTGCTTTTAGCGATCCGTTCCAATGGAGCAATTGAAAGACTGTCATCAATTCTTGGAATTCTAGCATTGTTCTACCACGATTGCATTCCAACATGAAACGAAATGCACCTATTCCTGTATTCGGATCCTCTTTCTCATCACCCGTTCCCTGAAATCAATCAAATAGAAGATCCGTTAAAACATTTCACATTTCTCTAGAGAAATTCCATCGACTATCGTGCTACTCGATCGAGCGTAGCTACAGAGTCTCTGATTTTTGCTAGTAGTATATATCTTCTTGGAATATCATCGATCAATTATCATACGACTCGTTAATGGAGGTGGAATATTCATTGTCGGAGAAGCTAGTATACTTCTGATTCGCTACTGACTCCATTAGGTGTTGCCGATGGCTTTGCAAAGCTTGCTCTTGCTTCTGCCACAGCTTTTTCAATAAAGTCATCCGTGATCTTTCTCGATGGATGTTCGTTGAATACAGAATTCATGAGGGCAATTTTAGCGGCAGACCTGCGTGCCTCCGCTTTGGTCGGACAATTCTGAAAACTGCCGAAACAGGAGCCTCCTGGCAGTGTAACGTAACAGACATAAGGTGGACTTGTACCAGGTACAGATTCATAAATAACTAGTGCACCATTTCTGAGCTCGGTCCCTCTACTGTGCTTCATCTGCCAAAACTCCTGCAGTGCTTCTACCACATTTACTAAAAACAGACACAAAGCTACATGTACTCTTAAAGTAAGGTAGAAAGAACGAATGGAAGAATCCATTCCAATTTACCTCTACCATAGCCTTGAGTGTGTTTGGCAAAACTATTCACCACCGCTTCCGCAGCTTCCTTTAGTACTTGCTTGTCTCGGGCATCTACCAGTCCAGTACCAGTGATACCCATATTTTCAGGCACACGGGATTTTGTCTTAACTGGCATCATGCCCTGCATCACCCCTTAATGGCTTAGGGACATTTAAATCCTAGTAACAGGAGTAGCAAATCTATTCACTACTTTACATCTATCCTCTACCATCCCTCCAAACTTACTTTCTACAATCTACACCTCCTACCAAACAGCAAAGCACACAGATATTCTATCATCTTTGTTAGATCAGGCATACTCTATCTTTCTACGCAAACTTATTATATACACCTTTCCAATTCTTACTAAACACACTCTACTAATATTCTCAACTATTAGTCTCCCTTCCTTCATTCTTTACACCTCCGATCGATCCTTCTCAACTGATTCATTCAACGAGAAATCTCAACAATAAAGCTAACAGTCTAACAGGCCCTTTAACTCAATTAAGATCGATCTTACCAAGAGTTTGCCCTCTAACTCAATCGAAATAAAGAGATGAACGAGCAGTACTAGCACACTCGCGCATAACACAGATCAGTGACAAATTGGAAGAGTGGTTTCGTTGCGTTGCGTTGTGTTGCGTTACGACTTGCGATTTGCGACTTGCGATTTACGACTTGCGACTTGCGACTTGCGACTTACAACTTGCGACCCGAGCCCGAGCCCGAGCCCGAACCCGAACCCGAACCCGAACCCGAACCCGAACCCGAACCCGAACCCGAACCCGAACCCGAACTCGAGTCCGAGCCCGAAAGTGGCAAGAGTGATGAGACATGAGACAGGGGTCAAGCACCAGGTGAGATCAGAGTCGAAGCATTCAAGCCGAAAAAGATTTACGTACACCGTGTAGAATCAATGCTGAGAAGTCAATGGTCGCGACCCTCTCAATAGGAGAGCAGCTTTCGTTTAGGCCAAGATGAATTTTCGATTCGGAGCGATCGCCCCTGGCCTATCCTGCCTGGTTCTGCCCTGTACTGTCCAGTACTGTCCCCTGCGCTGCAATCCCCTGTCGTTGCCGACGCCGCACCGCGCCGCGCCGCGCCGCGCCGCGCTGCGCCACTCCGTCGTTGTCTCGTCTCTCGCCTCTCGCCTCTCGTCTCTCGTCTCTCGTCTCTGCTGAGCTGCTGTCGTCTTGATCTCGTTTTGGCCTAGTCGTCTTACGCGATGCAGCACCAGCGATGCAATGAGAGGGCCAAGCCAACAGCGACCACCGATCACCGACTATCGACCATTGACCATCGACCATCGACCATCGATCAACGATCACCGATTACCGATCATCGATCACCGATCACCGATCACTGGCTTCGACCATTAGGCGAGCCAGAGAGTGCGTCAGAAAAAATATGCCCTACAAAATCCAGGATTACCAGGAATTCTTGCGACTTAGTTGTCGATCGGTTTCGCGAATGTTGCAGGATCAAAAACTGCCAAGTATGTAAAGCGATTAATGGCTTCTGGTGCGGCTGCTGTTGCTTGTGCTGCTACTCCTGCTTCTGCTCTTCAGTGCATGGTGATTTCCAGAAAAGCAGTGGCGTGTCTCATTCTGCGGCTCCCTGCTCTACTTCATTCCAGCTGCTGACATAGGCATATATGTCTATGACTCTTGATTCCGTATATAACATGTCCTACATTTATCTCCCCGGCCTAGGTTTTTATTCGTACATACGTATAATATATATGCTCGACCAATAATAACTTATCCCGCCTATAATGATATACACGCAGTATTGCGCCTGGAATTAATAAGAGCTCCATAAATACACGCAAGGCAAATATTATGAGAGCTATCGCGAGTTAAGTAAAACTGTTCCCCGGCAGATAGTGCCAGAGATAACATTCTTGCATGTGACACACCTTGATCATAACAAAATAAATGTTATTCATTATATTTGGCGTGTCAATTTTGTATCAGTTGGCTCGGGCAACGTTAAAGCGGGAGGTTTTTATTACTGGTAACATGTACAACTGCTATTCTTATTATAAGCATATATCAACAGAGGAAATCTTATGTTATGAAAATAGTTACATTTTATTAGCGACAGTGTGGGCTCGACCAACAGGTCGGTATGAAGGTATATTCATACAACACAACTAGCGAACAAGAGCCATATGTGGTCTTTGACCGCAACCTGCCGGCAACACGTATGTACTTAGATACTTAGTTCGCACTAACAGGAATGGAGTGGAATGGAGTCATTCGCATTGCACCCCCAAACACTTTATTTATCATTGCGCAACATAACATTGCCCGATATCCATATCAAATAAATCCCATGGAATATAATATTATATTCTAATCATAACATTTTCTTAATCTATATTCGACATTTGACGTTATATCCTTTCATTCACATCCATACTTATATAGAAACATTTGATTTGACGTATATAGAGTATAATATAATGCGCTACTGGAAATACAATAACCATTCAAAGCTTCATATCGATTTCCGAGCATTTTCGCGGTTTTCTGTGTGATATGCACATATTATAAGAGTAAAGTGGGTCGTCAAGCAACGCATAAATACTGCTTGACACAAAGTAGATGAGTGGGTGCACAAATACCAAAGCTGAAAATGATGAATACCGGAAGAGAAGGTCACAGTGCAACTTATTCTTTATTATGAAAAATGTGAAATAAAGATTCGTATAGTGCGCCTCGTATTAGGTAATAATTTAAACATACACATATAATGGCGACAAACTCTTTATATAAGAATATATGTGTGTATACTGTATATGCAAGCTTATGTAATATAATAAATGTGTTCAAATATAGTATGTGTATACCATACTAGAAATTTCCTGTCTTGCGGCTGACCGGATCGCCTCGTTGGAAGAGTGACTGACTGCTGCGAGAGTGCATGAACTATAATCTAATACTATATATATATATATATATATAGTATTAGTTAGAATGAAATGCTGAATAAATATATCGGACGGGAATGAGCATATTATTAGAAATGATCGGAGTCTTGTTGTGCTCGAAACGATAGAAAAAGCATAGAACGCGAGATACACATTAACTAATAGAGAGGAATAATGGAGATATAGGCGTTTGCATTTGGAGAAGGAGTGAGATATAGTGAGGGAAGGGAAAGGGGAAAGAAGAAAGGAGAAGAATTTTGGGTGCTAGATGTACAATACAGGTACATATACATATTGGAATGAGGATGAGAGAAAAGTAAGTATAAGTGTACATACTAGTGGCGAGGCGGCGTCGGCGGCGAAACGGTGGCGGCAATACGTGGCAAGAGGATTTGTTGCTCGGCGGTCGACGGGGATAGGATAGGATTTAGGCGCGAAGATTTCCCGCGTGGTCAGGGCATAAGAGGTGCTGGAGCGCGTATGCGTGGATTGATTGGTCGGTGGTGGGAGGGTAGGATTGGGTAGGATTGGGTAGGATGGGTAGGATGGAGGGCTGTAGGAAGTCTAGGCGGTATATGGGAGGAGGCGGGCGAGGGTAGAGTGTTGGTTCTGTAGTGTGTAGGAACGCGTAAGTAGAAGAATTGGTGTGCAATTAATGGAGGAGTGTGTGAGTGGCTGAGATCAGCTGAGCGCCAGCTGTGCTCGCGGCAGGGACCAATGAGGGCGGAGGATAGTGGATGGGAGGTGGGTACGGTGGCCCTCTATGAGTAGGGCCGGCGGCTCTTGAGGTTTGGCGCTCCCGCGAAACCAATTCGGAAAGGTGGCTCCGTTCTGGGTGAAAGCTCTTGGATTTCGGGAGGATAAAGAGGATCGTGTGGGTGGTAAAAGTGGGCTGTGTAGTTGGGAGGGTGGCGAGGTAGGCAAGGTGCGAGTGAGTGTCAGGGGATTCTAGTGGAAAAGCGAGGTCTGTAAGGGGAGTGGAGCTCGAGAGCGGGAAGTACAGATGCGCGATAGAGGCGTGGGTGCACCAGCTGCATGGTTTCGCGCATCCCCTTTCAGCGGGACTGTCCGCCGTTGTCGCGAGCCTCCAAGATCATCTTGAGAAAGTGGAAGGTTGGTGGATGAAGGAGCTCCTTTTGGCTGGTTTGGACGGTTGTTTGGTTGGGGAAAAGCGGAGGGAAAGAGCGGCGTGTCGGGAAGGACGGGACGCCTCGGCGACACTTGTACTCTCTCGGATTCCAGTGGATTTGCGCAGTGATAGACCAAGATAGGGATCAAATCGGATTGATGAAGCATTCTGGAGGGGTGTTTGTCGGGAATTGGAGACTTTTTCTCTCATTTGAGGTTATGAGATCCATATAGAGGGCGTGACAGTGTCTGCTTGCATGCAGGGGTTGGTCGGAGTTTGGCGCGCTGGTCTCCCGCGCTTCGAGATACACGTCCCCTGTTTTTTGGAGAAATTCCGAGCGACCGACTCCCAGGAGGCTCAGCCTGTCTCAGGAAGGTTCGGCAAAAATTTCGGCAAGGTCCTCCCACTCGACGGGAAGAACTAATGAGAGGAAATATTGGATGAAAGTCAGCCAAGAGCAGGGGCATTATGGCGATCCAGTGCGCGTAAGCTTGGCGCGCTCCTTTACATTTCGGCATTTTCCTCGCTAAATCCGGCTGCCCGGAGTTTCAAGAATCATCGAATCGTGAGGCCAAAGTCCACGAGAATTGGAGAAAAAATCAAAAAGGGCTTTTCCTCTCGTGAAGATTTTTCGAACACGTCGACAATTCCTCAGCAAGATGCCACAGACCAGGTGAGTGATCGACTTTCCATTTGGTGGAGAAATGCCCCTCTCTCCATCGATCCTCCCCTAGCGAACCTTCATTATCCCCTTTCCCCGACTAGAGTGACCCGTGCCCTTTCTTCGGCTTTCCCTCCCGCGGCCTCCGATCATCACTTTCCCGAATAACCTTTTTTAATTAGTGCCTCCCTTGTCCTGCTCTCGGTAAAGTCGTCCGGTCGCGCTGACCGCATTTATTTTCGAGTCTCGTCGAGAACAATCTCCTTCGTGGATGAGCTCGCTCGTGAAAGTCTGCGCCAATATTTCCCTGGCCTTTCAGGAGGCTTGAGAGTTTTTTCATACATTTTCCACATGCTCTCCTCAAACAGCTTGCTGCCCTCTCCTCTTCCAGCTTCCTCTAAAGAGTTTTAGCGAGTGGTTCCCATTGGAAATCTATGATTGAAAGCTGATACGATAGCTCGACCAGCTCAAGGTCTCACTTCCTTCTTTTATTCAGTTTACAGGAGAAGAAGTCTCACACCTATTTCCAAGGGGGAAAAGCAGCATCACAATCCGTCAAGCGTAAAAGACGTGCGACCGACCGTTCTGAGGACTCGGAAAATGTTTATCCCCCCACCAAGATACAGGCAATATCGAGTGGAAGCTATCCAGAATCGTGTCAGCACAGCGCCCACCCAGTGGACAACTCCTGTACGACTCATCAAATCTCCCCACTGAAGGAACAACAAGAAGCAGCAACGTGGTCAGAGCTCAGGACGGCCACTTGTTTCTTAACACCATCGGCGTCCAGCAATGTTGTTAGCAGGCCGAGTCCATTGCCCTCTTTCTCATGGGCGGATGGATCTCAGGTTTGGTCTCTCATGTGTTCGGGTGATCAGAAAACCATTACACAGAGGGACCCAGAAATGTTCCAGAGACATCCGACTTTGCAACCGAGAATGAGAGCAATCCTGTTGGATTGGCTGATCGAAGTATGCGAAGTCTACAAGTTACACAGAGAAACCTATTACCTGGCCATGGATTATATTGATAGATATCTATCGATACATCAGAATGTTCCCAAAAACCAGCTGCAGTTGATAGGAATCACTTGTCTCTTTATAGCTGCTAAGGTTGGTATCCCTATAGAGTAGAGAGTATGCTCGAGAAAGCAATTGCCAGAGGGTTTCCTCATTGAAAATTCGTCATGTTCCTGCAGGTCGAAGAAATTTATCCGCCAAAAATCGCGGAATTCGCTTACGTCACTGATGGAGCGTGCACCGAGGAGGAAATTTTAGGCAAGGAATTAGTCATTCTCAAGGGACTTGGATGGAATTTGTCACCAATCACTGCCCCTGGCTGGCTAAATATCTACATGCAAATAGAGTCTGGAGACAGCTCAAGGCCGAATGCCTTCATATATCCACAATACGGTGGACTGCAGTATTCCCAAGCAGCTCAGCTTTTGGATCTGGCCACTCTGGATGAAGGAAGCCTCAAGTTTCCGTACAGTCACATAGCAGCAGCAGCAATCTACCATACACAAGGACGCGAGTGTGCATTGAGGGTTTCGTGCCTTTCGTTCGAGCAGTTGTCACCGTGTGTCAAGTGGCTCAGTCCTTTCGCAACGACAGTCGCTGAAGAGGATTCCCAATTACTGTTAAGGTCTGCGGTCCCTCCAGTCGAGTCTCATTCCGGTTCCGGACTCAGGGCGACTGTGCCAAATATCGTGACGAATGAGTCGCATCGAATTCAGACGCATGTAGTCGATTTAAATATGTTGGAGAAGGCGCAACAGCGATTAGTTGGTGACGCCTCGTCCTCCGAGACTCACGAAACTGAGTCGAACGTTGACACCGGTGGACAGAGTCCGAACGAGAGTGGTCTTTTAACTCCCCCGTCCAGTAGCCAAAAAAAGTCGCCCACGCCGTCGCGCGAACCGCCACAGTTACACCCTTATACATAATTGCTCGTCCATTTTTATACAATTTTTCCATATCATTTACCGCGAAGGAAGGAAGGAAGGTGGGTGGGTGGGTAGGTGGGTGGGGGCAGATCGAGTAATGTATGCTATGCTATGCCAATTCTGCTGGTGGATAAGTTTTTAATGCACTAGTGTATATGTACAATAGCAAATACATTTTTTGGTAAACGCTTTGCAAAATGAGAAAAGCAAAAAAAGAAAGGGAAAACAGGAGTCACGTGCCGAATTGCGCGTGAATTTAGTCCGCGTGGGACCGCATGCGTCCACGATAATGTACGTCGGAAGACGGTACGGTGTCATAAATAATGAATGCATCGTGTTCCGCGTTATAGCCATTGCTTACTGCAATGGTGCACCTATATCGTTATATTTCTAATGATTTTTCCAGTACAAGATGTTAACTATTTCCCGTGGGGCACACTGCTCTCAACGAGAAATTAATTTAATATTGTTTTACTATAAACATGGAGAAATTGAAGAAGTGCCTTATGTCGCCGGGATAACTTACGTGAAAGTTACAGCGAAAAGACTAATAATCCTCTAATATCGTAAGAGTCCTAAACCTCTCGTGATGATGTAACACTGCCTTAATTGTAGTGAGTCGGCGGTTTATATACATTTGTATGAAGAGTTTGACAATAAAAGTTTTTACATGCGAACATGCCCAATTCGAATTACTCACAATTTCTCCAGTGCAATGATCTCTTTATCTTACAAGCAAGCCTTCCGATTTCCGATTTCCGATTTCCGATTTCCGGTTTCCGGTTTCCACGAATACACTCCAACAAGCCGATTAATTCACAAATCTATTAGGTGTGAATTGCTTTAAAACGGTTTTTTACCGGGATGTAGTACACACTTAGGATAGATACACATACTAATCGGAAAATGATGGATTTGCGTCTGAAGCGTGGACGTGCCCGTTTTTACCATCGAGCGAAACATCACACTAGCGCCAACGGGAACAAAAATGAAGCGGGAAGAAGGATGTTGATTGGTCGCTGGCTTCGCATCTCGCATTCAAGTTCTCAAACGGCGGACGGCCGTTAAAGAAAGCCGGGTCTGCTGGTGCATCAGCGCGAATTCTTCTTTCTAACGGTCGGCCGATCGAAAGAATCTTTCTGGCTAGATTAAAAGAATCCAAGATTCTTCGAGACGATATAACCTTGTTACGCGCCACGAGCACCACTGGAAGAAGTAAAAGAAGCCAATCTATCTGGAGTGCGCGAATATCTCTTTGTTCGGGAGAGTGGCAGGCAGGAAGGCGAGATAGTGCTCTAGTGGAAGCGAAATCCGAAATGAGCAGTGATCCTCCAGTGTCTGTGAAACCGCTCTAGAAGAAGATCATCAAGCAGTGATTCCTACTCAGATTTCTCGACTCGCTTCCAATCGCAGCTGGCACGCGATCCTACAGATCTAGATTCAAGGGCCTACTATCCCCTTACTAGCATCTCCGTTAATTAGTTGTGTTAACCTGATAAAATCGAGGTAATGTCAAGTCCAAGGAGCAGCGCTGGAGGAATGTCCGCCCGTGAAGGCACCAGGGTAGTACTCCGTGAGATCACAGCATCACTACACAATTCTCCTCCAATGCATTCTGCACGTCGCAAGGTAACTAAGCAACCTGGATATACTAGCTTCAAAGTCTATTTACACAATACGTCATTTCACATCTCTCTCCCCCTCTCTCTCCTCTCACGCCTTAAGCGAGTTTCTCACTTTCGAGATTTCGAGATCTCGAGATTTTGAGGCCCGCACTTTACATCGCGCATCCTCTATCAATTGAAATCAAGATTTCATTCTTCCAAATCCTTCTAGTTATCCTTTAAACTCTGTCCTGCTTTCAATGCTTCCACTCGCACCCTCTCCCCCTCTATTCCATTATTTCGCAAAGCAGCTCATCTCTTTCACCGAGTTTTTACTACATATGCATACTAACAGCTGCTAACGGTTCTGCCGGAGAACGGCACCCTATAAATAAACCGTGCATCTCCAGGAGCACCTTGAAACGAAAATAAGATTCGCCTCCTGTGCTTCAACGACTGTTGACATCCCGCAAGCAAACCACTCTCCGTTTTGTCTCTCTTTGTTCCTAGTGAGGTGCAATTGCTAGCCCTTCCATTAGAATGGAAACGCGCACGTGACATTCCGAACAAATTACACTGGCACTTGGCAAATTTCGATAGAACGCATACTCTCCCAAGAAAACTAGAGCTTCAGTTAATCCTAGTCGGGTATGAGGAGGAGCCAGTCTCTTACTCAACAATATTTATTCCCGGCAATTTGCAGCTTCGAACACATGTCCTCCACCCGCAATACTCCTCTACATGTGTTAGTTGACCAAAATACGAATTTGTATTATTGGCCTAACTAAGCTAACTACTCTACTAGCGAAAAGAAAACGAAAGAATACTTTATTTTCATCATCTCTAGTTTCTACTCAGAAGACCGAGACAATGTCTGTCGCGTATTAATTCTGTTCCATCCAAGCTAATGAAAGAAGTGTGGAAGAAGCTTAAGTATCGCTGGAATCATGAGAGAGCCGAAGGCAAAGCCAAAGCCAAAGCCAAAGTCAAAGCCAAAGCCAAAGCCGGGGCTAGGGCCCGGATCGGGATTGGAAAGAATGTATCGTCGCAGCAGAGGCGTAAGAGGGAGAAAGAGTCTCTTAGTGGGGTATCAGTGCACACAAATTACACCAGATAGCGCCACGGCGTTATCATACCTCTCATTCTTTGAGCGTTCGCTCGCTCTCTTTCCCTCGAGTAATGTGCCGGAGCATATCCATAGTAGGCGATCTTTGCAGCATAATGCCTGTACGGCGTGTGCGCGCGACTGGAAGCCAAGCTCCAAGTTGTTCGAGCCTTCGAAGGCAAGTGTCCTAAGGAGCGCTGCTGCCTCTGCGATCGAGTCGAGTCCGAGGTCCGAATGCCAGTGCGCGTTTCTTTCGTCGTGGTAGACTAGAGCGGCAATGACTCGTCCCACGCGGCCTTTCTCAATTCCCAAGCAATTAGGAAAGTGTTAATTCTACAGTGATATATTCTTGAAAGAGAGGAGGGTGAGAGAGGGCGTGGGTGAGGGGTGAGAGAGGGAGAGGGAGAGGGAGAAGGAGCGTGAAAGAGAACGTTCGAAAGAAGGTGAGAATCTGGCTTGCGGCGGAAAGTGCGTATTCGGCAGTGCTTTCGGGATTTCTCGCTGTGAGCCGTTTGTCTGTCTACTCTAGTTGGTTGGCTGAATGACAGGCTTGGCAGTTGAGGGTGCGCGTGAACGAATATATGGGTAGAGCCCTAGGAGAGTAGAGCGGACCAGATTTGAGAGAAGCAGAGCAGTGCAGAATAGGAAGAGTAGAGGAGAGGAAACGCGTAAGGCAAGGCAGGCGAGAGCAAGCCGCTCTCTACTCTACTGACTGGTAATATCCTCATTGTATATTGAACTGTTGTCTCTGAGGAGGAACAGTGAGGAGAATAAGGAGATTGGTCTAGAATCAACTAGGGGAAGGACTCGGCTAATATTAGGTTGTTAGATCAGGAGACATACTGTTTCCGCGGCGTGTTTTAGCGTCGCGCGATCGGTGAACTTGTCTCTACTGCGTGTGCATGGTGCGTGGTGCGTGGTGCGTGGTGCGTCGTCGGTGCTGTGCCTCATGTGCGGTCGTGGTCGCTGTCGTAGCGTTAGCTCAGTGCTCTTCGCCGATAAGCGAGCGACCAGTGAGCCTTCTCCGCCTCCGCCACCGCCACCGCCTCCGCCGCCTCGTCTTTGCCTTCGCGTTCAGCCTCAACTTCAGCTTGAGCTGCACCACCGGCCACCGGCTGCCGGCTACCGGTTACCGTCCCAATGAGAAACCTTGCTCCCATCACCACTGACTTGCTTTCATTCTTCCAGCCATACTCGCACCAATCTTCCTTTCCATCTTTTTTTATGCCCAGAATCAGATAAGCTACAAAATACTTGAACGTAAGCATTAGATTGGTTGCGAAGGAGAGTGAAAGCTGAAAAACTTGGTCTGGGCAGAATCGATTGCTGCACTGGTCAGCGCAATCTAAGTGTATGTAGATCGTAGGTTGAGTTGTGGAACGGCAAGCTGCCGCCGTCGCCGCCGTCGCCACCGCATGCTGTTGGAGGCTAGGTGTACAGTTCAGACTTCTAGAGACACAGGCATCATTCAAAGATGGTTAGCCGTTCATTGATCGAATCGAACCCTTCGAACAACCTGGCGTTCAATCTGATTGTGTTGTAGTGTGTGTCATCTTCCGTTTTCTACCGTGGCACATCTATGAATGCCATGCGCGAATCACGTAACCTAGCCCTCGCAAATCAAACAAGTTCGTGTGCTAGTTTGAAACTGACTTGTTTCACTCAAAACTAATCAGTCAAGGCTAACGAACAGTTGTATCTTCCTCGAGAAAGCGATTTCAGCTAGAGTAGGAGTGCCCGGAAATTAACACTCACCAAGGAAAAAGGTAACACACACGTATAGTGAATGGTGAGCTGGTGAGTGGCATCGCATCGCGTCGTGTCGCGTCGCGTCATGTCGCGTCACGTCTGGTCACGTCACGTCGTCAATTGGAGGAGTATCAGCGCGCGCCAGCAGATGGGAATGAGTCATAGATAGATCTGAGTGAGTGTTGGGTGCATGCAAGTGCGTGTACGGTGTGTCGTATTGCGTCTATCTACTTGGTGGTCCGTCCACGTCCCGTGCCCTCTCGATATCGTGTCAAGAACACACCGAATAAGGAGAATCTTAAGTTGTCGAGTTTCGAGGGGAATTACGCTTACTAAGGCAAGGCAAGGCAAGGCAAGGCAAGGCAAGGCAAGGCAAGGCAAGGGAAACCTAAGAGGCAGATATTGCCCTCTAAGAAGGCCAGTGAAATAGATTTGATTGCGTGGGCTTTGTCGTAGAATCGATTTTCCGGCGAGTTTGAGTTAACAGTAACTCGCGCTCTATCCGACTACGGAAAATCTCGGGCGAAGGCTCGTTAGAGTGAATGACACTTATCTCCTATTCGATAGAGAACGCAACCAATTCTTCTTCTAGTTGCAAATCTTTCCATCAAATCAACCTTTCGTTCTTTCCATCTTTTATTCTATTAATTATACGATCCAATTATGACCATGTCTAACATTCCAAGTGGATGAATACATATTGAATGACAAACTAGAAGCAAGCAGTCAGGGAGACGCTTCTAATCGCTTCCAATTAGATGGTCCTATGCTTCATCGGAAGCATTAAATAATTCTTCGCAACTTTGTTTTGATGGGCCAGCTTGCCAGAATAGCCATCATAATCGAGAGAATGTAGGCAAGCTTCGTAGCCAGTATACTATGTAAGAGTAATGAGATTGTAGTTTACTTGGGCTAATGGCTGATGAGGAAAAGTGTAGGCAGTTGATCGGCGGCGGCGGAGGACGTGAGCGAAAGTAAAGGCGGAAATTGGGCGAGCGGCTTTCTCGAGGCACGAGCCGAGCCTTCCCCGGCGATGAACTGTACTATCTATCTATAGTGATCTACATTATAGTAAAAACTAGTGTCGTTCCAAGGGTAAGAAGAGAGAAAAAAGGAGTGGGAGAGCGAGGTACTAAAGGCGGAATAAGTGGTGGGGGAGAGAGAGACTACGTGGGGTTTCTAGGGTTGTGTGAGCTCGCGGGTAAATATGGGATCATATCGGGCGGCAGTGACAACCGAAAGTGGAGGTCCTTTAAGAAGCCATGGGCAATCTTGTGCAGAAGGTAACCCCGTGGCAATTGTTGATAGCGAGTTTTCTTTTCGAGCAACACACTTCTCTTTCTTGCATAAAGATGTAGCTCCTCCCAAAAAGAATAATTTATAGATAGGACATATAGCACTTACCCTTGCATACCGTTGCATACCTTTGCATACTCACTCACTGGATGATGGCAAAACGTCGTTATATCTAAAAATTCGATTGGGCACTCTGTTCTTTTAGAATCTTATAAGCCTAATCTTTCTCTCAACAGCCTTTTCAGTCTTCCTTTTCCCTTTTGAACACGAGAGACAGTCTTGCATTGAATGAATACATGTTGACCAACGAGTAAATAAAGCAGGAAATCCGTAACTCCTGAAAGAATGCAGCAATTCGCTTGATTCGTAGGTCATTGAATTCAGAAAGCTACATACACAGTAAAATAGAAACTTGGTATGTTAATCATTTCAGCAGTAACTTATTGAGAAGCGAAGGTAAAAGTTTTGTATTAGTAGAAAACCCCTATAATTAGAAATAAGTATTCTCGGCTGTCACGCGCTACTACTAGTTGCCGCAAAACTCTACCGAGTTTTCTCATATTTACTGATTCTATCTGCCTGCTATACGCGCGCGCGCGCGCGCCTCTCTTTGCGCTACTATTTACGCTGGATTTTCAAATGCGCCGAATAGCCTCCCAATCGATTTAAAGAGTAAAGCCAAAACGTTGGCTCAATATTAAAAGATGTAGAGAGTTTTTGAGAAAATTGCGATAGGTGATGTTCTCTGATTTGATGATACGAGTGAAGAAGCGATAGCGGCGAGACGGCCACTCGGCCAGTCGGTCAGTTGGCGAGTGGCCTGAGGGCTGAGGGCTGAGGGCTGAGGGCTGAGGTGGGGGGTTAGGTCTGGGTTAGGTCTGGGTTAGTATAGGGCGAAATAGTGTCTAGAGATGTATTAATGGAGGATTAACCCATCTAGTAGATTTTTTTGATGCGATTTAATGACTTTTTGCCGATATAGAAATACACAGACGTGTATTCGTAGGTCCGCTCGTTTTCCAACACACGAAACATGTTACATACATGCATCAATGCATTTAAGTTCTCCGACTCCACTCGCTTGTAGCGTCCTCTGTAGGTCCTCTGTAGGTCCTCTGTAATTTGAGAATGCAAACTTAGAAATAATGCATATTTAGCAAGAATGTTCAATCCTATCATTGACACTCTATCTATAGATAGAATGTCAGGCACGTATGGCCTATCTATATGTCTGGCTGTTATATTATCTATAGATTAGAGAATGAAATAAGGAGAATAGAGGAAACTTGGTGAAAAGGTGGTTAATGATAGGTTGGGAGTAGGCATACCGCTTGGTCGCGCGAGCATCGCCCTATACGAGATCCACAAGTTTACTTGTACATTAACTCTGCCAGGCGTCAATGAATTGCTGTTTCCTAGCAATTAAAAGAAACGCAGTCTGGTATTTAATGCCTAATCTTGTGTAACTACGTGTATGTGAAAGATTTGAGAAGGTTAGACCGTTAGAATATTAAAGTTTGGATAAGTAGGAAGGTCAAGACTCGGAGAGGACTTGGCGAAGAGGTAGGGGGGGCGAATGGCGAAGGGTGATATTTTTTGTGAAGTAGCGAAAGTGATAATCTATCGTAGTTTGTTTGTTAGCCGGTGGCGATGCGACGGAGGGTTTTTCGAGGAGTGAAAGCTAGCAGAACGAATGAAGGGACTGCTCTTGGGAGAGGCAGGCTGTACACGTAGCGTAGAGTCTAAAGTGTAAGACGCGAATGGTGTAGATGGGTGATGGATGATGGATGATGGGTGATAGGTGTGGTGTAGTCTGTAGAGACTGGAGGGATGATCGGGCAGGGGAAGAGGAGAAGATTGGCTCCCCTTCCCCTTGGAGATTTTATAATTAGTTGGCGAGCGGAGTGCTGTTGAGAATTGCTTGCGCAATTCTTTTCCGAAATTCACGAGAAGAAGCTCGAGGGGATCTGGTCAGGTGATCGTGATTCCCGGCCAGTTATTGCCGCGAGGCCAAACCGCTGCGAGTATAGCTGCAGTTTCTTGGTCAGTTGGCCGAGGCAAGAACGGTGAAGTAGCAGCTGCCTGCCACGGTTTATCTTGCGTTCTTCGAGTCCAACTCCGAGAGGAGACTCCGGCTTATATTTCCTCCGGCCAGAATGGAATATATCAATAAATTGTTGCATCGGGCGAGTGCTGTCATTCCCTCGAGAACGCCCTCGCCAACACCTCCTCTGGTATAGCTCTCGTGGCCCTCTCGCACGACACACGCATCTTCCCCTCCCTTTCCACCCTCCCCGAGAAACAATAAATTATACTCCTCCTTCATACTGATATATCACCTCGTCCCACTGGCATGCCGCGCTCATTCTAACCCCGCTCGGTTTCTGCATTCCGTGCCTTCATATCCATTAAATATCATAGTACGTGTATCAATCATCAAAAAAATCATTCCCAGAGTCGTTCGGCCCCATTGGCAGACTTGCTCACTTTCGAGCAGATCTAACAAGTAAGAGATCGAGGAAAGATTCTTCTCACGAGTATGTTGACTGTATTGCGCAGCGGCTGGTGTCAATTAGACGCTGCTTTGCTGCAATGCTTGCTAGCGTTCCATAACTTCAAAGGAAAAAAGTAAGGTCCGCAATAAGGCGAAAGAAACATTGCTTTTCATAGGACGTTCGTTTGGTTGGGTAAGACTAGTGAAGAGTTTCTCTCGGAAGAGAGTTGTGTGCTGCTCACTTGCTTACTGGCAACCCCCCCCCCCCCCTCTCTCTCTCTCTCTCTCTCTCTCTCTCCCTCCCTCCCCCCCCTCTCTCTCTCTCTCTCTCTCTCTCTCTCGCATTTCTAAGAAACTACAGTGAACCACTAACTTTTCCACTTGAGGCACAATAGAAGATTTTTACTTGGCTTGATTATACATCATATAGCATTAGGGTGGATGAGAATGATTCAGCATGAATTGTGCCGCTGTACATACGTGTTACCACTTAGAGCACCGAATATCACCAAACAATTCATTATTCCCCAATATTTCTGCAACTGAAAATCTTTGTATGTTCATTCGGTTGATCTATGTACATAGTTAGATGTGCCTCGTGGCTTTAGAAAGGATGGATTTTTCCTCACTCTATTGATATATATGAGATAAATGGTTGGAGGTATATGGTTTGGAATATTTCGCAGAGGCAGACTCGACTAAAGAGAGAATGTTTCTTTGTCTGTTTCTTTCTAGAGTGGAAACGAGAGCAGTTCAAAGGGAGGAGGCGGCGAGCATGAGGTGAAGGTGCGCTTCGCACGAGAATTCGCGGACGCCGGTGCCATCAGTTACTCCGCACCAGAGAGCCTCTCATCGGCCAGCAGTTTTCACAGTCTGAGTAGTACCCTCAGTACTAAGAGCAGCAGTGGTATATGCCCGGATTCCGCTCCGCCCACTCCAAACGACAGTGCTAATCTCTCCTACGCAAATACCAGTATACCAGGAGTCGAAGACTTGATCTCAGCTTGCGCCGAAATCCAATTAAACACAGGTGACAAGGAGGAGGAGGAGGAGGAGGTGGAGGAGGTGGAGGAGGAGCGATCATTGGCCGGCCTCGAGAACTCTCGCGATATTAGCCAGGATCAGACATTCGCCTCGGCGACGGATGAACCGCCAAATGACTTGATTGACGACGATGACGAATCATTACCGTTAGATCCGATCAATCAAACACAGTCTTTCGAGGATAAATCGTTCGGAAAACGGGAGGAAGCTGAGCAGCCTACGTTCGAGCGTAAACTCGACCTACAAGAACGTCCTATCTTAGGCACAATTTGTATCAGGGACTCTTTCTCGATAGCCGTTTCCAATGGCTCTGGCAAAGAACACGAGATTATTCCAAATTCCGAGGAGAAGCTAGCCGAGAAGGAGACAACCTCAGTCTCTCAGAACACATACATCACCAGCGGCTTGGACAGTTGTGTCTCTGAAATCAATCTAGAAGAGAACAGCCTGCCGGTGAAAGTGACAGGGTCGGATGTTAATTTAAATTCAACAGTATGTCTATCGGTGGATAAATCGGACTCTGATATCGCAAGCCCAGAGAAGCTTGGATCGACGCAAGAGAATTCGATCGAGACATCCTCATCGTCGTTGCATGTTACAGCGAATCCCACCGCGAGTCTCATTCTGCCTGGAGCGGCATCAGCATCTTTAATAGAGAACATAGAGTGCCCAACATTGCCTAGCATAACGTCGTCATCTTTGTTAAGTGAGAGCTCTGTGATCAGTGAAAGAGAAATATCCAAAGAGCAGAACGGATTTCCGAGTCAGGAAGAAGTACAGGAAAGATCGTCCTCTCCGATAAACAATAGTGCAGTAGAGGAGTCGAATGGTAGTAGAAAGCTATTCGATTTGACACAAGAGATCTCGAGCAATCTGGTTAATCGCGAGAACGAGAATAAAGTTAATGCGTCCCCGGAGCTACTCTCCCCAATTCCTCGCAACTCCACTAGAACTGAAGGAAGACTTGAAAAGACCTTGAACGATAGCCACGTTATTCCAGCAGAAATAAGCGAAGGAGAGTGCCCACGAGTAACAGAGGAGAGTATTCAAGAGAATGGGGATGCGTTCATGAAGTTGCAAGTTGCGACCGAAGCGAGCGATAACCTTTTTAGTCTAACTACCGAATTGACTAGAAGCGAGAATAATAAAAGCGTTCTCGCATTCCTGGAAGATGATATTAAAACGAATCCGACAGATTGCCTAGTTGGATCGGATGCTCTAAATAAGACTGTTGAAATCGAGGCGTTACAAGTGCCGGAAGAGGACGAGAAAGAGCAGTCCCAAGATAAACTTGACACTACACTCACTATCCAAGACACTTCTTTGACTTCGGAAACCGCACCCGAAATTGAACAGTATACCGACTTCAAACCGCCACGGCAAAGTACTACATTAACTTTGCCGAATCAAGAGCTGAACTTTGATGAGTTGAAATCGGCAGCGGATGAGATTGCCAATGATATTTTCAAGTCGACTTTGGAGCTTCAGGAAGAGAGCGATACTTTCGTCAGTGCAACATCAGAGAGTAAGTTCTCCGATTGGGATATGCCCACTATAGAAGTATGTACACACATAAGCACAAACTCTAAACTCTATTCTGATAGATCAGCCGGCAATGCCGAATGGCTTCCTCACAGCAAAAGATTCATGATAACTGCAAGCCGGGTTCAGTTGAATTATTTACCAATCGAAAAGTGTAACCTGTGAAAACTTAGCATATGTACTTACATTAAACACTGCTAGCAAACACTGGTAGTCGAGTAGAATATTGATTTGTTCGGCCCAGTGAGATTTTAATTTGATTCGGTATTCTTATTAATTTCATTACAGTTTTTCAAGATCCGACGAGCTTTGACTTTTTACTAGCTCGCAGCAACTCGAAATCGATCAATCGCTTGCGAGCGGAGTCCCTCTACGTAAAGTTCGATCCGCTTGTGGGCGACACCAGTATGTTACCGCAGAGCAACACGCAAACAATAAACGATGAGCAGAACGGCAAGAATGAGTCCCCATTGCCGCCAAGCGTGGGTACTCCAAAACGCAGTTCTGCTATTGCTGCTATAGACAGGTTGTTGTTCTACAGTCCCATCCCGAGTGGGGCACTACAGAAAACAGAAGAATCAAAGGAAAAGATAGTAAGCATCTGATCCGCTAGTATGGATATTTGATCAGCTTGAATTGAATTGAATTGAATTGAATTGAATTGAATTGTTCAAGCATGGTAATAAATGGATTTATCAGTCCACAGAAGAGTCGAAAAAGGACGCCGTATTGATAGCCGACGTAAATATGAGCAAAGAGTTAGAACTAGTTAGAGCGACCGTATTGCAACTAGAGGAGCAGCTTGAGAAGCAAAAGAAAGAATACGAGGCCGGCCTCGAGAGGCAGAAGAATGGCTTTCAAGAGAAGATAAATAAATTACAAGCACAAATAGCCCAAGAAATGAATAGTAAATCACAAATGACGTAAGACAATGCAGACATCTTGAATTAATATTCTGGCAGCTGTCAGAAATCAATTAAAGAAATATATTCTTCCAGTGTCGTAGTGGAGGAGTACGAAAAGTCAATCAGTCGGCTGCACACACAGAGGGAGAAGGACCGGACGAGTTTCGAGCAGGAAAGAGCGAAACTCCAGGAAGAGTTGCAAGCCGCGCAGGAGCATTTAACGAACACGGAAGCGGCCTTCAATGACGTGCATCAAAAGTACGAGAGGCTAAAGGGTGTCGTCGCAGCCTACAAAAGTAATGAGACCGTCTTGAAGGAAAGTATTCAGGAGAACGTGGAAACCATAAAGGGCTTGGAAGTGAGATACGATCAGTTGAAGGAACACGCCATGGCGCAACTAGAGAAGTAAGTATTCTTCTAGACAGAATTATAATAGGTATACTGGAAACTGATGGGTCTCTCCACTCGCAAGCAGTGAAGAATCCTGCAAACTATCCTATACCATGTTTAATCAGACATTTCTTTTCAGAGCCAACTTAGAATTGGACGCAATGCGAAAGCAGCATGAGGACGAGACGGTGAAACTTCATGCGCTGGTTAGGAAAGCGGAATTGAAGAGTAACTCGCTGGCAGAGCTGGTGGAACAGAAGACCAAGGAGAACAAGGAACTAACGCAAATCTTGGATGAAGTGATAGCGAGGGTGGGACACCAAAACGCTGAATAAACACACATAGACAGGCGCAAGAGTAAATTCGTGTATCGCGGGTGCAGCGCGATTAGTCTTTATTTTTTTACTCGCTCCTTAACTGACGTTAGAAGACAACTATACTCTAGGTACGATTGATATTTATATATATATACATGCGTATACATACGTTGTTGCGAAGAATTGTATTATTAACGGCGAATTCAGTTTTTGTTTCGAAAAAAGCACCTTTTATTGATTATTTATAAGTTGTGAAATATATATATATATACTATTTTATCGCTAATAAAAAGTAGGCTTACTAAAAACAACCTTTTTGTTACGTTTGTGCGGTAAAAAAGTGTTTTAATACTCGTCATAGCTTCAACGTCTTATAATATCACTCCATCGACCAACGCCTCACCCACCCCTCACTTCCCCGGCATCGTCCCGCTCTGGTTCCTATCCTGTCTCGCCTTGGTAAAAAGTAAATCTTGATACATACAAACATACAGAACACGCGCCCACGCGCCCACGCACGCACGCACACGTCTAGATTGGCAAGCAAAGCGATATGGGGTCTGCTCTTCCTGGTCAATTCTGAATCTTTGAATGTTTAAATACGAACACTTATTGGTAAGATACGACACCGTGCGTACTGTCAGTCTGCTGATCTTGTTTCAATTATGAACAAGACGTGATGCTTCGCCAATTTTAACATACGATCACTGGTACTACCAGGTTTACGGGGTATATTTCTGTTCTCGAGATCGGGCATGAATTTCTTTATAGTTCGTGCCAAGTTGGAAGCGTATTGCTTAAACTGTGGGTGATTCATGCCAATTCCTTTACTTCGCAAGGCTTCGGCAACTGCCCATAACAGTTTCTGAAACGAATATTTACCTTTAAGCATTCGGTTACTAAAATAACCGGCGGCTAATAAGAAGTATCGTTAAAATGTCACTCACCTTTCTGTGCGTGTCACTAAGTTCCGTCCTGGCTGGTGTGAATGCTGGCTTGCTCGTTTCGATCAAACTACTGGACGAGTGCTTATTATTTGCCCACGAAACCATCGAGTTATTATACAGTTCACTAGTGCAGTCGAAGGATAGACTCTTGGCCCATTTCAGCCTAGGGCCCTCCAATTCTTCCTCATTTTTCCTCTTTCTCGAATCATCCATAAAATTCCTTTTAAGCCTGTCGGCATCGTCCTCGCGCTTCTTTGGCGTGGGGAATAAAGCTCGTTTAATATTCTGTGGATTTGTGCTACCAGTGAATAATTTACTAGGACCAGCCCGATCGGAAGTAGGACTTTGAAATAGAGCACGTTTCGACGTCTCTATTTTCGCTTTTACTGGACTCGGCCCATCTAATGTTAGTCGACGAACCACCTTCTTTTTCGTCGAGCTTCGCGGGCTTTTACCCCGAGGGCTTTTGCCCCGAGGACTCTTCCCACGCGGACTCTTACCTTTTCTGCTATAGGGCTTCCTGCGAGAAAGAAACTTTTCGTCAATCTCTACCTTCGACCCAACTATTTACAACTAGTCTATCTAGAATGTTAGTCGTACTTAATATTTAGAACTAGTTGTTTCTTCTCGCTGAGCCCCAATCCCTGGAGATTTGCACTGGAGAAGGTCCTACGTCTACGAGTTAAGTGGCTCAATCTTTTCCCCGGACTCTGGCCATTTTCACGTTTTGCCAGCAAACTTCTTTTTCTCGCACTACCCGGTGCTTGCTTGCTAAACCATACATTGCAGGTCGATTGGGTCTCAGCCCCGATATACCTCTCGCACAACTTAACCGTTAAATTCTCAAACTCCTCGATAGCCTTTGTCGTATTATAACTGCAATATCAAATTCACAGCTTGAAAAATGCATCTGGCACAAAGAAACCGCCGCGCCGACTGGTATAACAACTCTCTACTAACTGTAACCCATGGAATTTATGCTGGTAAACATCGGGCCATGTCAATTGGCTAGCTTCTTTCTCGCTAACAGTGCAGTAAACTAAGGCTCCGTTGGAAGTTGCAATCGGACATGATTCTTTCCCTTCGCTCTCCTGCCGACTGCACGTTCCGTCAGCAGCATTCGACTCTTTTGAACCTCCTTCGTTATGCGTTCTAATCCAACTGTTAGGCACAACATTTTGCAATTTCTTCATAGCAGCACTAAATTGACTATTGACCGTTAAATTACTAGTATTTATGGTAGTAGCGGGAGTATTCTGACACTGTAGATCACATTGGTCGAAGGCATGAGTTAAATTTCTTGGTGCCGTTCGTAAACTCTGGTAAGGTAGATTCCTGCAGAGATTTTCTTTCGACCGATCCGGTGATTTGTTTGGATCGTCCACTTGTCTTTCAGCAGGCAGTACTGCCTCCGCCCAAAAGAAGGATCTATTCTCATAAATACGCAATAGGAATTCGGAGCAATCGCTCCTGCATATGGTATGCTTGGGTGGTGGTGGCACCCCACTCAAGAACTTGTTGATTCTGGCCAGCAGATAATTGTCCGATCTAGCTATTAATTCAGCCTCCGATGGCCTATCGACGCTCGCTACTCTCTTCTCTTCATCATCCTCTAACGCTCTATCGTCGTTTTCCTCGCTTTCTGGATCACTGTCAAACATCTCCGGACTAGAGACATTTGGCACTCCTCTCCGAGCAAATGGGCTTCTACACTCCTCCAACTGGCAGCAATCCATCGCATCCTCTGCAACCATTACAACAATATTCTTCCTCCTCTAACTTTCTCCGCCAAGGTTAGAATCCAATCTTTTCCGCCGATCGACCAATCAATAATGACCACTGAATCTCTTTATTCATCGACGATTAACCATTTCAATCTTGACAGTAGTACACTGCTAATCTTTCAACTGGCAGATAAACTTCCCCAATCCTTCCCTATTTACTTTAGTATAACTGGCCGACAACAATGAATAGCTCATCTTCCGCCTAAATCAACTGGTGATATAAAGAAAGGCTCTTTCGAGAGCGGGCCCACAGCCCAGAAGGCCCAGACGGCTCAGACACTCCATTAAGATCGACTAACCTTTTACCGACTATGCTAACCTTCGGCTGAATCCTACCAGGGCACACGGGGCACACGGGGCACACTGGCCCAAATCATTTTAGTTTAGTCACGCGCAAACATCAGCACGCCTCCCCAATAATAAGATGCATCTTACATTCCTAGCTGTTGATTGCGCCAGCATCAATCTTAACGTTCTCCCATCATCGCCTAAGATTAACAATATTTCCAGTCCACCACTCGAAACCCGATTTTACATGTCCGAGCAATTCTCCCTCTCTACTTACGTCTCAAGCTGGTTGACCTTTAAACGAACGATCGCGATCCCGATCCCGATCCCGATCCCGAAGCCCAATTCACCGGGCAGAACGGCTAAATTCAGCTGTTCCTTGTCCTGATCTGATCAGTCCTGATAATAAAAGTCAACAATTCCACCGTGCACACTGGTGCGCACACACACTATGTCACTGCGTCATGCGACACTCTGCGCGCTTCTTCGAAGCGGAGATATCCCGAGCCACACAGCCACACAGTTCCTCGCTGACGGCCAACCACGGCCAACTGCGCGGCATCAATTCCTATAGCCGCGGCCATGCATCTCTTCCATCTCTTCTACTTACTTATATCTGCTAGAATTCGCAATTGGACATTTTATTGGTATTGGAGCAACTACTCACTCACGTACCCATACTTACCTAGTAGAATTTCGATTGGCACATCCTTCCTACTTGCCACTTGCGACCAATAATAGCTTACTGCGCGGCATACGCTCCAGTCTTTTTCTCCTTTAAATGCGCTCCAAATCACTCCACAGAAATATCCCTCGCGCTACCTATCAATCTCTATCAATCTCATTTCATAATACATATATGTAATATATTATTTGTACGCATTATTTTAATCTAGAGAGAGAGAGAGAGAGAGAGAGAGAGAGAGATTTTATTTGTACTATTTCACGTGCAGTTGCAAGTACAATAGCAAACAAATTTCATCGAATAAAACTTGTACATAGATTTATTCAATTCACACTGATTCACACACTTTTACACCTTGCAGTTACAGCGCCCGTGACATACACACCCATTTTATATCTAAAGTCCAAGCAGCAGGGGTATCTACACTTTTTATTATCATAAAATTATCATAAGAAGATGTCTCACAACTATAAATAAATATGCGAAATACACTCTTTTCATTTTATTCATAAATAACTTTCCTAGGCCGAAAAATATTGTTTCATTGTTATATATATGAACAAAATTAACCTGTTGTCATCATTCGCATCGATCCTGCGTTTATGTATCCTTCAATTACGAAAAGTATATATATATATATATATATATTATGTCTTATTCAAGCAGCCACTCGAAAGACTAATCGGCGTACATAAGTTCTACTAGTAGTCCTAGGTCGTGTTTGAGCATAATAAGTGCAATTCCACGTCGCATTTCGTTCGTCCTGTTGCGACGCTCTTGTTGCCTCTGGTTACGCAGGTTACGCTGTGCGTCATTCTTCAGTTTCGTGTAGTTCGGTGCTGAATTTCGCAATATGATATTATGTTGAGTGGTTAATTGGTGCAGTTCATCGTGTAGTATGCAGTGGAATGCGCTGGTGTGAGTAACTAATAAATATATATATATATGTGTGTAAATATATACTTATGAGCTCAGCTAGATGATAGCATAGGTGCAAGGGGCGCAAGGCAAGGTTTGTTTGCTTCAGATTGATTCAGATATAATACATATAAGTAATGGATGAGTAATATATATATATATATATATATATATATAAGCAGGTATAATATAGGAACTGTTCTTTGATAATTGATAATTGATAACTGTTCGTTGCTCACGTTCCTCTCTGTTTGTCGGGTTTGGTGTTATGATTACCGTGGCCGGCTATGGCTTAATTATTTTGATCGATAAGCACAGTGATTGATGTCTATCAACTGTTATTATATATATATGAATATATTGGATTAGGCGGGTATATACGGTACGTGAGGCCTGGTGAAGCTGGTGAGGCCAAGGCTCGCAGAAATGACAGAAATTTTTAAAGCGGCAGAGTGGAAGAGCGTGTGAGAGCGTGTGAGAGAGAGAGAGAGAGAGGCCGGCGGCCGTGAAGGGGGTGGGGAATATTGTGAATGGGTTAGGGGGGAGAGAGATGAAAGGAGAAAGGATGATAATGATAGCTGGAGAGAGATTAGAAAGGGCCTGGTAGATGTATAGTGAGGATGGTATGATATTATTTGAATGAGATTGGGTGGTGGGTGATGGGTGATGGGTGATGGATGGTGGCCGATGGGTGTGTTGGTAGAAGGTGCGGGCTGGGTCGGCTGTTGATGATGTTGGCGATAGGAGGCACATAACCTGGAAGAATTTGTGGCGAGGGAGTTTGTTTTGCAGAGCGGAACTCGGGTGAGCTTGTGAAGCGATGAGTGTGTGAGCCGACTCGATATATCTGTCGGCATATATATCTGCTGCTCTCGAGATAAACATTCCAAGGATTGCCAGATCGAGATGGAGTGTAGTGCGCGAATATCCTGAATGCTCAGGTACACTCAGGTACTGAAAGCGTCATCGAGCGGACAACTGTCAATCTCAAATTCTTCCTTTAACTAATTCGGACTGGCGGTATAATACTCACTCTGCTCTTAGTATAGATAAATAGATATGACCATTCCAAATCTGGGAAAGAGTGTATCGATGCTCGAGACAAACTCAGAAAATATATTCAATATGTCATAATAGCGATAGATCATATTTCTATTTAGAATACTGCATTGTTGCACGCTTGCAGATCCGATTAGTAATCGTGTCTAAAATAGGCTGTTATTATGATTTCGGTATGTATAGAGAATTTAGTTGCTCCGTTAGCTGGTGAATGGCAAATCTATTTGGTCGCGTCTGCATTGCATTATGTATATGATAAAGTATTTGTCGAGCGATGTGTCAAGTTGTTTTTAAAATTATAGATGAGGAGAGGAGATTCGGAGGGAGAAGGGAGCAGGAAATAAGTGGAAGAATACTGAAGGGAATAGAGGAGAGGAAGGAATCGATAGAGTAGAGAAAGCAGCCTTAGAACATTGGAGTAACGTAGGAGCTATGCGGATTGGAGCGCGGGCACTTGGTCTCATCAATTGCCATTAACAATTCAGCTTTCTCCTAGAAAGTTTCAATGGCAAGCTATAAAGCTATGAAAACCAATTGTCTATATGCAGCTGAGAGAATGACAGCGAAAGTAGAAGGAGAATGATATAGATTCCAACGGACCGGTTGAAATTTTGAAGCCTATTTCAAAAGAAAGATGGCCGCTGGACTTAGCGTTTTTGGCTTGCTGCTTAAGAAGAATCTGATTGTTCGCAAGCGGCACTGGAAGCTGACGATCTTCCTGGAAGCACTGGTGCCTATTTTACTGTTCCTCTTGATTCAGGCCGTTCGCGATTACAGCGTAAGGCCGCCTCGAGTCGTGAATGAAAGCACGCACTTTCCACCTCAATTGAAGGGCGATCTAATCAGACAGATCAGTTACGAGCTATTTTTTCTGCTCTACACGCCTAAAAATGTTGAGACTGATCGGATTATGGAATCTGCTCGACAATGCTTGAACCTTCCGATCGAGAGTAATTGTTTTTACTTGCATTTTTGTCCATGTCGAGGCTTTGCCAATTTAGCAGCTAGATTCATCTATTTCCAACAGATTTCTCAAGAGACTAGAAAATATGTTTGGTCAAGAATGGATGATTTGTAAAAAGTTGAATTCTGACTTTTAAGATTTATAGATAAGAATGGCAGAGCAATTGGGATTCTAGCTGTTGTTTTGTATGCAAAGTATCGATCGGTGATTGTGACATTAAATATATGAATATTTGTCTGTGGCCAGAGGTAGATGGTTTCTCAGTGGAAAAAGAGATGCTCGCTGATTACACGGAGCTCGAGGCGAAACATCCGTTGGCCAATGTGTTGGCTGTGATTTTTGAGGAATACAATAGCAGCAGCATACGTTACAAGATAAGGCACTCGAACGAGATTTCGACGAACCTCTTTGAGAATATATTTGCTCAGGCCTCTGGTACAACCCACCGTCATTATTACAGTACTGTACCATTTATACAGACGCAAATGTGCATCGATGAGTCCCTTATTAATGGGATACGGCCAGGCTCGCTGACCAATGCCATGGTAAAATATTGAAGCTTTCAAGAGACGGCTCTCTAGGAATGCGATACATGGCTGATTGTGGTTTTAGGTATCGGTTCAGCGCGTACCATATCCCCCATACATTAAGATAGATGAAGCAGATTTAATTCTAAGGCAAGTGCTGTGCGTATTTGCTGTTAGTGCTTTTCTAATACCACTTTGCGTAGAGGCGAATTATGCAGCCCAAGAGAAATTCATTGGAGTAAACGTTAGTATCCTCGGCAGCGCTCTTTGTCGAATTCTATCGAAGCCAAGATTTAATGCCACAGCCACTACTTATCTACTTGCAGGTGCTGATGCTGATGAATGGCGTGAAAGTTCATGAAAATCTCCTCTCTTGGTTGTTGACTGGTGTGATGTTCAGCAGTTTCTACGTATTACCGATTATAGTATTATGCAAAGTAACATTCACCGGATACGTTGACCCCTATTTGCACTACGGAAATGCTTTTATATTTTGGGTAGTACTTACTAGTGTGGTTGTTCATTTGATAGCGTTCGGTATGCACGTAGCCGCATACTTTTCGAAACGTAAGTTTGGAATTGTCTCTTTCCTACCATATCTTCTTCTGGTGGAAACTTTACTTTACTTTACCAACTACAAATGATTATTTACCACTGCCCTTTAGCACGTTTCGTGGTGATAACATTGTCAATTACTTACTCGGCGGCACTTTCTCTTCACGCAAACCTCATAAAAGGGGGATCCTACGGCTCGATACCGTTTCTAGGCATCCTCTTTCCAAACATCTTGATCTATAGATTCTTTGAAGAAGTAAATGCATATGAAAGTAAATGTACGTAAACAGTGTCCATGAGGAGTTGTAAGCTGGTCGAGGTGATATATGTATATATGTATATACGTTTTAGCGAATAATTAGTAATTCTCCCTCTTTGATTCAGTAACCGGTATACACTGGTCCAATCTATTTTTCGTCGGAGACCACCACTACTCCGCAGCTGGCAGCACAGGATTTATACTTTTCTTCTCACTAGTGGGTGCTTTAATGCATTTCCTCCTATCAGTCTATATCAATAATGTACATCCCGGAAAGTACGGGGTCCCGAGGAGTCCGCTTTATTTTTTGAAACCGGTACACTTATATTTTCAAGCAATTTTTTCACCTCTACTCTTATTATCTACCTTTCATGCATCTCTCTCTTCTTGGATTTCTAGTGTATGAAACGGAATAAAGTGTGCCTTGACCGGGAAGTAGGGGAGGAGATAGATTACAGTAATGCGGACAATACGGATTTTGAACTGGTCGAACGGGGTGTTCTTACCGCAGGCATCCAAATTCGTGACGTGAAGAAGACTTATAGAGTCAGTTGGTTGGGACACTCGGTACGTCTTTGGGAGATGAACATGTAATTCGGAGAATCGGAGATCGGAGAATATCAGGCCTCTTTCAACAGATGGTCCAGGCACTGAAAGGAATTTCGATGGATTTGTATAAAGGACAAATAACGGCCCTACTTGGCCACAATGGAGCTGGGAAGACCACTCTCATGTCTATTTTGACTGGTGTGACCAGTGCAACTGAGGGCACTGTCTACGTAAATGGGAGTAATGTCCGTACAGACTTGGAATTGATTCGAAAGGACTTGGGTTTGTGTCCGCAAGAGAATATGTATTTCCCAGACTTAAATGTTCTCGAACAAATGGAATTCTTTGCTCTAGTAGGCATTTCAATCAATTGAAATATTAATCGTTGATGAGGTGTAAATGAAGGATTTTTCCGAGCATTGTATCGATACCTTTCTAGCTGAAACGCCCTCGTAAGAGCCGGAAGGAGGTTCTTTTCAAAGCAAGAGAATTACTCTCCAAATTGAAACTATCTGAAAAGGAGAATGTTTTGCCAAGTAAGCTGTCCGGAGGGCAGAAACGCAGGCTCTGCCTTGGTATGGCGCTGATCGGCGATGCCTCAGTGAGAAACAATCATTCTTCCTGCATTAAAGAATAAGATTTCAAGCTATTAAATACGCATATACATTTATAGATAGTAATTTTGGATGAACCGACGTCTGGTATGGATCCTGAAACAAGAAGAGATACATGGGATATTATACTGGTAAAGACGGCTGTGCTTTATATATGCATGCACATACTTATGTATAGAAAGTTGTCCGCATTTCAATGGTATCCAAGAAGAACTACTCGAGAATTAATGGAATATGTTTCTCGCAGAAAATGCGTGGAGAGAAGACAATTCTGATCAGCACTCATAACATGGAAGAGGCAGATATCCTTGGTGATAGAATTGCCATACTCCATGGCGGTCGTTTAAAGAGTTATGGTACGGGAATGTTTCTGAAGAAACAACACGGTTAGTTGTACATTCTAGATATGATTTGGCGAGAAGTGTTGGCAGGGCGGGCCAGATGATAGATGCTCAGGTCATACATCAACTGTGCTATTTTGTATGAAAAGGGCATGGCTGCGTGGAAGTAACCTTGTCGACAAAGCCGTGGTGCAACCTCGATAAAATTCGCAGCAAATTCGACTCAAAGACTGAAACGATCAGTGCAGATAGCGAAAGAATAGTTCTAAGCGTTCCCCAGACTAATGCCTTACCAAAGGCATTAGATAGCGTGGAAAACGGCAAGAAGGGTTTGGGTGTTACTGGGATGAGTGTATCACTCATTACATTGGAACAAGTATTTCTCAAGTGAGTGATTCCACTGGACATTTCCCGCGCGTTATAGCCAGTCTCATTCGTTGCTACTTCTTTATTTCACAGTATTGTTAAAAAAGAAGAGAATGGTAGAAGTCTCACAGAATTTTTTGCTGATGCACCTGAGAAGATTACAGGCTATCGTTTCTATAGACAAGCCGTTTGTGCACTTTACCAGAAGAAATTCGCCTATGCAAGGAAAAATCTAGCGACATTACTAACAACAGTACGCCCTATTAATTGTAGAAGAGAGGAGAGGAGAGGAGAGGAGAGGAGAGCTTTCATATTTGGAACTTATATATGGAAAGGAAGTTTTCATTTTAGATTGGCCTGCCACTTTTGTCAATAGTGCTAATGGGTTTGAGTCATGGTCCTACATCTCCCTCGATGGCTGTTTTTCCTATTGAAATGAGCGCGTACCGATCATCAAGAGCCTTTTATACTGCTTCAGATCCAATGGTCGGTACGCAGTATGCACGCTCAGTGGAGTACTTTGGCGGTACTGCACGAGACGTCTCAAATCTTTCAAGCTTAACAAGCGGTAGGCAGATCTTAGACAAGACTTTTATTAATTGAGAGATGCACGAGATTGTTGAGATTGAAATTTCAGCCCTTTTGGACGACTCGATAAAGGATATTGCCGAGTATCGCAATACTTTGATAGCTGCTGCAGAGTTCAATACGAATGATAGCAGCATAAATGCACGAGCCTTCTATTCAGGCAGTGCCGCTCACAGTATTCCAATTTCCGTGAATCTGTTATCGAATACTCTGTTGAGATGGCTTGCCGGCGAGAAGTACTCGATACAAGTTTCTCGACAACAATTACCGGTATCTTTGTCACAGACCAAGTTGAGCATGCCTCAGGAAGAGTCTCTTTCGAGGGTCATCATTTTTTGCACTTTCTTCTTCCCCACCATGGCACTGTTTGTCATTCATCCAGTACAGGAAAAGTCAAGCTTGGTGAAACAACTGCAGCGTATGACTGGTGTCGATTCCTTCACTTACTGGTTCACCATTTTCACCTCCGATTTTTTAGTCCTTATCGTCGTACTCTCCGCTGTTGCCTTGGGCTTTTATACGATGGACAGAGTTCTCGCCGTTGAACTATATCACGGGACAGAGATATGTGAGTTTATTCATGATAGATTTCATTCTCGATCCAAGTTATAGTTACATATATAGATCTCATGAGTCTACCTGATAAACTCGTTCAATTATTTTCAGTCACAATGATGTTGCTCTTAGTCTTATTTGGCATCAACTCCTTACTGTTGACATACATTCTGAGTTTCTCGGATAAGTCGAGAAATTCGATTCTCACTTTTCTGAGTATAGCACCACTTGGCTTTGGTTAGTTTGAGTAGTCGAATAATTACTACCTAGTAACTCTAGTTGATACGTGGAAGCCAAATTGCCTCTGAGATGCTAAAGGGAAGGAATCTTTTCAGTTATTATGCAGTATCTAATACACCAACTGACCTACAGTATGTCCAATTTAAAGACTCTGCATCAAGTGCAAAAGCGAGTTTTACAATTGATACCACACGTCACCTTGTTCCAAGGGCAGATGTCATTTTTTGAGATTGCATTACAGAATGCAAGATGCAGACGTTTACCAAATCGTTTGCTCCAAGTCGTTTGTACTAGAAGAGATCCTTGCTGCTGTAAGAGCAAAGCGACCAAGCCAGTTCTTCTTTTATTTGATCATGGCGGCGTTAATCTGACAATCGTCTATAATTTGGTCCGACTTGCAGTGATGGATTGTTGGGACGGAAAATGCAAGAATCCTATTCCCTACTTTGGCGACTTCTCCGGAGATATTAGTTTAGAGGAATGTCTAACTTATTTGGGCCTGACGCCCCTCTTGTATTCGGCGATCCTTTTACTGCTGGAGGAGAGATGCTGTTCAAAACTGATGGCGAAAATAAGGGGTACGAGACTAAGGAACCCTTGCGACCAACTCGATGAGCAAGTGAAGAAGGAAAAGGAAGCAGTCACTAAAGAAATCAACAGAATACACACTGATGGTAAAGCTGATTCGCAGATCAAGTCTCTTATTTTCCCAGACTCGATTCTCTTTGGAGTTTACATGCTGTGCGTGACTTAGGGAGTAGCAGCGGCATCACGGAAATAAGTAAAATGAGTATTGTTAGCCAATCTGACTTGATTCAAAGTTCGGAGACTGATGTGGGTAGTCTATTCTTGGTTTATGAGCTCAGTAAATACTACGGAAAGGTGATGGCAGTCAGGGAAATCAGTTTCCAAGTAAAGGAAAAGGAATGCTTTGGCCTGCTTGGCGTGAATGGCGCTGGTAAAAGTACGACTTTCCGAATGCTGACTGGCGAAGAAATGCCCGACAGTGGACATATGTACTTAAAACAGTGGGACATTCGTTCCAACCGGAAAAAGGTAGTAATGAATATGGAATTTCCGGAATGCTTGTCTAATTCTTAAAACGTACTTTTCAGTACCTCCAAGGAATGGCATATTGTCCACAGACCGATGCCCTGCTTGATTCCTTAAACACTTTCGACCATTTGCGGCTGTTTGGTTTACTGCGGGGAGTACCGAAATCAAAGATAGACTTAGAAGTTAATAGGTGGATAAATCGACTAAGTAGGCTTAATCTTTTGTCGCTGAAGCCCTTTCGGTTTTCCAAATGAATCTAGCAAAGCATTAAAATGACTCATTTCCGACAGATTTAACCGCCTGTATGAACCAGCCGAGTGGTACTTACAGTGGTGGTAACAAGAGGCGTTTGAATATCGCCATGGCACTCATTGGAAACCCTACACTTGTCTTGCTAGACGAACCAACCACCGGCGTTGATCCAGCAGCCAGGAGATCATTATGGACAGTGCTTCAATCCTGCCAGGCAATTGGCCAAGCTATAATACTTACTTCCCACAGGTACTTATGCCAACTTACTTAGAAGAAAATAGCACCCAGCTTCTAAATGAAGTAGAACATTAAGTGCACACTTACTTGAAATCCTTTGACAGCATGGAAGAATGCGAGGCGTTGTGCAATCGCCTAGTCATTATGGTAAAAGGTCAATTGGTCTGCGTTGGGGCGAGTCAAGAACTGAAGCAACGTTTTGGTGCTGGGTACGATATTCAGATTAAACTAAATCCCAATCGTTCTGACGCTGACGTCGAGAAGATCAAAGAAAAGGTTGAAGCTTCTTTGACTTGTGAGGTTACTGATGAGAACCTGGTAATTATTGCAAATCTCCCTCTGTTGTTTGCCATCCTTTTATTACATATTTCCCCTCGCGGCGCTTTACAGGGATATCTGGCCTATCATGTGACTGATTCAGCCACAACCTGGCAGAAGATGTATAGTACAATAGAGAACTTGAAGAGCAGGTATCCTTGTATAGAAGATTATGCTGTACTATCCGCTACATTGGAGCGCCTTTTCTTACAATTTGCGAGAGGGGCCGAAGTAGCGACAAATACCTCTACAGATGACTCACTAAACACAACTAGTCAGCCAGTGAACGTGTAAATGTATAAAGCATGAGAGATTGATATTGAAAAAAGATGAATCTTCTACCAATCCACGAAAGGAGCAATTCTCAAATCTCTCGAAATTGCTTGTATCCAAGTATCACCTCTATTTATGCTAAATCTTAATCTACAATTCTGTATATACACGTATACAGACCAGAAGTCGTGCAATCGATGTGAAATATCAGCGAGAAATGGAGGGAATGTTTTCTTCAGTTGTTAAATATAATATATTTGGGCATCTATCTTTGTATGATTACTGCTGTTCGTAAATAAAGCTCGAAAATTGCTGGGCTCTACCGTCAGCCTCTGTCTTGCATACTTTTTATATGATTTGACAGTCATTTCTCGGTGTAATACTGGCAGCCTTCTTTATTGCGCCTCTGTTGGACGGGGCGGGCAAGGATAATGTAAAGAGCGAGTAGCACTGAATATAAATAAGAAGATTCATATTTCGTATAAATAAAAAAGTTACATAAACGGTACGTGTCTCTTATGTACATAAGCTTCGGAGAGTGCGACAAGTACATGTATGTGATACAATATGCAATGACTCTCTGTGTGTTACTTATTTCTCGCACATTTTCTAATAACGATATCCACCACCGGAACTGGTTTGGTACGAGTTTGGCCCTTGGTAAGCAGGACTACCTCCACTACCACGGCCGCCAGCTCCTCCTCGGCCAGCTGAAACATTGAAAATAAACCGTTTACTACTTTTTCTCCTGGCACGCATTAATCGAACGAATGCAATTCTCGGCGCGTATGCCAACTGATATCCCTACTCAGCTTATGCAACTTCAAAAACGGGGCTGATCAGACGCCTATCTAAATATTAGATAGAAAAGAAATTGCAATAGTAGTCGAAGAGAAGTATCGAACTGGCTTGTGTTTAGAAGCTGACTCTTTCTATACCTCCGGGGAAAGCCGATGGCCCACCCTGGGGATATCCAGCACCGCCACTCCCGCTTGAACCGTCTTGATTCTCGCCGCGGGCCTCTGCAGCAAGAGCTAATTCAACACCGCGCTGGATCTCTGGTGGGATTGGAGGCGGAGTCGGCAGATGTGCACCCTGCGGGTGGAAGCCTTCCTCGTCCGCGGTGTAGCTGATGCTGTACTGAACTCCATCGGGGCCGGTGTACGAGTAGGATCCACTCACCGCCTCGGTTTCCCCTGGAAAACCGAACGCTTGCCTATTCCCCATTGCAACATTCCAACTTGCCAACTTTTCCTCTCCGAAATGTCAATATCATAAGAGATATGTCGACGATCAACAAAGTCTTTTGTCTTTCGCTCGTTTCTTAATTGTAATATGCGATGAGCTGATTCCATTGATTGTTCATTGAACATGTAATGGATTTGGATTTGAAAGAATAAAGGCAGTGCATAAGTGTGAAAAGAGCGATATAGCGGACTGGACTGGTGATGAACTGGTAAGTAGTAAAGTGAAGCGGATTCGAGGTCAGCGATGAATACGAAATCATAACAGCGAGAAGGAAGATCGGCGAACCGCGAATGCAGAATGGTCTATCGCAATTCAGCTGACAATGAGATTAGCGTGGCCCTTGCGTCTTACCTTGCAAGTGGCCGGTTTCTTGCGCACTGATACCATTTCCTGTTTCATAGCTAAATTGGTAGTTGCCGTCACCGCTGTTCTCGTTACTGTAGGAAACGATCGGGATATCTTGACCAGGTCCGGCAGCCCCGCCGCCCCCACCTCTCACGCCGCTAGCTCCTCCCGCGCCTCCCGCACCACCCGCACCTCCCGCACCGCCTGAAACGTTCAGCCATTATTACACTCGCATTGTCAAACCACTTCGCTTCTTCGAATGCCCTTTCCTTTCTATCTTTTGACAGTTGTTCGAGGCCTCATGAGTAACTTCGACAACGGATTAACTAATATGTGAAAGAAATCAGCAACTCGATCATCAATGAACATCGCTTCAGGTTCAAATCTGATGGTATGAAGAAATTCATGCCCGCGGCTATTTCAGTTTTGCTGGCCAAGCTGCACGTGTCGGTGAGTGACATGACTGATCGATATCAATTTTTTCGCTGAATCGAAAGTGAAATCCCTACCAGGCACATCCCATCGGGACTCGTATATTCGTGCAATTATTGTACCTGCCAAAGCTCAAGTGATGTCATCGGTAATTTCACTTTTAGCCGGCTCCAGTTTATCTGATATCTAGTTTAGTTGTCGAAAGCAACAGGCCTCCGCACCGGCGCGGCGCGGCATCGCGTCTCGTCCCATCCCGCAATCATACCCGAGTTTATGATGCAACCGCGCATTGTCCCATAATTCGAACAAACGGCCGAGTTAAATATACCTTTTTACTTGGGAATGCGGTCCAATTTATGCTTGCGTGCATACAGCTCTATACATACGTATAAAGTAGTTCCTTCGGGAATGTTCACACGCGCACTAGTAATTACTTAATTGGTGCAAGGGAGTTTAAATAGTCGGTGGCAAAAACTGATGCGTATTACCCTGCTATCTAGTTCTGAGATGAACGTTTTTCTCGACTGAAATCCGTAAAGTTTTCTGTTAGATGGCAACTCACCGAGTCCGAAGGCACCTGGTCCGCCTCCAACGCCACCATGTCCACCAGCCCCACTAGGTGGTACATACTGATTATTATTGCCAGCGGGACTTCCGCCGAATGGACCGGCTCCCACGGGACCAGCGATTTTCACTGGACCACCGGCACCTCCGCGATTCGGAGCCTGGATCAAGCCGGCTCCACCGGCGCTTCCCGCACTACCGGGAGGTAGATAGGTATTCTCGAGTCGGGCTGCATAACACGTCCCTAGGACGGCCAGAAACGCGACAGTCACCAACTGAAATCATCGTGTCATTCCTTTAGTCCGCCGATATAGCAATATCAACTTTAATCTCCAATGGGAAAGCACCATAATAATGCTCAATAGTAGCCCAATATGGCTACAAGTTTTGAACCTGATATCATTTTCACATTTTCACATTTTTACATTTTCACATTTTACCGTGAAATATATATTCGGCTCTTCCAAGAGGAAGGGCCAGGAATAAATCGGAAGCGAATAAGCCGAAAATGGAAGGACATGAGTAATGCATGGTTCATACCGGTCTCATTTTCGGTGGGTATAGTTGTATCCGAGATTGGAATAAGATGTTGCGAAGGGCTACTAGCAGGAGTACTCGCAGAATGAGACGTTATAACGTGAAACGATGGTAATAATTGGTCTGTGCAGATCCAGGTTGGAACCGGGTCTTATATACCGATCCGTACTCAGGATCGTCTTCCTCCCACCCCTCAGATACGATGAGAGATGACTCTTTCAGAACTCTAGAATCTAGCCCGATGAACACCCGGCCCGTACGTATACCCCGCAACTCCCTACACTCGGTAAGCTGAAGTTCGCGAAACTCCACGGGAGAAAAAGTGAGTGAGGGGGAGAGACAGAGAATCTCTTACAGCCTACACCAGCCTGGCCTGGCCTAGCTTGGCCTGGCCTGGCCTGGCTTGCCCTGGGCCCCTGACAAACATCTGCGAGGGGAATACATGTACTATGTGTAAGTACTTGCTCGCGTTCCATGGCAGAGGGAAGAGAGCGAGCGGGCGAGAGTGCGAGAGTGCGAGAGCGATGGTTTGACCGGGTGGTGAGGGCGAGGGGGAGAGGAGGAGCGAGCAGTGAGTAGGAGGTAGTTGAAGATGAGGCTCATCGAGTGAGTGAGAAACGTAGAATGAGGGTTGATTACGCAAGCCAGGTGATACAGATCGGCGGGCATCTCTCGACGGGCCTGAAGGTCGGCCAATCGGGTCGACATGAAAGGGAACCGTCGCTGGCGCTGTCATATATATATATATATATATATATAGATATACGACATATACAAATTCAGACGTATGTAGATAAGGCTGGATAAGCGAAGGGTACTAAAAGAGTCTGAAGGGAAAGCAGGTTCTGTTCTGTTGTGTGTAGGGGTGGTCGATTTCATCGAAATACCGTGTGTCGAGAATAATAGGAAGCTCGGCGACAGATCTTTGAAGAGTGTATTTGATCCTGCTGGTGAAGAGACCTAGCCTAGATTTGTCTGTCGATGACAGTATCGCCATTTAGTTTGAACTGGCACATTCGCTAGAGAATCGTGAGGCATGTTCGCCGATTGGCAGTGGTCGGGATGCTCGGGCAGATCCAAGCAGACTCTCCTCTCGAGTCAATTCGAGATTCGAGACGAGAACATAGAGAGCAACGCACGCTCTGCAACCGCGTTCACGATCATTGCGCAAGCGGTGCGTTGCGTTGCGCATCCACTCTACTACTGGTGCACCACACATTTCCTGTACGTGGTGGAGGGAATGCCCGCAAACCTATACATACATGTATGCCTACTTACATACACAGACTACGCGTGGATCGCTCCGAATCGTCCGATACTACTGATCAGTACATAACCCATCGCTTAACCATCCACCACGGGGTCACCACGTTCATGCTTCCAGTTGGAGCGAGAGATGCTTCGATAGGATCACTTCCCAATAGCTCTCTTTTACTTTGCCTCTCTACCCTCGACGGCCGAGCTCTCTTCCATTTTACGCAGCCAGCTCACAGCTCACAGCTCACAATCAGTCAACAAGCATTCATCTGGTCATGAGGCTGCCGCCTCGAGAACCTTGATTGATGGTGCTTTCTTGATTATTGGAAAATAGCGGAAAGTCCTGACATTGTTGGGGCTAGCAGAACAGAGTGGTAAAATAAACTGGGGTCCCCTTTGCGCTATAGTAACTGGCCAGATCGAGATAGACACGAATACCATATACCACTGCCTCTGAGGGGGTAAGTGGCACACAACCTCCTGGCTTACTGTTAGAGAAAGATCCACGCCATCTTTCTGTATTTATACACCTATGACGGGGAATTCTCTGCTACAGATTAGGTAATCTACATTGTTCATTCTGTGCTTTTGTCATTGCTATTCATAGCACGAAATACCATCTTCCTTTGTCGGAATAGACGGGCCAGGGCTATTTATTTATAGGTAGAGGGTAGGTATCCAATGATAGATGGCAATGAATTCGTACAATTCAATTGTGTGAATTAGGTGTACTTATACAGTGAGAAATTCCTAGTAAAAAAGGGCGCCTGTTTGGACAGAGAGAAAGAGAAAAGTGTGTTTAAAGGGGTCGTTACGAGAATGAAAGGGCAGAGCTGAGAATAGGAAGATGAATTCAGTCATCGGGGCATCAGTTGGCTGGTCGGTAATAGATTCTGTTGGAGCGAGTGGATCGGATTCCATCGTGATCTCTAACGTGGAAGGCACAAGTTGGGAATGGTCGATTGGTCGATTGGTCGATTGGTCGGCTCGACGAAACGTCAGGGGCAACGAGATTACAGAAAGCGGTTGGATTTGATCGATAGGATAGTGGCGGCTGGTGCGGCCAGATGCTCGTCAGTTTAGTCGAGTTATTCGAATTAGCAGATGCAGGGGTGCGGCCCGTGTAAAAATCGAACCGATCGTGAGCAACAGCCACGATAATAGGATACAGCGCGATATTCTAGCGAGAAAAAGAGGGCGAGAGAGACAATGAGAGTGATGTTCTCCGCTGGAAAGGAGTGCATTGCTTTCTAAGCGGATCGCGGCGAGTCACTTGGAGTGCCGTCCCGCGCCGCGCCGCGCCGCGCCGCACCGGCCGATATCCTCTGAGAACGACCCAGCCCTTTTCGCATGCTATCCGTGCACTCATCTATCTTGCTGCTCGTGTTATGCCAGAGGTTAGGATCATTCCGCTAGAAAACTCGAGCAACTAGTTCAGGTTGCATGGTGGTAGAGAATCTCTATTTCAAAGCATCCCGATGGGCATTGTCACCAAAAAAGGAATGGATCCTCCATAAGGTGTATTTATCTGAGCGGCAATAAGTGACCTACGGCGACTAGCAGTCAACGCTTCGGCCTCGGCTTTCTAGCTGGAGCATCCAGACCGACTCTCCTAGAAAGTGTCTGCCCAATACTCAACTCTACATCTCTACACTTGAGATCAAGTGTCAGACGAATTAGAGAAGCGCTTAATTTACGAACTCTGGCATATCGAGACCGATCGAAAGTGGTAATTGTCCGGTTGCGAAAGAGTTTTGCAAGACTTTTTAATGGCCAGTCATTCTAGGGGCTAAGCTCGATGCGTGATGTGAGAACGCGTCGAACCACACGTCGAACCAACAACGGGATGATCGCGTCCGTACTCCTACATAGCGGCATATTTCTGTGATCGGGTATAGGCAGAAGACAATTTCAGTCAACTTTCTCCCTGGTACAGATTCCACAAGTTGTAAGCGCCTCAGTCGATTACGGAAGCATCCCGCATCCCGCATCTCGCATCAAACATCGTTATCGACTCAGTTATTTGCTGCTGGGCGAGAGGGAGATACCTGGAATCTGGAAGCGCAGGACGGTGGGCAGAGGGCGAACGCGAGTTTATCCTCGATCTTACTCTTTACTATTCTCTACGCCTCCACGCACTCACAGTTTCAAATCGCATCCCGCTCTCATGCATCTCTGGCATCGCTTTTGCTTTCTTTGTTACCGTCTCGTGTGAATGTGGAGGACGATCACAGCATCAAGTATTTCGCAAGAGACCTGCTGGAGGTCGCGAGATAGAAAAAAATATTGCGGTCTCAGGTCGGTCTTTCACTATACGTATAGCTCTGCACTTGATGCAACGAAGTTAGCCGCATCAAAGTACGTCCATAAGCGATTCACCTCCTCGAGGTGAATTCCTGTTACATCTCGATCCCTGGTTTGATGCAATGCTGGCCAATGCTGGCACAACTCTAGACGACTGTCATCTTTACCCTGGCCACAGAATTCTCAAATGAGAGTCTTCTGTCTTTTGATGCGCAACATTGTCGCCTCGTTCGTACTGATCTCTATTTCGTTGTACTCACACATTTACGCTCTCTATGTACAGGCTGATTCACTTGCCTTTGAATCAGAACTCTCCTAGCCCTTATTTTTTTTGGTCGACTTCCCGACCTTCTCCGGGACTGAAATTTGGTGGGTAATGTTTTTTTGCATCAAGGAAGATACCATAAAAATTCCAGAGTCCTAGCTCAAAGTTTAGCTTTTCACCTATTTTCGACCCTCGAAAATGCTCAATTTTTTCAAGTTTCTCAAAATCGGCAGAACCCGGGATATTTTGATTGTTTTCGTATCAGGGTGGATAGAGAACAAAGAATCCGTGAAAAAAAGTCCGGATTTGCAACGAGAACGGGTCGAAAAACCGTCCAGAAAAGTCCATTTTTGCTCATTTTTAACGGTTTTTATTTTTTTTTATGGACTTCCCGACCTTTCCCGGGGCTGAAATTTGGTGGGTAATGTTTTTTTGCGTCAAGGAATATACCATAAAAATTCCAAAGTCCTAGCTCAAAATTTTTTTTTCGGCAAATTTTTCTTAAGGGGTACCCCTTCAGATTTTCTCACGATTTTTCGAAGGTCCCCGAACTCGGGTTTTTTCTTCGGGAATCGATTGTTTATGAATGAAAACGGATAGAAAACAAGAAATCCGTCGAAAAAAGTCCGGATTTCTATCGGAAACACTAAAAAACCGGCCTTTAAAGTTCGATTTTTTCGGAATTTTCGCTGGTTTTTCCCATATTTTTTGGACTTCCCGACATTTTCCGGGGCTGAAATTTGGTGGGGAGTCTCCCCTTGCATCGAGGAAGATGTGATATAAATTTCAGAGCCCCAGCTCAACGTTTTTTTTCCCCATATTTTTGGCCATCGAAAATATCCAATTCTTGGTGGTGATTCAAAGGCAAGTGACTCACCCTGTACATACATACATACATACTATCTACATATTTCATTCTCTTCTTTCTAATTAATATTAATATGTATTAATATTAATGCATTGTTGAATAAAATCCGAACTAGGCAAGCACTTTCTTTTGGGAATTGGTGGGAATAAGATCTACTTGGGATAGTATAGAGATAGAGTGATTGAGATGGGGTGGGACGAGATCGGCAATAATAACCCGGAGCGATTCTGATTCGGACGAGGCTGTTGGCGTCGGCCAATATTTCTGGAGGCAGTCGATCGATCAGGATGTGTGCAACGTGACAAGTAGATCTTGGTATCTCTCTATTTGACAGAGAAAGAGTGCCGCAAACGAGAGGGGCAAAAGTGGAAGGAGGGAACGAGTGGGTGCATGGGTGAATGCTGATTGTGAGTGAGACGATCGCGGAGTACGGTAGCGCATGAGTACCTTCCATCACTTCACCGTTTCACCGTTTCACCGTTTCACCGTTTCACCGTTAAACTTTCCTTGTCCAGGTCGGCGCCGTCGCCGACGGCTCTGGCATTGTCACCATCAGAATGCCGCGACGAGCAAAAGAAAAAAAGAAAATGTAGTCCAAGCTGGTTGCATAATGGAATGAAGGCCTATGAGAGTAGCGACCTTTGCGCCCGTAGGTAAATCGGACTGGCCAGCACTCGCAACGCAGCGGCACTCTCTTCAGGGAGGCTGTGCTAACTGAGAAGGCATGCTTCTCCAATCTCCATACGAAACTCGACATTTCGATTTAGTCCATGTCGAAGGAGGCGACAGGCCAAGAATCGGTTCAAGTTCCCTTTATAGAACGCTATCGATTCGCAGGTGGAGACGCTATTGAAAGGGATCCTGTTGCACTTTCACACTCGCGTGTATACACGCCTTCAATCTTTTAAAATGCTTCAAATTTCAGGCGTAAACGCACGCGGTTTAAATGAAGATTTGCCGGCTAAAGAGACTACACGCATATCATGAGTGAGAACAGCATCATACTCTAAGGCGTGGCTACATGTAGACAAATTTCGATCATCAGCACTGATTAGTTTAGGGTTCTACGGGTTGAAAGCTGCGAAATCATATGATTTAACGTAGAGACACGTACGTGTAGGAACTAACTTTTCACCATTTTAGGGTAGGGTTATGATATGGCCTGATATAAAGCCGAATAACTACGTTTTATAGGGCGCTTTCAATTACTTCTGCCCCTATTATTCAATGATCACCACTATGTCGAAAATTTCAGGCATTTCTCATTGATGGCTCACGTTTTTTCTCCAATAGGAAGGGGATGAAATTGAAGAGTTGCTACATATTATGTTATGAGAAATTTGTGCCCAATTCATAGCATGTACATAGATTGAGCTCTTGCAAGTGCTTGCAAGCACGCTACAATTTAGTCTCACCTCGCACCTATACTATACTCATAAAAGTGACTATATATCCTCCAGTATCCTCCAGTATCCTCCAGTCGCGTCGGTATATCGATCTCTTTTCATTTTCGTCCATTGTGCGCCACCTGTAAGACAAGATACGAACTACTTGCTTGTTTAACGCAATGTTTGAACGCTTGAAATCAAACCGCTGTGTAATGGAAAGAGTGGTGTCAAGCTTGGAAAATGCGAGAACGACGATTCTCTGCATCTATTTGTGCGACCAAGTGCTGAATGAGACACGAAACCGGCAATAATTATGCGCACCGCTGCCAAACATGGAAGGGAACAACGAAGATCAACACAAGAACAAGGCCCTTCTATTTCAACTGGCGGTTTCAAACAGCTTCAAGCTCATATCAGAATCCGTGAGGTGAGTACTCTCCCCTATCGAGTCATGTTTCTTTCTTGATAGATGAGAAATCAGTGAAGCATTACGTTATTTGGCCAAAGACTAATTTCGGCTCTATATTAAATAGAGCTAAGATACGTCTATTGAGACACGTATGGCGGGAAGTAGACGGGGAACGCCCTAAGCGTATTAAAGGTTATGGCTGTTGTTTTGATGGGGGACGCTGTCGTATTCCCAGCTTTTTCCTATACGCTACATTCCTATTCGAGCAACGCGCATGTCAAGCGTGCCTCTTCGCCACCTCTATTCGAACACATGAAGAACCCCTCTCTCATTCTCTTTAAACAGAAATTTTAATGCACATATCAATACCCATCTAGGTACACACTTACATAAGTATTTGATGCGAAAGTGTGTCAAGCCTAGCGTAAGTCGAAAAGTTTTTCAGTTGAGTTAGGAAGGTCTAAGTTTTGAAAATAGTTTGGGATACGGGCTCATAAGCTGCGTCAAAATTTCACCGTGAATTTACTACGAGACTGTAAAAGTCAAATTACAGTAACGTTGGAAAAAGATGATGGCTACTGGTCAAAGAGGTTGACAGGAGCTCGGATCTTGGAACTTGGATCAGCAATGACCCAAAGGAACGATGGTTCCACATTTGGCTTCGGAGTCCTGACTAGGCAATCAAAGGCAGCACTACTGAAAAACTGAATAAGATAGTCATACTTGAATGTGTCAGAATAAAATAAATACGAAAATATCTATAGTTTTCATTCACGTTGCTTGAATGATTTGGAGATATCGTAGAAATGAGATAATTAATTTAAGTTTATAGGATAGACTATATATATATATATATATATATAAATTAATGAGATGAACCAATGACAAGGATAGGGCTACGAAATGTTGTTGGTACGAGTCTGTTTGGTGTCATTGGCCTCGGTGACTTGAATGTTAATTTATTGAGGTTCGCGCAGCCGAGGGAAGGAGCAATTGCTGAGGCGACAGAGTTAGGACGTTAGGAGAGTGCTGAGCGAGCGAGTGTCCGGAACAGATGCCCGCGCGAGACCCACGTTTTTCTCCCGATAGGAGAGCGTTCAATGCGGCGTCGAATCCAGAAATCGTTTTCCTTTGGTGTTTCCGCTTCCGAGAACGAGGCATCCTTTGAAACTCAAGCCACCAGTTGACCTTCGAGGAATTCCACGAACCGTTCAGGGAAACAAAGGGCCTCTTTCGTCTTTAGCGTGGTCGTGGTGACGGTCGGGTCGCGCCGGCATATCGGGGCCGGGGCGTCAGGCCCTGGCCAAAGCTCTCGGCAAGCAAGCAGGCCCCATTCCATTCCATTCCATTCCATCCCATTCCATCCCATTCCATCCCATTCCATCCCGCTGCCCCGTCATTCCCGCATTGCTCTTCGCTGTCCTGCCCTGCGCGTCGTGCGCTCGTTTCGTGTGCGCCTTCTTCGCAGAGATCATTCTCGTCTCCGTTATTCCCACGCCTTGATCCTCCGGCTTGCAATAGCTTACCAAGTGATATATTTAACAAATAAGCCGTGAAGCAAATAGGTCACTCGAGTGTAATCTATAAAGAGAATCGTCGGTTTGCAGTGCAAGACATAGTTGTAAACAATAGAAATTTTGGTGGGTCTGGACGGAGAGTGTTCGATTGTCGCTGACACCTGTTCGTACCAAGAGTGTGTGCACTACATGGCACACTTGGTTAGGTCCGGACTATTGCAAATATGTAGCGTTAGTATCAAATTGCACAAGTCCCGGCCTGATCAGGCGTGCTTCAATCAACCATCATCAATCATAGACAAACAGCGCTTCCCAATGGCAGTGTATTAAATGGAACTTTGTAAAACATGTATGTACAAGAGATAGTCGTAAGTCCTATTTTTGAGTGAAATAAAAAGTGGACTATGCATACTTTCACTTATTCCCATTCAAGAACTATTCGATTCAACTTCCCGACACACTCCTTCATTCCCGATATGATTAGACAAAAGATGGCAACAAAGAGGAATTGAACTCTTTTTGTCGATAGACAACTCGAACGCATGTGGGTCGGTGTCCATACGTTAGACAAAGTGGCCCAGTTTCTCCCATGATGTAGATCAAGTTAAAATAAGAAATGGAAGATAGCAAAGCTAGCATAGATTAATTGTTGTCTTCCTTCCAGCAAAGATGAGTTTTGCGAGGCCCTAACAATTTTAAACTCAAACCGAAAAGTGTTGCATAAACTACACGATGCTATGATGAAGGAGCTTTATGATAGTATGAAGAATGACTTGGAGGAAGCTTTAAATGATGGATGTTTAGAAGAGGCGCTAATGAAAGTGTCGGTGTTAGCGGAGAAGACGGATATTCCCGAATACGAAATGGCCTGGTGGGTTAAATATGTATTTATGTCTTGTTCACTTGTTTGGTTATCATGACGCGTGCGCAAGAGACCGTTCGACATTGACCTTTCTTGTAGGAGACCTCCTGGCAATGTGCATTTGCATCTGAGGTCGTTGGATGCTCGAAAGATTTTGGAAGAAAGTCGAATTCTCGAACAAGAAGTCACTCAACTCGAAAATGAAAATGCAAGCTTGATGAAGGAGGTCGCAGAAGGGAGGTCCAGGATATGCGCCATAAACAGTAATGTGGGCCAATCTCTTAAGCGATGCCCGCTCGCACTCGAATACTTGGGAGGCAGGTTGGACGAACTGGAAAAGTCGTTAAAAATACTCCAAGGCGAATGATATCTCTGTTGCCCAAAGTGCAGCAATTCAATATTGTACATAAAACAATGTATATTTCTACACTAATGTATATTTTAACTCAGAATAAAGTACTTCACATATTCTTTTGCATCCTACCATAGAAACTTGAGAATACTTATGTCCCCTAATTGTTTCATTTGACTCATTTAGAAAGGATAGTAATATCCTGTTACAACATAGATATTTTGGAAAACAGTAACTATTGAACTACAGGCATCGGTGACGTATCTGTATAAAATGCCGGCAGAGGTATCACTCGAGGAGAGACGCGAGTTCCTCGATTTCATACCAGATGTCTGGCATTGACTGTTTTGGTAGAAAGGTTGTACAACCAGCACCAGCGGCTAGTCGACGGTGAATGGTGGGATCACCCGGCAAGCGGTAGATTGGAGGGATTGGAGTGGTTGGAAATGAGAGAGTAAATAACATGGCGGTGTGCTGTCGAGGATTTTCCCGCGCAAATAGCGGTTCTGCTCGATTATTGGTCGAGGGGCGCCAATGAGGTGATGGTTTTCGAGGACGCGTCGCTAGATGGCAAGAGTATTAGCTGGCTTTGGCGGTTGGTAGCGCGCGGCCCGCGACTCGCCATTGTGTCGTGATTGCCTGCCCAAGTTTCGTGTTTGTGAGTGGCAATTGATCCAGTTCATCGAATCTTCAGCTACTTCTGTGCGCCGGGTAAGTTATCAATTCCATATTACTCATCTCCTCGACTCATTTCCATTGGGAAGAACGGCTAGATTACTCGGGCCAGGATTATCCTGGGAGAGAGCGGATGTATTCGATACTTTTGGGGGTTAGTTTCTGACCCTCGCGCGTCGTGTCAGCCCTCTTCCGTGCGCGTGGTCAAGTCCCACGTCCCGTACCAACTATGTACTTCTAACTCTCTCCCTTCTCCCTCTCCCTCTCTCTTCCTCCTTCGTTCTCCTTGCTGCTTTCGGCCCTCGTTTCCTTCTCTCTCTCTTTCTCTCTGTTTTTTTTTTGGTGTTGCTGTTCTTCCCTTGACAAGTTGGGAAAGGCCGCGCCGCCGTGGCGATGCTCCGTTTAAACAATGATAAAGTGCGGTAGGTCCGTTGGGTTAGTAGACACACGTGGTACGACAAGCTTGGCGGATAGCAGAATTTCCAGCGCTAACGGAGCGCGCAGTTTTCCTCTGGTGAGTCATGAGGTCCAAAGAGCTACTCGATATCAGGCAGAATATATTTGCTGGAAAATCGAAGCTGATGCCTTCCGAGGACTATCCTTGAACTCCAAGTACGCGGCGGCGATTATTCTTTCCCAGAGTGGGATGAATGAAAGGGGAGAAATGTTGCTGTGCGAGGCGTACCAATTGGAGCTTGGAATAAGTGCGAGCAGCCGTCCGATAGAGGCGTACTTTTATGCGAGCTATCCGACGCGCTGGTGTGATAAGAGCTCGAACCGGAGAGGAAGCCCGTGGCGCAAACTTCTACTTCTGCTGGTATGGCCAAGCGACGCGACGCGACGCGACGCGACGCGACGGTGACATTGCGTCACTCGCGTCACTCGCGCGCACCATCCTTCGGCAGAATGTCATTCGATCCAATAGCCTCGCAGATATAGGTATACGTCTAGAGTCTAGATCCATTGGCAGTCTAGCACACTCGCCTTTCATTATTGAGTGCTTCGATTTTTTACAATTCCACTCGATTCACGTTCATCCACCAAGTACTTTCCAAGTAGATCTCGAAGAAGTTGAGAGAGGCTATGTTCAATTCTTAAAATCGACATTTTTACACTAGGCTTGACTGCATCAGTAGTTGATCTTTCTACAGAACCAACCATCATGAATCTTCGATAAAAAGTTATTCTTGTCAACTGGAGCTCGAAATTCCCGAGGTTTAAGACGCTCGAAAAGCTTCAGTAGGACCAATGTTATTAATAGCATCGCTGATACAGGAGACATTTTTATCGTACAACTGCCGCTTTCACGTATTTTCAGATGCTGCCGTACGCTCTTGAGAGATCATTTCCATTCTGTTTCATTTATTTTCGAATCCTTATTCTTTCATTCTATAAATGAGACTTCCCGCATATGGCGTATAGTAGTGCTTGCTTTTCCTTTTTCTTATTTCAATTAACATTATGAGCAATATGAATGTTCCAATTAATAGTAAGAGGATGCCTGCCTCTGGCTGTACGAATTCCGGGGATTTCGTGCACCTTTTAACAAGTTTCCAGTATAAAGCACGTGGCAAGCAAATATGACATGCAATTATTTCTTCCAACGAGAATTCATCAAGTGGCGATGCCAAGTTTAAATGAATTAGCTTACGTCTGTTGGGAAGATATACATACCGTACTGCTTGTAACAGCCTTGTTATCGCGAAAGTCTGATAAAGAAAAATTTCGCACTCTAATAACAAGATTGCTTTACCATGAAAAGATAATGGAAAGAAATGTACAATAATGTAGTACCTATATTATGATGACCGAAGTCGTAGTAAATATTGATCTGCTGCCACGGAAAGATCGAATTGGAGGCATTTCTATCATCATAATATCATACATTCTGATAGATACACAAGGAATTCTATTAATGAAATTTCTCGTGGAAATATGACAGGAATGATATAATTGAATGGGAGGACGCTCTGAGGAATAAGATCTCTGCTGTCGGCTGTTATAGGATTATAATGAATGGAATATCAAGCGGCCCCCACTCCAACATTGCCGCCGATTCCTTGCCATAGGAATGGAAACGGCAAGCGGCAAGCGCGACAGAAATTACTAATCAGGGTGTAGACATTGCAGTTCGTATCAAGATCATCTCGTTAGAATTGGAAGAATTGGAAGCGCTTCGCACAATCATATCACTGTTTCCAGCATTTTATTACTGCTTGTCGTCGTCGTTACTTTACACGGCTATCTATACAGTTACAGTCGAATAGAAATGCTTGAAGATGACAAGATGGGAGTGGGTCCGTTGGCGAATAGGAGTTTGACGCGTTTAACGAACAGAATAGAAAGTTTATTGGAGCTCTTATTTAGGGGGGTGCGGGCACGGACGTTGGGTTGTTGCGAAGAAGGGAAGCGAGGGAATGAGGAGGTATGGCGGGGGTTGGTAGGCATGTGGGGTAGTCGATGTAGTTTGCTAGCGCACACGATATCGGGAGAGCAGCAGTAGCAGCAGCAGCAGCAGCAGCAGCACGGTCATTATTCATAATTCGCCGATCGTGTAATTGAAGCCCTACGGGAAACGTCGATGCCGAGTTCCAGGGGAAATGTAAGCCCCTTATTCGCTAGGTTCTAGTTCTCCGTTGCAGTTGGCCCGAGCGGTGGTGGTTGGTTTGGGCTAGGTCAAACTGGGTTAGATGGAAGGTGGGTGGGATTGGCGATTGGCGATTGGCGGGGGGTAGGGAGAGATATCCGTGGAAGAGAACGAATTTCTCCCCCGTTCGACAGAACGGCACAACAAAGCGTTACCAGGGTAACTAGCCACTCGGGGTTGCCATCACAAAACTTTCCAACTTGCTCGCGACTACAAGCATTAACAAGAGCATGCCACACGCGTCCCCATGCTTGAACTGGAAAAGGCTGCGAATGGCCACGTATTCACATACGTATACTATGTACAAGATACATCTACATGTAGATCTAGGCGTCTAGGGGGCGAAGCACGCGACGGGCCGACTTCCATGTAGGCGTCGCATCCCTTCACAATACCCTCCCTCGCCCCTCCCTCGCCCCCTTCTGTCACTCGCAGATGCGCCACTTTATCAAATACTTTGCCACCAAGCGACCAGCTCGATAAGCTCCTACCTCTCTTCTTATTTCAATCGGATCAACTTAATCTTAATCGATCCTTGGTTACGTCAAGCTCGATGGAGATTGCATAAAATATGCAATGTTTACCTGCCGATTGAAAGTCCCAAGTCGAAAGGCGCAACCTAGGCTACCTTGCGTTGCTGCTGACAAATTGTACTCAAGGACATAAAAACCTCGTTGATTGTGTGCCACGGACGAACGCGCCTATCATTGCGCGGCGCAGAAACTAGCGATCCTGCTTCTAATTTACATAAAATGCGGGTTACCATATTCGCAGGCGGTTGCCTATTCGATTAGTGCAGATTGCACTACCAGATGAAGTGATCGGATCTGCTCATTCCTGTTCCCTTATTATCAATATCTCCGAGATAGTAAACACATATTTCTATGCTTCAAGGAGTCATATGTATATATATCTCACCTACGAAATGAAACAAATGGAACTTGTCTCATTTCTTCCCACCACTAATATACTGGCTTCTTTAAAAACTTATCATGTGCCCATTATTGGACACATTTTAAAGTAGATTCTCGGAAAGATTTGTTGTCGTATATAGATAAGTAACGAGGATGTTGACTATATGTATGTATAACAGGGCCATAACTTGTCTTTCCCAGATTGCAACCTGCGGTGGTCAATGTATCTCGGCCAATTGTTATCTAAAAAAGACACGAAAAACTTGTTTTCTGTGTGAACTAGGGAGAGAAAACTAGTCGCCAAAGAGCCAGAATAGTTTTTCCCCTTTTCATCCAAGTATCATCGAAGCCTGTTGTTCCTGTGAAATTGGCGATCTTTAATCAACTACTTGGAACAAAAGTGAAACATTATATGGATATTGTATGAATTTCGACGAATTTAGATTAATGTGATTAACTAACGAGTTTTGGCTATGTGGCACGTGTTAAAAGTGCCAACTTGAAAGTGCATTATCTGAGAAAGGGCCTGTTAAAGGTCAAGAAGATTTTTCCGGTAACTGCAGAACCTTAAAAAATGATTTATTCATACAACTATCTTAAAGCAGGAAATAATGTTGTATAATGGGATAAAAAGATTTGAAAATGAATAGGTGTCGACTGATCTGGGCCCAGGAGACGTAATGAAAGCTTTAGTGTGATTAGGTGATATAGGTCGAATTACTGTCTCTCTGCCACTTGAAGTCGAGATCGAGGGAGAGAGAATACATAGTTGGTGGTAAAAGTGTTACGTGTAAAAATGTGTCATCGATCAGCTCAGTTTCGTGGCGTGGCGTGGCGTCGCGTCGCGTCGTTCCAGTTAGTCATCGGATTCGTGGAAAATATCGGCCTGACAGAAGTGTGACTCTAGATTTCGATGGAACGGGGACAGATTCGTAGTAGCCAAAGACGTATCTAGAGTATAAGGTAAAAGTCTAAATATCAATTAGTTGGTGGATGAGAGAATAATGGGGAGGAGATAAGCGAGGACGGTTGGATTAGCCGCTAATATAAAGGGAAGAGAATAACGGCTTAAATGACACATGTTGCGTAATTGAAGGTTCTTGTGACATTAAGGTGTCTCGTGGCGACATTATAAGACAAAGGTTCGCTCAAGGCTTAAGTAACATTCGAGTAATTCGGATTTCGTAACTGCTACAACCTGTTGGGCAGCTTTCATGGATTCCACGAAAGAGTGAGAACAGACACACGGCTACGAAAGTCGTTAAGAAGAGCCGGTAAATAAGGGCCAAAGTAAAAGCAGATGCCCAGTCTTTTTCAGTAATGAAAAGCTCTGCCGCAATTCTGCATTTCCCTAACAAAATTAAAGCTGGCTCAAAAGAGCCCATCATTATTAATAATCAGGCTAGCAATTAGTGGGGATGCGAGTCGGTGGGGGTGGGGGTGGGGGTGGTAGTAGGGCTCTGGTGGCTGGAGGAATCGCCACTCTGTCAGAGATAGCAGGCATGGTTGCACAAGAAAATTGCGACAGTAAATTCCTTCTGTCGGTCTCTGCGTGGCGCGCTCGTGCTCGCGCTTCTATTTGCTCTCGCACTCCCCCCCCTCTCGGCTGGCGTTTCCCTTTTTGAAGCGAGCTCGCCTCCTCTTTCCTTTCGGCTCACTCCTAGCTCGTAGTCCTTGGGACTCGCCATTACTTTTACCAAGAGAGGAATGCAACGCTTGCTGTTCTTTGTATCGCTCGTGTTCTTGATCTAGGTCTACTGCTCGGCAGCCTCTCTTCCATCCATTCACGCACGCATCACCCAACCGAGCTTCGCCCGCTTCAGGGACACCCCCGCGTCCTCCTCAGCGTCGTTGCACTATTTACGCATACCCATTAACGTATCATCGATCATACTTGTGGTCTTTTGCTTACAACTTTACAAGGGACAGTCACTCACAAAGCCGAGAATTCCGAAAGTACTTAATGCTATTTTATGGAAATATAAAGAAGTGCAACCTAAGCACAGAATTATTGTTTATTGACGTGAAAAAAGAGTTGAAAAGGGTGAGGTCGTCCCTGAAAAAGAGGCTGATTACTTCTTCTGGAACGTTTATCTCCGCCTTCTTATTGTTTAACTCTTTTTCAACAGTTGCTGCCATTTCGGTGAGACGGTCTTAAAGGACCCCTTTCAATTGTTTTAGGGCAGCAATAGGAAATGTCCCTCTATTTCAGATGAGATTTATATTTTAACGAATTTCCAAATGGACCACTATAGTTAATTGAGAGGCTGTGTCGCATTATAATTGCTCGACGTAGCAGGTGGCGTGGCGCGATTTCGCCAATATTTTGGCGAAATATCATTAAGGTATACTAGTTTATAGTCCTGCTGCTGGTTTCCTTGAAATAGCAGGCGTCGCGACGCGGGTCTCTGTTCTATGTGGTGCAGCGAGCGTAGCTCGCGGCGGGAAAAAACGGTGCGTGCTACGTGTAAAAGGCCTAGCCTTACTCTGTATCGTCTGACAAAGCGTTCTCTTACGTAAGAAACACGTGTATGCATCGAGGTAGAAACGGAGAAAGGACGAGGACAAGGACAAGAAAGTGCAAGAGCAGGAGCAGGAGCACAAGAAAGAGGAAGAGGGTTAAGTGAGGAGAGAAGGATGGCGCGCAGCACCTGTATCAAGTTAGCAGGCCACCTTTCGATTTCGAATATTTTCTTAATTGTGCCAGATTGTTCTATCTCTTAATGAAATTGTTGGCTAGATTGGGGATGCTGGTATAACGATTTCGGCGTGAATACTTGAAAAACTTGAAGATGTATTATGCCTTGAAGAGTAGAGTGCTCTTTGTATGAATGTTGTTAAGGGTTTGGGATGAAGGAATCTTGAATGGTGTTGTTTAGTAATATTGGGAGGAAAGGTGGGGAAAGGTGGGGAAAGGTGGGGAAAGGTGGATAGTAAGAGCGAGAGGAAGAGTTAGATATAGTTAGTTAGGTGGTGTCTGTAGATAGAGGTGTTCTCACTCGATTCACCGGTAGCTTTGGCGGCCTTGAACTTGGCATTGGGCGAGCGTGTCGCTTGTCGGCCCATCTTTCCTCCATCCCTTCATTTATCTTACCAGGTACATAGAAGCATTCAACTTTTCCTTTCACTTGAACGACCTCTCTTTACAACGACCCGCTAAATCTCCAATAACTAAAAGGATTTCCATTCCTCTGGCCAACTGAATTGAGCTTAAGGAGGTTGCCGCGGTCATTTCATGTGGGGCTAAAACATAGAATTCCGAGCTCTTTTCCAATTACAATGAAAAAACAAAACTCCTTTCATAAGTTAGTTGTATTTATACATAGTGTTTATTACGTTATTTCTCTTTGCTCAAATACTCGCTGGACACTGGAGAGAGGAAACTTTTGCAACTTAACCTGAATATTGGCAAATATCACATTTGCTACGTGAAATATTTGTATTCCTGTGCATTATTGCATGAGATATTTTGAAGCGACGAACGTTAGTTGGTTAGTCTGCTCTGGTCGCCATAAGAATGGATCTTTCGACATTGATTACTCGAAAACTCTCCAAACAAATAGCTTGAAACTTTAAAGAGAGTCCGATCTGATTATTTTCATGTTGGGCATCAAGCTCCTTAACGGTTCAGGTGTCTCGACAGGGCTATCGATTTCTTCGGTTTCCTCCAAGTGGAGCATTTGCTAGACCGATCCGACTGGCGGCGATCTTACTTGATTCTCGGGAGCGTGAAAAGAAGAAGATTAGACGAAATTACTCATGGCAGATGTATCTGAGAATGAGTAGAGTCGGTAATAGGAGTGGTCATGATGGATCAATGAAAATCTTTAATTCATGAGAGGGAGGGAGGGAGGCAGGCAGGCGGACGGTGCTAGTTAGATAGATACATGTAGATAGAAAAGAGGCGCGGCGGCGAAGCTCTCCTCGGTTGAGCTCGGCACGGCTCGGTTGGTTTCGACGTGGCGCGGCGCGGCGCGGCGCGGCAGATAATAATTCGGCTTGTTAGGCGTGCTCTTGGCACACTGACCACCTTAATTTAGCTGTGAATGGTCCAGGCATAGCTCCATACCTCCATACCTCCATAGAGCCATTCTGCTTTCGATTCTCAAATGGGCCAGCGACCATTCGTCGAGTCTTCTCTCTCCAGGCTGCGCAGAGTGTGATAACATTCGATTATACAATTTTGCAATTTTGGCTGAGAGGAGTAGCTGTTAGAAAATTGGGAGTAGAATTTAGGTTGAAAGAGGAGAGTGATGGGATGCTGGAAGCCGGCTAGAATTCGGCTGAAAGAGTGTGCTTCTGCTTTTTGGATGAATGATCTCGCTTCAAGAGTCATTAGGAGCACCCGAGAAGTATCCTGACTTGGCAATAATTCTGCCCTCCTCTACCTCCTCGGCCTATCGATCCGTCTGTCTCTAGCAGCTTTCTCTCTCGCCGCGCCGAGAGAACACCTTCCCTTTTCTCATCCGTCACGGACAATTTTAATCTTCTCCCACATTTCCTTATCTCGCGGATGATGCCTCTTATAATGGGAGCTTTCATTTTCCTCTCCTCTCCTTCATTTCTATTTAGATCTCTATCACTCTCAGAGATCTAACCTAAAACTTTGCCGTATGCCAGATTTCGCCCCAACTTTCATTATCTCTCGCGACTATACCCCTATACTATAAGTAAGTACAGGGTGAGTCACTTGCCTTTGAATCACCACCAAAAATTGGATATTTTCGATGGCCAAAAATATGGGGGAACAAAAATGTTGAGCTGGGGCTCTGAAATTTATATCAAATCTTCCTTGATGCAAGGGGAGACTCCCCGCCAAATTTCAGCTCCGGAAAATGTCGGCAAGTCCAAAAAATATGGGAAAAACCAGCGAAAATGCCGAAAAAATCGAACTTTAAAGGCAGGTTTTTTAGTGTTTTCGATAGAAATCCGGCCTTTTTTCGACGGACTTCTTGTTTTCTATCCGTTTTCATTCATAAACAATCGATTCCTGAAGAAAGAAGCCGAGTTCGGGGAGCTTCGAAAAATCGTGAAAAAATCTGAAGGGGTACCCCTTAAGAAAAATTTGCCGAAAAAAAAATTTTGAGCCAGGGCTCTGAAATTTTTATGGTATCTTCCTCGATATAAAAAAACATTACTCACCAAATTTCAGCCCCGGGAAAGGTCGGGAAGTCCACCAAAAAAAATAAAAACCGTTAAAAATGAGCAAAAATGGACTTTTCTGGACGGTTTTTCGACCCGTTCTCGTTGCAAATCCGGACTTTTTTTCACGGATTCTTTGTTCTCTATCCACCCTGATACGAAAACAATCGAAATATCCGGGGTTCAGCCGATTTTGAGAAACTTGAAAAAATTGAGCATTTTCGAGGGTCAAAAATAGGTGAAAAGCTAAACTTTGAGCTAGGGCTCTGGAATTTGTATGGTACCTTCCTTGACGCAAGGGCACATTCTCCACCAAATTTCAGTGCCGGAGAAGGTCGGGAAGTCGAGCAAAAAAAATAAGGGCTAGGTGAGTTCTGATTGAAAGGCAAGTGAATCACCTTGTATATAGCAGTCTTATCTTATTCTTATAGCCGTTCAGAATCATCGCCAACCGGATCAACAACTTGAACAAAAATTAAACATTACATGGAAAGTCTCTCCCGTTAACAAGCAAAGTAGAGTATTGCGAGGATACCGTAGAAATTTCACCGAATTCATTCCATTCTTACAAGAATTATGCCAACCGTCATAAGGCATAATATAAGTTAATGAAATCTGTGAGGATTGCATGAATAATTGTCGGGATAAATTGGAATAAAAGTAATTGTTTGTCCAATTGAAGTGGTGGACTCTGAAATGTGAAAGTGGAAAGGTCGGCTGGCGTATATCCAGTGTTAATGAGCTGGCTAATATAGCTATATCTATGACCAGTTAGGCAATAGAGAAATAGTGGCGCATTTGGACAAGGCAGTTTAAGAGAGATCGTTCCTGTTAAGATTGGCAAGGCGTTGGAATATTCCGTTGGAGAGGTGGAGAACGATAGGAATAACCGGTTGCAGAAGATAGAACCTTTCCTGAATTATTGAGGGTGGCGTGCCACTTGTTCCGAACGAATAGGGAGCTCGCTCGCTCGCTCGCTTCTGTCCCCAGCCAGAGAGGGAGAGAGCCCTCTGCTGCTCCCGTCGCCCTCGCCCTCGTGGTCGTGGTCGTGGTCGTGGTCGTCCTCGGCATCGCTATTGCTTTTCCACCAAGTCGTCCCCTTCGTTTAATGTTCCTTGCTTTAATGTTACACCAAAGCAAACGGTCAGTCCAAGAAGAGTTAATGTCGATGTGGGTTTTCTAGTGTTAGACGCGAGATAGTGATATAGTGATTAATGAAGTTAAATCTAGAACTGCGTTTATAAAGGCTGTCTCATTATCAGAGCGAGGTTATTTGAAGGGGGACTGGCCGGTTCAGCCCTATTCTCCAATGGAATGCTACCTTTTAAGTATGGCAGGCAGGAAGCGAGATGTTGATCGGGCGAAATCTAATATGTGGCCCAGGCCATCGATTCTCCTCTTGATTTATGGCAATTAGCTCCTATGATTTACGTGTCCCTCGAGAGAATGATCGATAATAGGTTGTCAGTTGTGGGTTTGGTGGCCTGCAGCCATAATGTCTTTCGAGTGGGAGATTCCTCCTGTTCATCAGATTTCTCGAACAATGAGTGTAGGCTAGTGTGCGCTTTCTGGAATGAGGGATGATTTGGGTCGACGCGACGCGACGCGACGCGACGCGACGGCTCCATAAGTGGATTGACTCGAGGACCGAGCAATAGTTGTGGTAAGCTCTTTTCATTTTAGGTCATTCCGTGACTTAGCGGCGCCGTCCTCCGCGTCGACTTGCATCCCATCGTTTTAATTGTGTAGAGCTCATTACGGGTTCTCGTCTCGTGAAATCTTTGAACGAATATTAACAAGCTGATCATGAACATGCATATATAGAGAAATCCGAGAGAGTTAAGCAACGAGGACCGGCTTTCCACGGTTGGTCCAGGTTCAGGTTCAGGTTCAAGTTCAGCATAAGAATGGTGTTTGTTTTTGAATTGCGTTCGGTTTTATTGCGATTATTTTTGTCTGCCTTAACCACAATTATGTAATGAAGTTTTTCATCTACTCACAAACGGAGAAGGTTTCCCCACTAATTCGGTTGTTTTCTTAGCGAGACTGTTGAAGAACTAGGAAAATAAAAGGGAAGAAGGCAAGGATTTCTGTTCCGAGTTGAAGTAAAGAAAGAAATGATTAATTTAACTAGTATTTTGCTTTTGGATGAGTGCACTGTCGCGGACTGGAAAACTCTCTGTGATAGTAAAATGTTTTGGCAAAGTTATACACTATCACTAGTTGTTTAAACGAGCTTTCACTTTGTGGTCTGTTTAAAGTCACAGCAGAGATGATAAGAGAGACGATAGGAATGCTCTGCTGGGATATTGGGGAGCTGATTAAAAGTTGATTGCTATCACCGTTGAGGACAATAGGACCTGATACGTTTTAACAAAATTTCTACTGTTTTCCTTTCTAGAGGAAATAGAAGATTTCCGATGTAAACGCCTACTAAATATTTCTCCTCCTGCGTGGCTAAATTATCGGTTAAATGACAACTAAGCAGGAAGTGGGATCCTAATGGATTTGCACTGGTGTATTATACTATTATATATGCTCCTGAGGCCCGAGGTTCTGCCGCGTCGAAAACTTGTCCGCTTCCATTAATAATGACTTTATTATTGGTGGGTTGTTGGATAGGGACTGCTAGCGAGGAGTATAAGGCACGGCTGCCTTGGCAATGTCGATAGAGTCTGCTGTTCATGAGCAATTGCGAGAAAGTTAAAAGTGCAGTGGAAGGTGTCCCAGCTAGGCTGAAGGGTGGGAGTGGGTGAGGGTTGCGGAGCACGAGGGGAGCCGCGGGGTCTGAAAAGTGGTGGTGGTGGCGGTGGTGGCGGTGGTGGCCGGATATCAAATATGCTTGGACAGATGTGACCTCCCACAGTAGTTTGCCATTCTTCTTCCTCCGTTTCCATCTTTCCCTCCCTGTGTCACCCTCCAAACTCCGGCAATTCTCTTCATTTCCATCGCTTTGCTTCCCCTCCCTCTCTGACCTTACCATTGCATAATTACAGTGTTTCCAAGTCCAGTAAGAATCCACGTAGTTTCTAGCGCGTGCTGCCCTGCCACTGGGATCTGACTGCCCTCGGCACCTGCGCTACACCTGCATCGCTCCGCGACTTTTCTTACGAAAACCCTCCTTTCGAAAGGTAGCAATCTAACCGGGAATGCCCACTATACCCTTGCACCGCACACCCACACCGAGACTCCCAGCACACTCCACTTAACTTGAACTTATCAAGATAATGAACCTTCTTCCGACACGGTGAAATTTCCGTCTTTGAAATAACGAAAAATGTCAAGTTCTTGTCTTGCCTTCCCTCACTCTTCCAGTCTCGTTGGCCCACTTAGATAATCCTATAGTATCAATCTGATGTGTAACGGGTGTCGATTTGATAGGGTGAATTCATCAATCTCGTTCGGTCCTTCGATGCAGCTTTCTATCCCAGGAACTCGATCGAAATCCACTCAACTTGATTTCGTTTTCTAAGATTCGCCGTTCCGAGTTAGGCAAAGCACAAAGGAGGAAGGAGGTGGTTAGGGTGGTTTCGATAGGTACGCAATGCCAGGAGGGATGAAGCGCGATTAATTATGGAGAAAAGGTGGGATCGATGGAGAGAAACGTGCCCCCCTAAAATATTGATAGCGCGACTAGAGTCTACGAGGATAAAGGTGCTCTATTCTCTAGGCTCGATCTAGCAAGCATACCTGCAGCCCGTTCGTCTACTCTTTTCTCGATGGTGAAAGCGTTAGCCTTACAAAGCCTTACCAACCCTTACCAACCCTTACCAACCCTTACCAACCCTCAATTGATCCATGAGACTAAGATGCGCCAGGTGCGTTAAGCCACCCTCCACTCAACAGTTTCCGCTCCGGACAATTCTCTTAAGAGTTGACCATTTCTTCTCAGACTTGATATACTTTCTTAGTAATGAATGAAATGCTCCTCTGGGTATAGCTGTTGGCTGTTGGCTGTGGGCTGTTAGACTCTTAACTAACCGGTGTCGATTCTTATTGCTCATTCGATCGGTGTCGTAAGCACGACCTAGATTTCTTTTCAGAATTAAATATGCAGAATGACCGTGGTTAGGAATCAATTTTCTGCTGGAACTAGTTCATACTTGCTTTACCTCACGATATTAATGTATTCGGCATAGCTACCTTGTGCCACTGTTACGCCTAGCTACTCTTCTCTTCCAATTATTTCATAGAATTGAGAAAAGGAGGAACTCTAGCAGTACTAGAATGACATTGAGAATTTTGTATGGGTTTGCTTGGTAGGATTGTTGGAGATTCGTTCTGAGAGCTATTCTAGTTATTCTAGTGGGAAGGCTATACTAATTTCTTGAAGCAGCAACATCAAAGCCACCGAGGAAATCGCTTTTTCTTTTATCGTCGGCTCCTTTTCTCCTGAAATAGCGAAGGAAAGGGAAAGGGAAAGGGAAAGTTTAGTCGTCCGGAGTAATATATCAAGCTCGGTTCTCCTCTTCCGGCCGTCTTGAAACTAGGAGCGCAACATATTCTTTGCCTTCGATATTTTGCGTCTGCCGACTCAAGTGTCAGAGCCGAGCAGTACTAATTCCTCTATCGACACATTTAGTTTTACTCTCGCTTTCTCCAACTTAGCCGTGATTTCCGTTCATTCACCCTTTCCGGCCATCACCCTCTTCCGCTCCACACCGCTCGGCGCTCCCTCTGCCTCCCTTCCCCCTTTCCGATTAGCTCGCGCAGTTTCTTCCCAGGCAAGGCATCTGCCCCCGCAAACTAAGTATTATTTATACGTGCGACGCGACGCTGACGGAGATTTGCCGAGTTGGCCCGAGTTGGCCCGGACAACTATCTAAAGGCTTTTCTTCGCACAACATTTCTCCTGGCTCTCTGGAAAATTAGTGAATCGACTAAGAGTATAGGTTGCGCGAGCGCCATCACCGCTTTTCCCGATACTCGACGTTCTCAAGCGTGGACGAGCGTTGGAATAGTAGGGAGCGTCGCTTACTGCTCACTGCTCACTGCTCACTGCTTACTGCTTACGGGGGGGGGGGGGGGGATGGCAATGCCATGCCATGCCATGCCATGCCAGCTAGGAGAAGAAAAGCGATTGCCCTCTAGAATTCGAGTCCGAGGTTAGCGGTAATGGTGGGGTGTATGCGTGAGGGGGGATATAGCAGCGGGAGCAAGAGCAAGAGCAAGAGCAAGAGGAAGAGGAAGAGTAGGTAGGAGTTGTAGATAGTAAGAGTAAGGCCAGCGGGAAGGTGGAAGCGCGGGAATAAGTTAGGCTCGCGGCAAGGTGGTGAGGCAGTAACGTAGAAATATCGACCCTTGATGTTGTTGTTGCAAAGGGTAACCAAGGGTAACAAAGGCCGATTGACCAATTGCAATGCTCGCGGTGGCATTATTCGACCAATCGGCAAGTGGAATGCTGGGGGTTTTTTGATTGGGCGATATCAGGGATAAGAGACCAGTTCGAGGCCACTGAGACCCAGAAAGAGACGTGGAGACAGCAAGTGGAGAACCATCCACCCAGCAGGGGTCGGAAGTGCCTCTTGGTCCTCTCCTTTCACCACTTCGACTTGGACTTCGACTTGGACTTTGCCTTCATCTCCATCTTCTTCTTGGTCTGGTGTGGTTCGAGGCCGCGACACACCAGTGACACGAGTTTGGATTTGGATTGAGTGCCTCTCGAGTCCCGTCTCTCCAAACCTTTTTCTACACTCAACGAGCCAAGCCGAGCCCAAGCCGAGCCCAAGCCGAGTCGAGTAAGGTGCATTTCAGTTTGACACTCAGTTTGCTTTTGACCGCGTGATCATTTCACCACCACTGCACCATCATTGCACGCTATCATCTTCTCTTAATAGGCAAGAAAAGCACTATATTAGAGAAGAGAAGTGTGGTTCTTTAGGCGTGCTAGCTCGGGCTAGTGGTGGACTGTGCTCCTCTTGAGTTTCTCTCTGGCTGCACGCTGGCCCTTTCGATCTTTCCTTTTTATATAATGTTCCATATTCCACTATTAGACTCAGGATTACTTAGCCTGACTTTTTCTAATAAATCTTGATCGTATCCAAATTTCATTGCTGTTGTCCTATCAAACATTTCGTATTAGTATTTGAGATTCGGGTGTACTAGCATTCCAGAAATGCCGGCCAATTGTCATGCGGATTACGTGGCTTACAACTTTCAGTTAGTTTAATGAAGTTGCTAATTGATTCTGACGTTCACTTTCACACATTCTGCAGCTTGAAAGCCAAGCCGAGCTCCAGGCGACTTTATAGTTGTAGTTGAAGAGGGTAGAATTACTAGAGCGAACATAGCAAAACGAATATATCAAGTAAGTTTAACATTTGAATAATACAGCATTATACTGAAGTAGAAACATGGGAAAAGATGCGGAAAGTTGAGGTCAAGTCCGGTTTCATTGAACGTTAGAGTTCAAAAAAGACTTACTTGCTAATAGTTGAGGGTAGGAAAGTGAATTAGCAGAGAAGCTTTAGGAAGAATAGTTTTCATGAGTAACGGACATATTTTAGATCGGATTTGCTGGCTGGTGTGCTTGCTCTGTGCTCGGTTAGGGTCGACGGGTCGACGGGCGTAGCTAGCATCCAGGAAGCGGCTAGGAAGCGGCTAGGAAGCGGCTAGGAAACACCAGTACTCGTTGGGGCAACGCGCATTGCGCGCTCATCTATGTGTTTGCCAAAAGAAAATCGAGTTATTTCATTATCAGACGCCATTCTAGCCGAACACCAGAGTATGCCGGTCTTTTCGCGCCAATCAAAGAGAATTGTGCTCCAGTAAAACAACATACACACCCTACGCATGCATCCTCTATTAGATAGTTAAAGCTTCACTGGATTTGTTGCTTTTGTCCGGAAATTCGTCTAATTGTTGTTGAAAGAAAGGGAGAAAGGGAGAAAGGGCTTGATTCATTGAGGGCATAATGGCCAGTAGCGTAGGTGAGCTCCGAGGTTCAAATGATGCGCATTGCAGACTGACAGATAGGTAGTTGTTGTGATGTGATAATGATGTACAATTAGTATGTCTAGGTTGAGTGGAAAAAGGACTCGATTTCGGGATTGGTCGACTGGCGGTATTTTAGGCTTGAGCGTGAATGGAGAGATGAGATGGGTGTTTCATTGATTGTTAATGAGAGTGGCGGATCGCTCGATGGAGAGCCGCGCTAGGATAAGGAGGCCCCCTACCGGTGATGCTAGATTATCATCAGGAGTCTTTATTTATCTTCCCTCTATTTACTTTCTCGCAATGCGATTTTTGCCTTTCGAAAGCTGCTCGTTTGCCGAGCACGTACCGATAACGTGTCCGTTGCCCGTTACCCGTTACCCATTACCGGTTACCGATTACCGATTACCGGTTACCAGTTACCGAGCTCCGCAAGCAGCATTTGAATGAAGAGAGAATGGAGCGGGGCCCACCTTGATGTAACGAGCTTCGCTCTTCCTCTTCTTTCGATCTATGCATCTAATAAGCCGACAAATCTTTCTTAACCCAAATGAACCCTACCAGTAGAAAGTTTATCTTTAACTTTCCAATGTTAATGCCGCCTTCTGCGTTTGTCCAACTTTCTCAGCACACGCCATTACGATACTGCGTATACCCGTTATTACAATTTATCCCAGGCAACTGTTCCTCTTTATTTGCCTCCCTTCTTTGCCGCCCAAACTTTTTCACTGATTTTAACAGCACTTGGAACACTTTGGCATAGCTTATCTCAATCCTGGAATCTCAAGTTTTCCACGTTAACGCTTAAGGAGACACGTTAGTTTGTGTACCCAACATTTTCACTTGCTCTCTTTATGCATTCATAGGAAGCGGTGGTAAGGAAAAATCGTTTTAGTAATATATTATACGTTACTCGAGCTCATTTGAGTACTAAAGGCAGATTTGAGATAGTTGAAGGGCGATCGACCAATATATAGCCGAGTATTACCTTTCTTGTTAGCAAGTTTCTACGATCTGTGTCAGATGTTCGTTCATCCAACATCTTCCCTAACAATGAAATCGCTTTTCGTCGCTGTCGCCGTCGCTGTCGCGTCACGTCGCGTCACGTCGCGTCGCGCTTCGATGTCTATCCCATCTGAAGGCGTAGCCATGTTTTTTCTCAAATAATCGACAGACTCCTTAAAGGCTCATGTATGTTGATACACCAGCCACATCATTAAACAAGTAGAAGTATCTGCATTTTGTTCAACCACTAATACTGACTTGCTTAAAAACTCACTGTATGTCGATTATTGTAGATAGTTTAAAGTAGATTCTCTGAAAGATTTCTTCTCGTATATATTGTAGATAAGTGACGAGGTTGTTCACTCGAGGTTTTTCAATTGTTACTAGTCGTCAACGAGTCAGAATATTTTTCTCTCTTTTTCTGACAAAGGTATTACGAATAGTACCATCGAATTCTATTGTTCCTGTGTGAAAATTTAATGGGGCTTTAGAAAAAGCAAGTATTAGTACTTAAAGGAGATTAGAAATTGTTGCTTGTTTAACGACTTGGTTAAGATATATGATCCCTTAACTTGGCGAACGATGCGTCTGAATGTTGAACCGTTGAAAGCAACAAGGGATTCGATAGTAGATTACGCAAGCGAATACGAGCAGTATGTATTACGTAAGGTGCGAGGCTCCTTCTTCATTCGAGAATTTTGTCGTATGAAACCTCGAGCCCTCAACCTCCTCAACCTCCTCAAGATCTCACCAGTCGAGAGTAGGGAGGGAAACGAAAACTTTAAGATGCCGATCGATATGCTTCTACTTCCGAGCTCTTCTAGATCTTATGGAATCATCCCTATCTTTCATATATCGATACTCGAGTGATTCTGCTTATAAGTTCTAGTAGAAGCGACTTAGACACAATCCAAAGATACTACCTACAATTATACCCTAATTTTCGTAAATTTTCTTTCTTCGAGGCTCGCATGTATTATCATCGAGAGCGTGTTGGCATCGGGTAGAGAGAGGGAAAAGGAATAAAAAAGGAATAAAAAAGGAAGGGACAGTGAGTATTGCAGTGGGACGAAAGCAGAAAAGGACATTTTTGATCTGGTAATCTTGAAGACGTGTAACGTGGTACGGCTACGGGTGAGATGTGGTGGTGGTGGTGGTGGTGGTGATGGCGGTGGAGGGGAATGAGCGGCGCGAGAATGCCGCTGCCGATGCCGATGGTGGTGATGCCGCCGGTGGGTTGGCTAGTAGGGGTAGGAAGCGCTTGAAAAGGGAGAAACGAAGGGATGAGGACTCGGCGCAAGCGCGTCGACGCAACAATATGGTGAATTCCGCGAAGCAGCCCAGTATCCACCCGACCATCAGCTGATCAATATACTTCCGCACACACGCCACGTCATACGCGTCAGACACGCATGTCACGCATCGTGCTAACTGTTAAGTGTCCACATCGTCCTTCTAGCAAACGTGAGCTATCTTCCCTTTCTACGCGCACTAAAAGCCACACTTTTCTTACGCCTATCCAAACCCGAGCTCGAGCTCGAACCCGAACCCGATCGCAATCGCAATCGCAATCCCGATCCCGATCTCGATCTCGATCCCGATCCCGATCCCGATCCCGATCCCGATCCCGATCCCGATCCCGATCCCGATCCCGATCTCGATCCTGAACCCAAAGCCGGAGTCGGAGTCGGGGTCAGAGCCGGAGCCGGAGCCGGACCCACACCCGGAATCCAACGCCACAGACATTGCCAGCCCACGAGGTCGAGGTACGTTCCTGTCGCGAGCCATGCTCCTACTCCCAACAGCCCTTACTCACCTACCTCTTTTCTCCCTTTATTTCTCTCCCCATTGCCTCTCTCCTTCACCAGTATCCATATCCATATCCATACCCATACCCATACCTTTCCAACACTTCCAACCTCAAGGTTCCGCACTCTAACCTCCTCACATTGAGCTGCAGTTTGCCGATCCAAAGTTCTGTCCTGTCCAGTCTCTCTCTTTCGCTCTCGCTCTCTCTACCTCTAAAATCTTAGATTCTATCGAGCTTCTCCCCAGTTGGCTTTCGTACTAGTTCTCTCTCGAGGATTGAAAACCATTCTCTTTCCAATTCGATTCTTTTCCTGGCTCGGTATTGATTGGTTCCTCGTACTTTTTCGAGGAAACGCCGAAGCAGCGACGTGTCTTCGTACTAATCACTGTGGGAAGACTCGGCGAGTCTTTCGAGGAGAGTAGCTGACCGTGGCGTACGGCTACGGGTAAAGAGTGCGTGTGCGCAAATAATTTGTTTAAACCCTTTCTTCTCCACCTCCACCTCCACCTCCACTTGCAGCTCCACTTGCAGCTCCTTCTCCTTCTCCTTCTCCTTCTCCTTCTCGGTTGCTCAGTCATTCGCGGGTTTCTCTTGTGTTAAAGTTAAGAAAGATGCCCAGAGGTTTTAGGAAGTTCAAATGAGTTCGGTATAGCCTTAGTTTGTTAGGATGGTGCTAGAACTGTGTTCGGACTAGTGGATAGTGTACCGGCGGCGGTGGTGGTGGCGACGGCGGCGACGGCGGCGGCGGCGGCGCGCGACGCCGCTTTTTGGAAAAGTTCGATCGGGGGTGAACTCGTGTTGCTAAGTGCACGTGAATGCCGATCGGTACGCCTCGACGGCGCATCGAAAAAAAGGAGAAGGATACTTGCCTCTGAGCCCTTATGCCTGATTGAGAGACGCTTGGGTAAGTCTGAGCTACAGTAATCGACAGAAAGCATTCTTCTTGAATAAGGTCATGCAGTTTTTTCCCACCTAATTGAGAGTCGATGCCAATCTTGGCCAGAGTGCATTCTTTGCGTTCCTTAAAAGTGGGCACCGCAATGGTGTAAAAGACGGTGAGGCGCAAAGCCGACGGTTTTGGAAGAGACAGCTTTTTGCTTACTTGTGCAATTTCTCGAGGACATCCTGCTCGCGGCGAGGATTTTTCCTTTCCGAATAGGTTTGTCAGCAGTGCAGTCCGCACCGTAATTTACCGCAATTTACCGCAATTCACCGCAGTTGGGATAGCTTCCGAGCTCGCTATCACATTTATTCTGACGCGCAGTCGTAGCCAGTATGTGCCTACTGCGACCAGTTGATTTATACAGAATTACTTTTACGAAAACTCCCAGAGAGATTGTCATCCAACTACATATATACCTGTGCAACTTGGCCGCGAAAGCCCTAATAAAGGAGCGAGTAGGAGTAGTGCTTTCATCAGCGCACCAGCGCAGCGGCTCTATCGTACCTAGGGGGAAAAGAAGTCCTGTACAAGTCTATCCATTTCTCGCCCCCCCCAACTTTTCCGTTCTCCCTTCTTCGAGCAATTCTCCAACCTCTCACACCCTCCTGACTTACCGATCTTCTTTCGGATAAAGAGTTGAGCGGGAACGTTGCGTGGAAGCGACTGCTTCTACTTCTCCCAAACTGTCGGTTGCGCCTTCTTCCCCTGACACTGCCACTGCCACTGCCACTGATCTTCTTCCATTATCCATTAACCACTTATAAAAACGACTCTCTTTCTCATTTCCCTTGTGAATGAATGGGGAGGTCACTCAGACGAGAATGAGGAGAATCAGAGAGGCCTCTATCCGTGAAATTTTCTTACCGCGTGCCGATCGCAGCCAACTGGTTCATTCACTTCTCTCTCTCTCTCTCTCTCTCCCTCTCTCCCGCTCTCGCTCTCGCTCTCGCTCTCTTCCCGTGGGAGCGCCCCTCTTTCTGGATCCATCCCTATTATTCGCTCACGTGTACCTTGCCGCCGCCGCCACCACCGCCACCGCCGCCAGCTGCCAGCCACCAGCCGCCAGCGCACTTATGTACATATGTACGTGCCGCCTTCCCATCTTCCTCCAGCATCCCCCTCCCCCACACACTGGCGTAGCCAGATATTTCCTTTCCAATAGGGGAGAATCCGTTGATTCACTTTTTAAACCTATGAGATGGAGAAAGCGATTTTTCTACACATCCTTGTGCTCTGCGAACGTTGCACGCCCACTGTCTCGCCGGCAGAATTCCAACTCTTTTCAAAAGTCTAATGAATTGGCTCTCTTACTCGCAATGAATACTGCTAAGCGATCCTAGCCTCTAACGTGAAAGTAGCCGATATAAACTATTTTAAAAGTCACCGATACGTCCATTGGTATTGACTAGTGATAGCTATGAAAACTTAACGCTTCTTCAAGATTCAGTATTTGTTAATTAATCGATCGATATCTTGCCAGCATCTCCCATGAATCACACATCAGGTAGTGCTGAGTGACACACGATACAAGTGACATTAGACGGCCAGCAAAACAATTACGCAATCTCGATACTAGCGATAATTCAATGATAAAAAGCTGACGGGCCGTCTAGTGCATCACCCTGTAGATGTGCTTTAGTTAGTTACGCCGGTGCAGGCAGCGACCCGTCCCGCGATCCTCTCGAGCTATACATACCCTCCACGCCGCGCCGCGCCGTGCCATCTGCCCCACCACCTATCACCTAGCAGTACCTTCGCCAACTAGAAGCACACGAGGCACGAGGTACGAGGTACGAGGTAGGAGTCGGTGCTGGAGCAGCGGCGACTGGTGGTGGATGGCGGGTGGCGGGTGGCGGGTGGCGGGTGACGGAGAAGCAGAAACAAACTGTAGTCTACAGAGTGTAGGTAGAGTGTAGACGGCGTCTCGCGCGAAGCAGAGTCACTAGCTCGCGAAGCAACTCGTGCCCTGCGTGTGCTGTCAGTCAGTCAGTCAGTCAGTCAGTCTTGGACCCGCGTAACTTCACTCCGTTGCTGTACATATATTTTATATATACACACTCAGACACACTCAGACACACACATACGTATATATAATATATTTGGATAATTGGTTGATCTCCCTCGGGAGGAAGAAGAAGAGCCCTTTCAGTTGGTGGGAGTCCTCTCTTGGGAAGGGAGCCGTGCCGAAGGTACATTCTCCAGTGCGCATCTTGTCCCTGACCTATCTTCAACTTCTTTTGGAATTCGGAATGTAAACCTTGAAAGTGGCTCTTGGATAGAGCGCCGCGTGTGCATTCTTGGATAAGAAGAGGCATATTAACTAGAGGATGTGCTTGTTAGCCTTTTCCATTGTCAATTAGAGGTTGATAGGATGGTTGGTTGGTAACGGGTGGTGGCGGTGGCGACGAGAGTTAGGCTTGTGGAATCGGAAAGTTTTAATAAGAGCGAGTGTTGGCGGTAGGGCTTATCGGTGCTGTGGAATGTCTGAGGCGCGATGACCTCGGCGAGAAATGCGTGCAGGAGGTGACAACGCTCGATGATTGTGAATTATTCCTATCGCGTATTTTCTATAGATTGGTCGCATGCTACCGAAAGTCTTCTCGACACCATTTACAGCCCATCTTTGGAAAAGGATGTCACTCGGTGCCGTTCTTTTGCACACGTGACCACCAATATCGGCCAAACTAGCCATCAAATGAATTGCATATTTTACCAAGAAATATCAGTTTAGTTGTTGCGTGGTCCCATGGACTGGCAATATCCAATTGAGAGCAATAGTAGACCAGTTGAAATAGAACCTCTAAGAGTTAACCCCGAGATAACTAACAGTGGCAAGTTTCGCGTCCTCGATTAAGTCCAGTTGCTCTCTTTCAAATAGATTGGGCAGAATAAGCCTCGAGCTAATAAAGTCATTAATTTCTGCTATTTTCTTAAAGAGGAGATGAAAGTTACAAAGTCTCTATAGGTTGTATAGTTGTAAATGGGAAAGTGTTAGCTATTGCCGAGGAAAGCCGAGTGATAGGTCAAAGTAGAGGGTGGTATAATAGCGGGAGAGAGTGACGGCTGAATAACGAGGATTAAACGGACCTGTGTTTTCTTTGTGCAGGGTTAAACGCTGATCCACCTCGGAGGTTGTAGAGGCGAACATCATCGCTGAGTAAGTCCCTCAGTTGGTATGATTGCAAAGGACGCGCGTCTCTAGAGGAGGCTCTCCCTACTACTCCCTACTACTCCCCCAAGAATGCGCCTGCTTCTCCTTAGCCATTCCTCAGAAAGATCAGAACAGGAGTTTACTCATCTGTTTGCTAAGGTTTCTTCCTTTCGGAAGATTCGAATGGTCGGTTAACGGGCTTACGAATTGAAGTAGCAGTAGTAGCGGGTGAAGAAGCATCTAAGGCTTGGCGTTACAGCGATCGAACTCGTTTTTCCGCGAGCCAGCCACTGGCTTTATTACGTCTGAGCAAATTGGCGCGTTATTCGAAAAAGCACAAAGAAAACGCGAGAAGAGAACGAGCCGATTGATGCAGGCTTTTGATGTTGTCAGATAACGCAAAAGTTTGGTAGATTTAACTATAGTTAGGCGTGGCAAAGAAATATAAAAGAGAAGGAAAGGCCGAGAGAGCGAGAGAGCGAGAGAGCAGGGGTAGAAAAGCGAAGGTCCATCTTAGCCCTGCTCTGGACAAAGCTCCATCGACAGTCCTTTTCGGCAGAATCGGCCTAGCCTTCCAACTCTCAATTTTCCTCTCGTCGAAGAAAACCGAGCTGGTTTATTCTAGTTGCACGTGGCACTAGGTTAGAATAGGTGCGTATAGGGAGTTTGTGGATTGGCGGAGTAGAAGAAGAGAGGAGAGGATATAGAGAAGGCAAAAGCAAGGAAGCGAGCAAGCGAAGCAAGCAGGCTTGGTGGCGAAATAAAAAGAAAGCGGAATAGCGAGGGGTTGAGAGGAGCGGCGAGGAGGGCAAAAGGAGGCAAGTGGTCAGACTGGTGTAACAGGACGTTACTCCCCAGCTGGCCGATGCAAGGGCAGCCTTATATTATTATTGCATCTCCCTCTAACGTAGCTAGGACTTGAGGTGTACATACCTAGGCAGAGAGAGGGAGAGAGATCAGCTCTCACTGAGCCACTAGCCGTTTCTCGCTCGAGCTAAGGGGATAAGTCTCCAAGTCAGGAATCCATAGTTAATGGAAGGAGAAGGGTCGGTTGGTCTCTGCTAGGGTCAAGGAACGCGAATGATACTCCTCGGTGGTTTCGCGGTGTTTATGCAAGCCGATCGTACCGTTACTGCAATCTCAGGTGCATCGACTTGAGAGATAGAGCTCCGCACAATTCTGAGACTCCTCGAACCTTCTTATTCACCAGTATACAAGCCATCCCATCCCATCCCATCCCATCCCATCCCCCTCTCTCTGCCCCCTACTTTTTCTCCTCGCCAAACTCTCTTCGACAACGTACTCTCTTGCACAACGAAATCTTTTCTTCTCCTTGGTTGCTTGGCTGGCTGGCTGGCTGGCTGCTTGCTGGCTGCTTGCTGGCTGCTTGCTGGCTGCTTGCTGGCTGCTTGGTTGCCTGCTTGGTTGCCTGCCTTCCTTCCTTCCAACAGAGATGTTGCCGCATTCCGTAAAGTGGGTTAGAGTGAGATAAGAATGTTCATTCGAGGAGAGTGGCTCTCGTTTTCACTGGCGGTAGATTCTTTCATCTCGGGCTTCTTCCATGCTTTCGGACAATTAAAGGATGATGAATATGGAAAAGGCAGCCGATTGCATCTCTGATTGCGAGGGTTATACATCTATAGAGAATCTCTCGTTGCGGGCCAAGATATCCCACTAAATCTAGATCAGTCTGCCAGCAGCTTTTCATTTCAATGAATTGTTCCTAAGCCAGTGCAGGGAGCAGTCGGTAAAATACTCAACTAGATAGTGTGAGTTGCTGCTAGATTCTCGGTGCTCGCGTTTGGTTCGCTCGCTGCTTGCCGGTTTTCTCCAATCTAATTTTAAGCCGGACTAGGCGGACGGATGAACGGACAGGCTAACCTACCACATCACAGATAGGAAAGCTCGTCGGACACTTGTCTCATGTGTCTTTCCAACTAATCCATCTACCTTCGAAACATCATCTTTACCATCAAGTATCTTTCTGATCCTCCGCCTCACTCGACCCATCTTCATTTCGCAATCCCCCTCCCTCCATACCCTAACCTTTTCACTAGGGCGAAATCTAATGGAAAACGCCAATTTCGATCGACCAGATTTTAGCTCTGATAACTACAATCTTAAATGGTCATAAATGTTAGCCTAGGCACCTCATTAAACAAATAGAAGTTTATTCATTTTTTTCAACTACCAATACTTACTTCTTCAAAAACTCATTGTATCTCCGTTATTGCACACACTTTAAAGTGGATTCTCTGAAAGATTTGTTGTCATTGATACATAAATAAGTAGGTAGTGCACCATATAGGTGGCGTTGTTTTTTTCTTGTTGCAAGTTGCGCTGGTCAATGTATCTTGGTCAATAATTGTCTAAAAAAAAATATACAAAGATTGTGATTTTTCAATTGAGCCAGAATGTTTTCTTTCCTTTTTTCGACAAAGTTATCAACAATAGTACAATCGAATTCAATTGTCTGTCTCGAAATTGGCGACTTTTTAAAGAAGCGGAATCAAGTCGTCACGGTTATCTGAGATATTCTTGTAATTGTGTCATTGACTTTCCATTTTCGGAGATTCTTCTTCTACAATAGAATCGGTATTCTTTAGCATATCGACAGATATAAATGTTAGGGGAACTCAGATATTGCTGTATGGTGGTTAGCCAGATTTTGGCCGGAAAGCTTAGACTGGAGCACCGCTAGGTCCATAGTTGAAATTCCTAGATGAATATAGGATGCTCTTATTGTTAGTTAAACAGATTTCCGGCATGTGTAAGTACTTTTCGCTGTGCCGAGATAGATCCGGTTGAAAGGTACTTCTTGACATAACAGTGTCCAGCTGCTTCTCCAGAAAACTGGTCGGGTCCGTTAGTCAGGTTCGTTCGTCCTCGCACGCACTCTTTTCTCAAGAAAGACCTTTCTGTTATTAGCATTAGTCATTAGCACTCTTCCTCCTCTTTCTGCTCATCTCTGACCCTTTAATCTCTCCTTCTCGGCCTAAGCATCAAATTAAACTTTGAGATAAGATAAATAATGGGCGAGACAGAGTTGTGCCTTGCCACTCAAATGTCGGATGAAATTTGAAAACGAAATCGACGCTAAAAGGTAGATGTGCATTAGCGGCACCTTTAACAGTAACTGATTACTGTAGGACCGAATGCGAACCCTGCTCAGTGTCCTCTCTGAGTCCTCTCTGAGTCCTCTCTGAGCCAATGGCTCCGCAGCTGCGTTCAAGCGCGAGTAGTCGATAGGTTCTCGTAGGCTATTGCATTCGGCAGTTGCTAAATCTCATTTGATAGCTAATTAATGAGTTGGGCTCTTGTTGGCTATAAGAGGGAGGGAAGGGAGGCAAGGGAGGCTAGGGAGGAAGGGACATTTAAGTAATTAGGGATTGAGAAGTTTGGAGGAAGGAGGAGGAGGGTGCGTGAAATAGCTGGGTGGAATGGCACTAGTCATTTATTTGGGGACACCTTCAATTTGCCCTCCATCTGTCGCAGTATATCAGACCGCTAGCATGCGGATTACTTATAAACTGCTTACTGCTCTGCTGGTTAGTCCCTCCACTCTTGCGTCTGGTGGACTTGTCGGCGCCTCACGCTACTCCGCAACAGACTCGCCGGCGCGTCGGGTCGGGTCGCGTCGCGTCGCGTCGCAGTCGCGTCAGGTCGCGGCTCCCCCAACGCCAACCCTCTCGAGCCCTACCTCTACTCGCCCCCTGCTTCCTCCACACCTCACCCGCCGACACACATCCTTCCAAACCAATCAATCCCTCTTCCTCTTTAGCATCTTCATCATTTACTAGTTGATTTACTAGTTGATAAAACTGGTAGAATTGTCAGTCTGTCTGATAGTGTTGGTAGAACAATTATAACTGTTTAGTGTTAAAATAGCGTTAAATGTTTCGGAGGATCATCTATTCGACTGTGTCTTTTCTGCCTTTCTGCCTTTCTGCCTTTCTGCCATTGGCTATAAAATTCTTGCCTTCCATCTAATCGTTGCTATTAGCTTTCATCGAGCTTTCATCGTTTTATCCTTGTCATTTGTTAGTCCGTTGGGCACTCTCATCGTCAACAGTACCACTACCGAGATATAGGAATGGAGGCTTGCTCTTCCTCTGGCCTCCTCTCCTCTATCTTCTGCTGTATATCTATGTATAATATAAGAGAGTCGGGCCCTCGCAGCTCGCACTCACGACAACTCTTGGTCACGCACGGCTCAACAAAAAATTCTCTTTTCCTAGCAACGCCGAGCCGAAAGAACCAAAACAATTGGCAGGCCGCTGCATGCTTCTAGTACCTTTCGAACAACAGTCAGCGAATCACTGTCTGCGATTTTGCCGCTTTTATTTAACACTAGCTTTACAGAGATATTTCTATAGCTATAGTTAATCGTCATAAACCGTTTGTTTGATCCATCAAATGATTTGTCTGGTGAGAATGTATTTCGGTTGAGGTTCTAATAGATCCGAATAGTGAGAAAGTGCTTGTCGACTTGTCCTTTGTCTCAAAGCATCGGAGAATCAAGGAATGTGCAATTAAACGATTGGTAATTATTTGGAAGTGTTGCTGATGGGGGTGAGAGCGGGTTGGTTTGTCGCGTGCTTCTCTAGAGAGTTGGTGGCTATTATAGTTGTAGATGGCAGGATCTCCAGCGGCAGATATATCAGGCCTGGCTCGATTCGAGATAGTATTTGCTGGCCGGTGGAATTGTGAGGCGTGAGCGCGCGCACCCTGCTCACGCTCCTCGCGATCGAGGAACAGGTTGCCGCGAGTCAGCATTCGATCGGCCTCGATTACTCAATTGCAAGCTTAGTCCTATTAATCTACTAGGATCTTGGAGGCCGCGTGAATGATGTGTTAGATGTGCCAGCAGTTCCATTGGCATGCACCAGATTGTCAGATTACTCGCATATCGCTCCTAGGTTAGGGACTCTTCCGATACCGGAACCCACTTACTTATCCTTAGTAATCTATGCGAGGCTAATAGGATCATCGCGATCCAAGAGAGTCCCGCCTATAGCCAGCCAATTTGCCTATATTAGGCAAAGGCCCCTACCCTCCCAAACTCGAGGAAAACTGCGAGGTCATTTTCTTGCGCCTTAGATATCCCCAAGTTTGCCCTCTTAGGCTCCATTCACATCTAGGTAGTGGTGGTAGTTGAAGAAAATGAATAAACTCCTGCATGTTTAACGATGTGATAAGCGGTGCGAATGAAGCGAAAGAGTGTAGTGCGGAGTGGGAAGAGCGAGCCTTCAGAAATTGGCTTGGAACGCCGCGAGTATTAGTCTGCATAGGTGGTACTGGTAGTGGGAGTGTCAGTGCGAGTAACAGTAATGTTGCTGGTGACACATGCCAGCGGAGACGAGTGGCTCTGCATTCCCCTGCGCAGAGCTTCAACTGCAAGCATTCTCCGCTTCCATTGTTGAGTGTAACTTGCTGTTCGAGTCGTACCACTGCCGTTTCTATGTTAAACGCGCCTCTTAGCCCATTCGCCTCCTCCACCTCCTCCACCTCCTCCACCTCCTCGACCTCTCAATTAGCGGGCCGAAACACTCGAGTTTTCCACGTCCAGATAAATGCTAAGAGTTGAGTGACCGGCCTATATCCTTTGGAGGAACTAATAAAGAAGCTTACCATTTAAAGAATACAGAGATAGAATCGAAGAAGAATTATGGAACGTTAAGTTCTGGTCATAATAGGTCAGGTTTGGCTAATTCTAATGTAACAGATAGCTGAGAGAAACGGATATAATTAGTGGTACCATCATAATTGAGAGGTTATTTGTTTGTGGATAGTTGAAGTGGTAGGAATTTTGGGAGAGACTAGGGCCGAAAGAATGGTTATTAGGGCCTAAGAGAAGAGAGCCAGTTCGGCCTTGCGGAGAATCTAGTTTGGTCGTGGAACGGTGGATTGGCACGATCCTGAGATTTGTCTGCTTTATCGCTGCTAGTATCATGGCCGATGCTACTTGAGAGAGCAATTTCAAGCCTTTAATTCTCCTATGAATCTTGGCCGAGTCCTCCCAGTAATAGCTAGAGCAACCTACCTACCAAAGAATTATTGCTACTTGAAGAAAATTCATCCTTCCTTCTATTTAACCTTTTCTTGTTGGCATACTGCTGGATCTGCTGTTCCAAGGAAATAGGGGCGGGCATCGGCCGAAATATATTTCGCTTATTACAGCCACGTCGCAGCTTCTTCATATTATTAACTGTATTCTTTCATCGGCTTCAGCCTCTTTTCTCCTAATGCATTCGGCTTCCGGTTCTCTTTCGCATTCATTGCCAGTTTACGAGTCTCAAATTCCAAAAATTCAAACTGTACCAAGAATTCCGCTTACTCCAGTGCTGGCTGGCACGACAAATATTTCAACGAGAGCAAAATCCACTTACGTCCCTCTGCTTGGCACAACACTTTTGCACCTACATCCATGTTGCCGATCTGCTTTCGCATGCGACACAATTTCGGCATCTACTTTCCTCTTACTCCACTTTTAGAGAGAAGTAGATGATGTTCCGGATTACAAACAAAGTTGGGCCATAAGAATCAACTCGTATCTTAGTGTGGGATGGATAGCACTGGCATTTTGCTCTTTCGATCAAACATTTACTATGCAAGAATCAATCCAAGTTGACAGGAGCAAGCGAGCTTTGAAATGTTCTCTCTGAAATGGAACTGACTAGGCCGAATAGGACCCCCCTTGATATTAGTGGACGTGTCTGTTGCAACATCCTACTTCTTTCTCGGCTAATTAGTCTTACTCGCTTTTACCATTCTGCAAGCATGTACACCAGTCGACAAAATAGTTGTCACAATCTGCAAACACATGACTACTGGACAGAAAGTGAAATTTTCTAGCATGCCCATCCGGTATGCATGACTTTATTTTCACAGCTCCCTAAAAAAGACCTGCATACCGAGTGTACATACGTGGTATCACATTTTACTAGCGAGGAGTTGATATTACGTATGTACTATGTACTATTGTACGAGGAATGAGTTAGGCCTCTGTTGGTTTCACGCTACGCCACGCCGGTTTACTGCATTTAGATAGCTGCTTGCAGGCATTCCTCTGCTCTTCTCTCCCAACATAGGCATTTCTATTAGCTTTCACTTTTCCTCGACGACCTTTCTGCCTGAGGTAAAAAATAGCCGTGGAAAAATGTGCGTATCTCCCTGTCGCGGGATATCGATGAGTGTGTCGAAATTGGGGAGTGTTCCTTTCAACAATTCACTTTTACGAAAGAGGGCTTCCACTTAGACCAACCGATTGTTTGCGTTTCAACTCATTTCATCTTCATAGAATACTAATAACTGCCACTAACCGGACCCCTTTTTATTTGCAGAAATAATGAAGAGAGAAGCTGATGCAGGCGCCATGACAGGTTCCGGCGGCCCAACTAGTCCTCACAAGCGTTACAGACAAGGTGACGATGAACTTCGTCTACTCATTCCCAGTAAAGTAAGTAACCCTACTATAATGTATATACCTTACAGACTTTAGACTGTTCAGCTCCCCCCCCCCCCCCCCCCCTCTCCCTGGAAAATCTGAAATAGACATGAGAGCGAGACTTGCAATTAGCGGGTCGCCAGTTCAATCCCCAGTTGTCACCTCTGAGAGATTATTCTCAAGTGATCGGAACCCACCTTAAACTGTTGTTCAGGTCCTTTGGGGATGATGGTGGTTGAAGAGTGGTAGGAGAGAGGCTAAAGTTTAAAATAGAGAGTAGTAGTAAGAGAGAGAGAGAGAGAGAGAGAGAGAGTGAGTCAAATGAAAAATCTTAGTCTCTATGATTTAACATATATGTGAGGTATTACAGCCTAAGATAGATATATGTATAAAAGGCTTAGGGTTAATAAGGCACGGTCGAGCCAAGAGAAGAGAACCCACGTCCAAATTGGTCCCAGTTTGCGGTGAAAGAAAACGGGCGATAAAAGCTTAGAAAGAGTCAACTAGAAGGGATGAGAATATGCGCGCGCAGGAGCAAGCGGTCCACGTGGAGGTTGTGTTATGCAGGGGGCAACCTCCCCTTCAGGGAAAAACCAGGCTCTCATAAAAGCGTCAAAGCTGGGCCAAGCTGACATCGGAGCTAACCCGACGACGAAGCGGCCTTTCCGAGAAAGACTTGGCCTCCCTTGGACACTGACTTTCAGCCTTGAAACATTCTTATACTTCAGTGCCAGCCAAGTGAGGGGCCCCTCGCGCGCTTCTTTCCCTTTCCACTACTCGGTGGACCCTGCCTGCCTCGCCAATTCAGGGCTACTCACTACCCTCACTACCCTCACTATCTACCTGCTAGCCATCTTAGCCCTCTCTGCCCCACTCTAGCTCTTTAGCTCTCTAACAATACAGCGCGCCAATATTTTACTTTCAAATTCAAACATTTTGTATGGTTTTTATTTTTTTTCGACGACTTCCCGACCTTCCCCGGCACTGAAATTTGGTGGAGAATGTGCCCTTGCGTCAAGGAAGGAGTGATAGAAATTTCAGAGCCCTAGCTCAAACTTTAGGTTTTCACCTATTTTCGACCCTCGAAAATGGTCAATTTTTTCAAGTTTCTCAAAATCGGCCGAACCCGGGATATTTTGATTGTTTTCGTATCAGGGTGGATAGAGAACAAAGAATCCGTGAAAAAAAGTCAGGATTTGCAACGAGAACGGGTCGAAAAACCGTCCAGAAAAGTCCATTTTTGCTCATTTTTAACGGTTTTTATTTTCTTTGGTGGACTTCCCGACCTTTCCCGGGGCTGAAATTTGGTGGGTAATGTTTTTTTATATCGAGGAAGATACCATAAAAATTCCAGAGCCCTGGCTCAAAATTTTTTTTTCGGCAAATTTTTCTTAAGGGGTACCCCTTCAGATTTTTTCACGATTTTTCGAAGGTTCCCGAACTCGGCTTTTTTCTTCAGGAATCACTTGTTTATGAATGAAAACGGATAGAAAACAAGAAATCCGTCGAAAAAAGTCCGGATTTCTATCGAAAACACTAAAAAAACTGCCTTTAAAGTTCGATTTTTTCGGAATTTTCGCTGGTTTTCCCCATATTTCTTGGACTTCCCGACATTTTCCGGGGCTGAAATTTTGTGGGGAGTCTCCCCTTGCATCAGGGAAGATGTGATATAAATTTCAGAGCCCCAGATCAAAATTTTTTTTTCCCCATATTTTTGGCCATCGAAAATATCCAATTTTCCAAAGGTCCCCGAACCCGGGTTTTTTCTTCATGAATCGATTGTTTGTGTATCAGAGCGGATAGTAAGCGGAGAATCCATGAAAAAAAGGCCGGAGTTGTGTCGAAAATACCAAAAAATCGTTCCTGAATAATGAATTTCATCCAATTTTCACGGTTTTTCCCATATTTTTTATACTTCCCGTGTATTTCACGGGCTGAAACTTGGTGGAGAATGTTTTTTTACATCGAGGAAGATGCCATACAAATTCCCGAGCCCTAGCACAAAATTTTTGTTTCGGCAAATTTTTCTTAAGGGTTTGCCCATTGCACGCGAGCATAAAAACAGGTAGAGACGTCGTGAAAATTGAAAGAGTGGGGCTGCCAGTTAAGCTCCGGGAGCCTAACTTGGCAGGCGCTGTTATACTTCATCATCACTTGGGATTCCAATATATTCATTGAGGCTTCATTATTCGAATTGCTACGTGTCGCTTTCATTCTGAAGCGCTCACATCCCAGTTGTCGCGAGTTTGCGCCTTACACAACTGTCTCATTCTACCTTTGCCTTTACGTTACAATTAAATCAGAATTCTTTATTGTATTGTAGTCATTGGGATAAGACCAGAATCATTATACCAAACTCTCTGGGAGCGAAAGTTTTCAGATGGCTTGACATAACCTGAAGTCCACCTGATGCCTTCTTCTCCCCCTTTTCCCTATTTTCTCACGTAGCTGTCAGACACTCTCTTCTCCATTGAAGCGTGCTATGTGTACATACATGTACGCAGTACATATGTAGTGTGTATTTAGCATGATAGGAGAGCGGTATGTCGGGCTTGTGTTGTGTTGCGTTGCGTTGCATTGCGTTGCGCAGGCCACTGATTGTGAGATCCATCCAAAATGTGGGTTGTAAAAGGCGTTCTAGCGTTGTCGACGGAATAGAGAAGTGGCTGGAGGGCTTTCGCGCCGCGCCGCGCCACGCCGCGCCACGCCGCGCGCACTGCCTCTTCCGGTCATTGTCGCCATGCTCGCCAGACCGTTATCGGGTTTCCTTCGGCTTTCTTTTTCTCCCGGTCTACCTTTTCATCAGCACGCCCATGGAAAATCCTTCGACAGCCGGCTCGGTAATACTTGGGCTAATCATTTACAAACTTACTTACCCGCTCACAGCCGATTTCAATGATTCTTGTATACATATGTTATAGAGCGACTTAATTTGATGATTTCCATACAGATTTATGTGTGGGATACTTGTAGGAAAAAGTTCGAGAGACTTAAAGGCGATGAATCATTGAAATGGATTGTGAGTATGTACGTCTTTATAAATAAATAGGATACATGATGGCGGGAATCTTACGTGCTAACAGATGTACATACATAGGTTTGCGGTGATTGGGTCAGTTTCATGCCGACTTTGCCAGCGGCGGCGCCGGCGCCGGCGCCGGCGGAGTAGGCCTTTCCTGCGCCCGATGTTCCACGCTTCACGCTCGACTGATGCCGTGCCGACGCCTTCCCCTTCAATAATTAGTTAAAATGATCGAGCAAATTACGCGGCTCGTTAAAGGCGTAAACACGTTTCTTGTGCATGTCAGTGTACCGATTGGTCTTTCATAGTTGATCTATATGTATAGTTCCGATGGCATAATCCTATAAATAAGGGAGAATTGATTGGTTAATAAGTTGGAGAGGAGATACTGCTGGAGATTGGAGGTACATACAGGAAGAGGGAAGGGAAGTGGAGTGGCGTCCGGTAGATTTGTATTTGTGCTTGATGTCGGACGCAATCGCTATTATTTAGAAGAGTCGGCTTGCCTCGAATGCGCAAATGAAAGATTCACATCTTCCCATTAAAGATACGAGAGTGAAGTCTAGCCATTTTCTTCGTCTACCAATACTTGCTCTTCTTACATTCATTATAGAGTGATTATTGTACATATTTGAAGGGATATTGGTGTGCGAGAAAAGAAGTGTGTTGCGCTAGATGCGGCTAGGAAGGAGGAATGCATGTGAATCGAAGCGGTTGCATCAGCGGAACGTTCTTGAGTGGTGCGTCACGGTTAATTTGAGTTGGAATTGCGCGGCACATTAGGCGTGAAGTGCGCGTAATGCAATCAGTGAGGACAGTCTAAATAACATGCGAAGGAGACATTCTTACGGCTTGTAATCCTTTCTAGTCTTTGATCGCTTATTCTCCGATAAATGAAATAAGCAGGATCAGATTGATTCTTATAAGGATTGTTCTGCCAAAGTTGGATAGAGTTGGCTTAAGGTGCTGGCTGAGGGGGAGGTCAAGGGGGGAGCAGGGAGAGTTGGCCGGACGAAAGTCGAGGTTAATTAGTCTGATTAGAGGAGGGGAGGAAGTTAGTGTCGGGGCGGCGCAGCGATAAGGCAATTGGTATGGACACGCGACACGACGCGACGCGAGTGCCAGAAAAATGAAGGGAAAGGGAAAGGGAGAAGAAAGGTAGTCGCTGGCAGGATATCCTATCCGATGGATAATCAGGTAGATGTCGGAGGTAGGCACGTGAGAGTGGCATGGCCGCCTATTAATTTCATAATGGACGAGTCCATTAGCTTCTGGTAGATGATGTCGCGCGATTTAATCGGCCAGCTAGATACGCGTACAAACAAGCCCGAATTGATTGCCGCGTTGCCCCAGGAAACGGAAACGTATCGACCAACATTCTAATACACTTTCTACCTGCCTCTCCTATTTCTTTATTCCGCTCAATTCTTTTTACAACTTGTCCACATTTCCATCATAATATCGATGATGGAGAGTAGTGGTATTTCGAGAAGGCTTCCCATTACATATATGTATTAGAGATGGGGATGGCTCTGTTTTCTTGGTCCCTTATAAGTAGGTTCTCAAAGCCAGTGGGGGATTTTATAAAGTAGGCTTGGATTGTGCATGATATATTGGAAAGGAGTTGGTTAGAAAAGAGGACGTGTGCGTAATGTGTAATGGGGGATAAAGAAGGCGCGTTATGGCGGTGGTTTTGATGTCGAGGTCGATTAGCCCGGTGAAGGAGGGATGGTGGGACGGTGGGACGGTGGGTGGGATCATCGAGCAAAGCGCACCTTTCCCGAGTGAACTCATTCATACTGCAGCAAACAGACAATTAACGCTCGCGCTTAGAACAGCACCGATTACAATAGAGAGGTTTGCTTAGGCAATTCTCTTCGATCTAAGAATCACTATCGAGGTTAGGCGCTCCTTTTGATCAAGCGAGTGAGATCAAGCGATCAATCATTCATCGGCATTCTCAGCTGGTTTTTCTTCGGAATTGGAATTGCGCGAGGGTGAGTCAGGTTCGATTTGTATGAGTGATCGGAAGGATTGTTGGGAAGAGGTTCTAATCGCGTGGCTCTCTCCAGTGTCAGTAGGGAGAATGGGCGCGTGCCTGCCGTGTCTCTCAACTGTCCGATCAAGGCTTGATACATATTAGACACGCCATTAAACAAATGGGAGTTCATTAATCTTCTGCAAGCACTTGAAAAGTCAGCCTTTTCTAAAACTCATTATATGTACTATTAACGTAGATAAGGTGACGGGGAGAGCTTAAAAGTTCCTCTTGCTCGACGAGGCTCGCATTACTCCGGCAATTTCGCTCGAGGATATCCCCTAATTTAGCTTGAAATCATTGCTGGACACCTCTCCAAATAGGGGGAGAGCTTGACATACACTTTGGTCCAGTTAAAGCTTCTCTAACATGTTTGCCTTGGTAGAGAAATACAACGGAGATACGGTTGGGTAAAGGACCTATGAACTTAGACATACTTGGCGTAGTTGCCCTTTTTCTCACGAGTCATTCCGACCAAGCCACCAGCAAAATACTAAATGCTCACGGAGATAACGGCAACAAGCCTTCTGCTGCCTGCCCATCTCCACTTTTATGACGACCCTCTCTGCCTCTCTGCCTCTCTGCCTCCTTGAGAGATTAAAGAAGAAAGGAAGGCGGTGCACGGGTGCATGCTTGTGATCTTGTCGCGAAATTTGAGCAGCCAACTGACATGCGAGCCTTGGTTTTACCCGCTCGCTTGCGTCCTATACATGTACATACATACATATATCCAGTAAATGGAAGTGGATGCGTCACCGTATAATGCGATCGTTATCCGCTCACCTTTGCATACTATGCTAGACTTTCTATGAATTATGCCGCTCCCGCTCTCCCCAATCATGTCACTCTTAATCGTTTGGCCCTCTTCTTTGTTGCAGGTAGCCGGCTCGATAATCGGCAAGGGTGGTCAGAATATCACCAAACTGAGAAGCCAGGTAAGCTTTTTCACTTCCGGTTTTCCGTTAGAACCTTTCATAGTTTCGTCGGCTCGTTCTCGTTCTTGTTCTCGTTCGTTGGTGTTTTGCGTGCGGCGCGGCGCGGCGCGGCGCGGCCACCGCAGCTGTAGCCACCGCGCCACTAAGCCGTAAAAGACCAATGAACTTTGCTACTGAAAAGTTCGTTCAATAGTGAAGAGATTATAAGAATGAAATTACAACAAGTTCTTTTAGTCAGTTGAAAGATGATTGCAACGGTAACCGGACGGCCGCTTTAGTTGCTCGAAGCAAATATTTTTACAAGCTTTGTAAAACTGTTCTCCTCTCTCTCTCGGATTTTGTGCATTGATAAGTTGTAGAAGCGCTTAATATTGTCATGCTCTTAGACATTTTGAGTTATTTATATTAGGCTGCTTTTCGAGAGATTTACGGTAACTTCGTACCTAACTAGGTTTCTCTGTTGAATACTTGTATTATTTTCAGCATTACTGTTGCATCATTCAACAGCTTACGTAAAGTTCTAATGACTATGTCCAACGATTATTGCTATGATACAGGTATTTAGCTTTAAAGATGCAATCACATTGTACCGATACATATTTAGAGGAATATTTTGCTTGCTCAGTGTATCGAAGTATAGTAGCCCATTTCCTTTTCGTGCATTTCACGTTTTATTAAGTTTTGTCATTGTCAGAATTGAGCGCCTTCACTGATTGGAATAACGAACACGTCGGCAAATTGCCATTTGAGGAGAGTGATGCATCAATGTTCCCTTCAGGAAGATTAAAGGAAGGTTGCCCTGTAAATGATAGTGAACTCCCATCACTGAAACGTTGATGACGAAATCCTCGGCGAGCGACATAGTTGCAAAGTTTGGACTGAGTTGGCAAGAATGCAGAGTTGGCCCTTTCTCTTTGCCTTTGCCTTTGCCTTCGCCTTTGCGACCCTCTTGCCAAGCATCTATTTATCTATGTGAAAGTGAAGAACAAAACGGTATTATAGTTTTGAATAAACAGGAAGAAACTGGTCGTGTTGGATGGCAGTTTCTATCTTTTGCGAAAGCGCTCGCTCGAGAAAATGTTGGGACGGGACGCACTTGTAGGTTATCTGACCCTGGCAAACATTTTCCTCCCACCTATCGTCCCAGTTACACTCTGGCGCAGACACCTATCGTCAATTTCCCGAAACAGTATACCGGCAATCAGTCGATCGTCCAACTATAATGTTCTCATAGATTATCACCGAGCGTCTACCACTAGAAAGACAATAAATAGGCTAACGTTCGCAGGATAATTCCCATTTGAACTTGACGGTAGTTCTACTTGCAATATTTCAGTCCTCCTCCAAAGATATTGATTCCAGCGTAGGAAAAGATTATGCGATCGTTGCAAAAGAAAGCATCATTGAAACATCGATCAAGTATCTCTTCATTTTAATGCGAATCGGATGGAACTACAATATTAATATAGATGAGTGGCGATCCAGTGAAATCGAGTGGTAGATAAAATATTCCATTAAATGTTTGAGTGATTAAGAATCCTTCTTTGGAGTAGGCTAGTGTTCGAGTGACCTTGTTAGCAATTGAGATAGAAGGGCGTTCGGCTTATCGCGGCTACAGACGTGGATTCGTGCCATACTCTCGGGCAATGATGAGCGCTCGATAGTACAGTTGCGGGAAAAGTAAACATGTTCGATAAATCACTAAGTTAGATGTATGCATGTACCTGGCGAGTTCCGTTATAATTCAGTTGGAGGAGTCTAGAAAATCCACTTGATGGGTAATCAGTGAAAGAGGGCAGCCGAGCGTTAAGCAATATTGCTGATCCATTTGTGCCAAGGCATCGAATTTCCACGATGAAGAAAGCGAGTCCGACGATGATGTCGTTTTACAGCCGGTCACCTTCAAATTTCTCGCAATCTCCCTGGCCCGCCGTAATTTGCGCACTTTCCTTTAGCTAGAGATCCTGCTGCTCAGATTGCAGACATCTCTCCCATCGAATTCCCAAATGAATCAATCACCGCTGGGGATTAGATATCTACCGATTCCTCGGATGCTTAACACTTTACCAGCCGTTTCACACAAAACTGATCCACATCGCCGCCTTGCACACATGCAGAGGGGGTGGAGGCTTAGTTTCTCAGATGGTGCTTCAATTTTTCGGTCAACTACTCGATCAGCATCTCTAGACATATCTCCTCTAGAGTCGGTAAAGACGAAGCAACATCTCGACATCCTTTTCTTTAAGCTACACGGCTCACCCGAAAGTCTGCTCTAGGATTTATGGTCCCATGAGCTCCCTACGTCGTTCAGCTTGGTTCTATTCCAAAATCACCACCAAGGCAGATGTCTCGTTAGCCAGGCTATTTCAAAGCTTTACAGTTAACAAGGATCCCCAATAGGATCTCTCTGTCTCCTAGGTAAAAGATTACAAGTTATTGCTGAGCTTGATCTAAATAAACGGCCCGGATAAAGTGTTAAGTGCTAGAGGAGCGGAGCGGAGAGGGGGGGGGGGGGGGGGGGAGGAGATGAGATGGGATGAGATGGGATGAGATGGGAGGAGATGGGACGAGGGGGGATGATGCGAGGCGCGAGATCGGTAGAGGAGGGGGTGGGATGTGGATAAGGAGAGATTAGGAGAATAAGTGCTAAATAAGCGGTAAAATCGCGAAAAGCGAGCGGCGAGGTAACGCGATATCTAACTTGGTTGATGGTTTGTGCCCTGGCCCCGCCCCAACCCCGGCGTGTTGCCCTGCCGTTGCCCTGCGTTGCCCTGCCGTTGCCCTGCCCGGAACGACGGACCCTGATTCGATCGGCAAATGGACCACTACGACCCTACCAACAATCGACAACAACCAACCAACCACCAATGAACCAACCACCAACTACCACGGCCCGACAGTACAAAGCCTCAATCATTGTACCCGATTGCCCCGGACCCGAACGGTAATGACCAACACCACTACTTAATGTCTTATTTTTCTTTGTCTCTAATTATCAAACGAGAACGATACACTTAAGTCGCCGAGCGACCACTGGTCACTCCATCGCGAGACCGCCCATTCTTTCTCCGCTCTTTCTCTATTTCATATATATTTCTCTCTCTCTCTCTCTCTCTCTCTCTCTCTCTCTCTCTCTCTCTCTCTCTCTCTCTCTCTCTCTCTCTCTCTCTCTCTCTCTCTCTCTCGCGCTGTATCTTCCTTCCTCTTTCATACATATACACACACGCGCACACAAACACAAACTTTTCTCTCTCTCTCTCTCTCTCAATCCATGGAAAGATATACATGTCTTCCTTTACTCTTCCATCGAATTCATATTGCCTTTATCTCTCTATCTATCTGTTTACCAATCACTATTTCGCCTCTCTTTTTAATACATACTTTTGTATAACACTCTGTCTGTCTATCTTTTTATGTCTGTCTGTCTGCCTACCGACCTAACCCCTGCCTGTCTCTGTCTCTGTCTCTGTCTGCCTGTCTCTCCGTTCGTGTGTGTCACAAGGTCTCGACAGTGTCCGTCCACTCTCATCGTTAGGCCCATCGCTTTGACACGGTTACTTACATCTCATCGGGGTCTTTTTCTTATGAGGAGAAGCGCTGTGGAATTCTTTATTCCCAACAACACTTGTTCACCTGATCTAACCCGAGGAAGCTTAATAGAATACTCGTCCAACTTTGCGAGTCAACTAGAAAGCTTTCCCTATTTCACTTCAGAAGAATGTGATTTGTAAATGTACTAAAGACTACTGGGCATTTTGTACGATTGGATTGCCTGTTATCAAGGCAGATTTGTTGAAGATGTCAGACCCATATAAGAGAGTTCCTCGCGCAGAACCTCTTCCTTCCTGACTTTATCTTCTGCTTCCTCTACTGCCTTCTACTGCCTTCTACTGCCCTCTACTACCCCGTATGGCCTCTCCCTCTACTACTTTCTTGTCTGGTTTTTATTTCTACCTGCATAGAGTGCCACGTGGTGCTAGTAACTCGGACCTCCCGCGAAAACACAACACAACATAATATGTGTAGGCACCTTTGAGACAAACAGAGCAAGGTGCGCATTGACAATAAGAGAGGGAAGAGGTATGGAGAATGCTTCTCATCACTTGGGAGGTGTACCTAAATACCAACCAACCAGTCTCTTCTAGTATGTGGCTAACACGCAATTTAATCCCATGCAGTTTACAAGATTTCCCTGCCGGACACTTGAACACATCACAGCATAACCTCCGTCTCTATGCTCCTGTAGAGTCCTGTATACTTGGGGAATCTTTAACTTGAGCGCTCGCATATCTGAAAACTGCCGGTTCATCCAGAAACGAAGCTCTCTATGATCTTCGGACAAAGATCTCTCAAGAGTAGTGTTCTATCGACCAGTCTATCACTCTTGCATTGTTCTCGATTTCTCTCGAGCGGAAGCAGTGGGAAAAGATAAAGGAGAGACAAGAAAATGGTGCTAAAGGGGGGGACGGTTTATGGGCGAGTCAAGTCGAACTTGCTACTCCAGATAGATAGGAGTTGAAAATTTAGCCAGGGTATGGTTGCTGTGTGCTAGTGCACACATGATGTAATACAAGTGTCCACCCTGCACCTGCATGATTGCCCAAGTCCGAGCGATGAACCATCGACCCTAATAATGCCACATGCCACATGCCACATGCCACATGCCACATGGGACATGGGACATGCCACACAAATACCATACTACGGAAATCCTTGCCTCGCGAGAGCGAGTGAGCCCGCTTACTCGATTTGGCATCGCAGTTTATAGAAGGGATCCTCGATTCACTAAAGGGTGTACGAGGACAGGGCGTATGAAATGTTGAAATATGGAAAAGGTCGTGCGAGATGATAAGCTTGGAGCTTTAGCGAAACATGTCGGTTTCCACCCCATTGCCCATTATCGATAGACCGGCAGCGACACGTGCCTGCTAAAGTGCGTAGCTATTGGGTGATGGCTGCTTTCATCTCATTTAAAGGTAGTCCGTCATGAATTGAGAAGCGTTCACCCCGAGCACCCTATACAGGTAGACAATTGAACATCAATGCACTTTTGGATCTAAAGAGGGAAGCAAGTACGTCTCTGATTTGGAGGTAGGCTAGGTAGGATGATGAGGCTTACCCCCACCACGACGCATTGCTTTCCTCATCATAACCTCAGATTACTTGAGAGAGTCTACAACAGATAATATGTGTCTAGAATATTTATCTGTATTATTAATATCGGCTACTCTCCGGGCGTACCAGCAATCGTAGGAGTGGTGTTTCTAGTCTTGTCCGTATTTACCATGGCAATCCCTCTGTTATTATTTATCTCTAGCGATCGGTGTAGTGGTATATCCATATGTGTTAGTCTCAGTCACAATGAATGTCGAGTTTAAGCGAGAAGTGAGAAGAAGATGCTGCACTAGCCAGCCTCCTCTTGTATGTCTAACCTTATCGGCTCCCACTAAATATCAGACTTTCCAATTGCTAGAGTCGGGGATACATTGAGATGCAAAGCATAACCACTCTAACTCACTCTCGTCAAATCTTCCACATAATAAAGTAGCCCTTAACCCTTAATATTCGTCAAGCAGTCAGCATTTTACTGCCTAGGATGTTGAACTTTCATTCCTCGGATCTAGTATAGAGTATACATAGAGGTTGAGCATGGTGGAGATCGATCAGTGTTACGAAATCGATAATGAAACTTTCTGCACTTGTGGAATTATCTTTGTTTCATAGAAGGGAATCCCTCCAGGAGAAAGATGAAGGCAATATTTGTCTTGGATTTCAATGGAGTTATACTGGTAAAATTGGGGGAGGAGGCTGTCTTGAGTCGGGAGTCTCCCTTATAATTGTTTGAATTGCGAGTAATTGAATTTGACGAGCCGAAAATCTCGGTAAAGAACGGGGTTTTCCAGCAATAAATCTTGCTGAATGAAATAAGCGGATTGAAGTAACCGTTTGAGTCTTTCTGCTTCTAGGGTGCTTACAATCAGCTCGGACTTGACTACCGTTCTGCAAGTGTTGAACGAGGTCGTGCCTAATCTGGAAGAGGTGCGTCTTATTAACTCTTGCAAATCTTCTACCATTATCACTTGTTTACACACTCCGAACTTGCATCCTTACCAACGATATCTCTAAGAAGGCCACTTATTTCCTTCTTTCATGTTACTTTAGAATGGCTCACGACATGGAAGCGACGAGATCGATGTACGTATGCTGGTACATCAAAGCCAAGCAGGATGCATAATCGGCAAAGGTGGACTCAAGATAAAGGAACTGCGCGAGGTAAGTCAGACATTCTGCATTCTGCATTTGTCATTCATTTGCTCATAGGATGATATTATTAAGAATCCTATCATTTATCAACCAGATACGGTTCTATTCTACTTTCTGAAACTAAAGTCTTTCAAATACTTGATGATGTGTAAGGATTCTCGAAAATGAATCTAGGGATAGGCCATCTTTTCTTTTGTCTAAGTAGTTAGGACGACAAAGGGTATAAAAATGGGGAGGACATTGAGGGAACTACAGCTTACTTGTGTAGTAGCCAATCCTTCAAGCAATTATATACGCTCGGTGTAAGTTGACAGAATAGATATGAATCGGGCCACCCTCCATAAGAAGTTTTCACAGGCATTTCTCCTTGCTGCTAGTTTCTTGTTACATAGAGAACTCTGCCTTGCAGACGGGCTTCATTTATCCTCCAGATTTAATGTGCAGGTTTCGTTGTGACCTACGCTCATCACCCGAAAGAACTTTAACACCTAGATCTTTCGCTGCTTCTTTTTTCCTCCCATTATAGAGTATGCAATCTTTTTTCCTCGTCAAAACTCTTGTTCTTCACGCGGAAAAGTTACTTTTAAAGGCATTACCATCACTAATTAGGTTAGTACCGTCTGATTAGTAGAGGTTGCGCGAAGGAAAAAAACTATGATTACGGTATTATCGTCAGGGAGTTGGGAAAAGGATAGAAAAGAGAAGCAAAGCTCGCGGGCCGAAGACAAAAGGAGAAACTATTTTGATGAATGTGGAGGGAGCTTGTTCTGTTCTCTAAGACTCTATTAGAGGTATTTAACCGTTTACTAAGCGGCACGCGGATGATTCTCTCTCTTTTCTGCTGAATTCTAAAGATAGTAGCAGAAGCGCGGCCGGGATGGGAGGACAATTAAGTTTCGTTCAATTAGCGGTTTCCCTTTCTTCGTATCTCTTTCTCTTAGCTTCTTGGGAAAGGGAGGTAGCAAAAGGTTAAAAGAGTGATTCGTTAGTACAGGGTGAGTCACTTGCCTTTGAATCACCACCAAAAATTGGATATTTTCGATGGCCAAAAATATGGGGGAACAAAAATGTTGAGCTGGGGCTCTGAAATTTATATCACATCTTCCTCGATGCAGGGGGAGACTCCCCACCCAATTTCAACCCCGTAAAATGTCGGGAAATCCAAAAAATATGGGAAAAACCAGCGAAAATTCCGAAAAAATCGAACTTTAAAGGCAGTTTTTTTAGTGTTTTCGATAGAAATCCGGACTTTTTTCGACGGGTTTCTTGTTTTCTATCCGTTTTCATTCATAAACAATCGATTCCTGAAGAAAAAAGCCGAGTTCGGGGACCTTCGAGAAATCGTGAAAAAATCTGAAGGGGTACCCCTTAAGAAAAATTTGCCGAAAAAAAAATTTTGAGCTAGGACTTTGGAATTTTTATGGTATATTCCTTGACGCAAAAAAACATTACCCACCAAATTTCAGCCCCGGGAAAGGTCGGGAAGTCCATCAAAAAAAATAAAAACCGTTAAAAATGAGCAAAAATGGACTTTTCTGGACGGTTTTTCGACCCGAGTTCGTTGCAAATCCGGACTTTTTTTCACGGATTCTTTGTTCTCTATCCACCCTGATACGAAAACAATCAAAATATTCCGGGTTCGGCCGATTTTGAGAAACTTGAAAAAATTGAGCATTTTCGAGGGTCGAAAATAGGTGAAAAGCTAAACTTTGAGCTAGGGCTCTGAAATTTATATCACTCCTTCCTTGACGCAAGGGCACATTCTCCACCAAATTTCAGTGCCGGGGAAGGTCGGGAAGTCGACCAAAAAAAATAAGGGCTAGGAGAGTTCTGATTTAAAGGAAAGTGAATCACCCTGTACATACATAACACGAGCCGCGGTATAGTTCCATCTCGTTTGTTTCTCTCCCCTGTAACAGCAACGTTACGTTTTTACTTGTGGAAAGAAAAGAACAGATAGGTGGAAAGTAAACGGTGCTTTTGCCTGTCGGTGACCACCCCCTCCCAACCAAGTTCCCTGATGCCTAAATACTTACCCTTCTGGCCTCTCTCTCCTTCCATGATGTGGCTTCCTCTTGCTCATTTTGAAGGAAGAGCTGTCGCGCATAGTCGGCCCGCTAGTTGCACGCAGCCTTGATTTATAACTTGATCGCGGACAATGAGAAAGGGGTGAAGAGCCGGCGAGCAAAGAGAGCTGAAGCGAACTGTAGCGGGGGAAAGGAGAGCTAAAGAGATAAGGGAAAGAAAGGGTGGGGGAAGAAAAGATTTTGCGTAAGGTGTAGAGTGTAGGCATAGCTTCCATGCCCGCCGAGTTCCGCGAAGGTTCATCCCTAGCGGCCCGAAAGGCTGACATGAAAAGCGAGGATACCCGATACCTCTAAGGCCCCCCGGCACGTGCCTTTTATTCTCCTCCTTCTCCTCCTCCTCTTCTTCTTCTTCTTCGTCTTCGATGCAGGCCCAACTGTCCCTTGACAGTCTATCCATTCTCCAAGCTATTTCTGCCTTTGCTATTATCTCTCTTATTCGAGTAAAAATTATTTCCGTACATGACTGTCCAGCATCGTCGGCAGTCTGGAACGGAGAACTGTGCGATTAACAATAGTTTCCTGCCAGCACACATTTGGCGCCAGATGTCTGATACAGAAAGAATAGTTGACTAAAAGCGTTAGTACTCATTTTGTACGAGGACAAAAGCAAGCGATACGCGTGAATGTAGGCCTTTCGAGGATGCTCCTTAATTTGGCTGTCCGGTTTTCCGGTGGTGACTGCCAGCGACAGTGAGAGTGACAGTGGGACAAAGCAGAGAAAGAGGGGAAAAAAGGGAAAAGAGGGTAAGAGAGAGAGAGAGAGAGAGCTCGACTCATCTTGAGGAGGGCAGTAACATGTGTTGCTATGGGCAGTTCTCCAAGTTGCAGAGGGCACGCAATTCAAACAGGTGCTGCCTGCCCAGGTAACGGACGCTTCGGAACAGCTGCCAGGCCAGGTGTACCTGGCACCCTGCGCACCTTCCTCTCCCACTCTCACTCTTTCATGTACACTTGGTGCGCGTATATTCGCGCCGCTTTCCAATTTCCCAACATTTTTCAAACAATTTTAGTCTTTTGCACACTTTACTCATTACGACTGTAACCATTACTTTTTTCGTTGAACCAACGAAAACCCCAGTTGAAAGATTCTTGGTCTCGGCAGAAGGAACTGAAAAAAGGATAGGATTGTTTTGCTGGTCGACTGCGTATTATGAAGCAACTGCTTTAACAGTTTGATAGTTCTGCGATTAGAATTGCGTGGACAAGGAAAGGGATCGGTTTTTGCAACTTACGCTTTCCACCCCTAAGAAAGTTGGGGGTTAAACAGCGGCTGCTAATTCCCTTCCTGGATGAATGGAGGTAATCTAAGGTAAGGTAAGGCTGGGTGAGGCGAGGCGAGGCGAGGCGAGGCGCGGCGAGGTAAAGTGGGATGGGGTGGGGTTTGGCCCTGAAGAGCAGCACACCGAAACGGAATCAGGGGCGCATGCCAGTCCTTCGAACTCGAACCCTCCGGCTTTTTCAGTTCACAACCGATCGTCCATGCGCGCGGTCCCCTGCGCTTCGTTCTTCGACCTCTTCTAACACGCCGTAACGTTGAATCTTTTCATTTCAAGTTTACCTTCACTTCGTCGTTCGCTTAAAAAAGCCTAGTTTCATTCGCGCATACGTTCATCCCTTTTCCTCTTTCGTGGATTATGGGATTATCGCGTGTAACAGGTACGTGCCATTTCCACATTTATTTAAGAAGAAGCATTTACACAGGTAATGAGTTCTCGCTGTTTACTCGAATTTTTCATTCCATAAGCACGGCTTTAATTAAATTAAAGTCTACTAACAGTTGCAGTGCACTTCTCTTTTGGATCCTTAGCAAGAGTAGTGTGTACACATTCTTACGCTACTGGGCGTCGCGGGTGGACTCACGTGCTTGAGCGGTCGGGTGGGCATAGAGCCTGTTTATTAAAAAGCTTTTAGCCATATTAGATCGTTCTCGGGGACCTTTTCGAATACAAAAACGCCAGGCCAATGCCCTTCACTCCAGCACATATCCCACTCCCAATTAGTCTCACTTAATCACGCTGGAAATCCTCAGGTATCTTCAATTTCCATTGAGAATTACCCACCTTTCTCTAGTTGCTGTCGAATTCGAATTCTCTTCCCATGCTAGTCATTTCCACGTTTTGCGTCCCTATTTCTCTACTATCCTAACAACTAAGTAAGATATGTCCTCTTTGCTCTGCTCCGGGAACCGATGCCCCTTTTGCACAGTTTATTCCGCTTGTGCGTGTCCCCCTCCACAATCTCTAAGGTGTTAGCTGGCTTAGTGGGAGCGTGCGTCTCCCTGTGTCCGGTGTGGTTTACACTCTCGTCAACGTAGCTTCGGGAACTTGCTGGCACATGTGGAAAACCGCATGTCCTTCCTGTCAACCGTCGCCCATCTGCTTGCTCTAGCTTGTTTCCGGCTTCTCCACTTGGAACTTGGCTACCTCTTGCCCCTCCCCTTCCTTCCTTCCTTCCATTCTCTTCTCTTTCCTACACTCGACCGTTCCCGAGAACTCGCTCATATTCCTTCCTGTCCAATTTAGCTATATGTATCAATGCTGCACAATTAATTGGTCGGACAATGGAAGATAATTGAAATCAAGTTTTTGTGAGATTTAACAATGTTCAACATTTGTTACTAGAATGATTACTATTATTTGTTTTTGATGGCGGTTGATACTGGATAAACGATATTTTCGGCGAGTGCTCAATGCCCAGGGGGAGACAAAAACAAAACGTAGTTTATTCAATACTTGCGTTGTGCTCGCCGTTAACAATTGGCATTCCCTATTAATACGTTTGGCTTTTGTGTCCAATTAGCAGACTGTGTTCGCCTGGTGTAAAGCTATAACCCTAATTCAGGGCTACCAAGGCTAATCCGTTCGATTTCAAAGCTTCCACTTTTTTCAAGTGTCTGTCGAATATTTCACCATTCTTTCCCAAATGTCCTCCGATTGAACACATTGCAATCATTCGACATACCGCTGACTCCGATTAATGTTCAAGGTTGGACTATTGAACTTTTAACAGGAGTGAGATCTCCGTTAAGTTTATCGTGGCCTCTGATAGCCAAGATAGCCTATAACTGTTCCACGTGTACCATCCTATCTAGGTTCCTGTTTGTTTCCCCGATACAGATTTCTAGCTGAATCGTAAGTTCGATATTGGAAATCTCGAAAATCATCGGTGATCTCCCTTGCCCGCGCAGAAACGCGCAGTTTGTCACACAATGCTAAAGATGTCGAATGGTTAGGAGAGGATTATGTAGTGCTCCAACATTTCATGAGCCCTTTATTGCCGATACATTGGCAAGCTATCAAAGGTTACAAAGAATCGATCTGAAATACAAAATAAGTGAGTCTCCGAGTAATAAAGATAAGGTATGTCGAAAGTTGGTCTATCTATAGCGTTGAAGTTATGGGAAAGAAGGAGGCGGGGGGGGGGGGGGGGGGGTGTGACTGTAGTGTGCGGTCTTACTAGGATAATTAAGAAATGGGAAAGTAATGTAAAGGGCTGACTGTCCTACTCTCGGATCCAAGTAGATATACAGATCAAGAATGATGAGTGTGACCAGTGAGTCGGAGGACTCTCCTCGTTCAAGGATCGACGATTCTAAAGAATTGGTCGAGAGTAGGAGAAGGAAGGAAGGAAGGAAGGAAGGAAGGAAATTGTGTTGTGGCAGGTGTATTGGTGTGTTGACTAGGAGTTGACGTAGAAGATGGCAGCAAGGAGTAGGAGGAGTCCGGTAATAAGGAGGTAGAACGGCATTCCAGGTGGTTGGACGTATTTTTCCTTCTCGGGCTCTTTGCTGTTATATCCAGCGATCCAGCCCTTTTTCGGCGGTTTGTTCGCTCTTTCGGACTCGACGAGCTCGCCAACGAGGAACTTCTTCATGAGCTCGAATGCGTCCTTGGAGTGGCCAACATCGTCGAAGTCCTCCGAGCCGTCTGTAGCTTTGTGGTCCAGCAGGACCTCCTCGCCACCTGGATGCTCGTTCAAGAAGCTCTTCACGTCGTAGACTTTGTCGTGGAGGATTATTAGCGCGTTCTCGTCGCCCCTCTTGGTCGCCTCCACTTCGCTTCTCGTGTACTGTCTTAGCTCCGGCATCCTTTTACGCTTCTCAAATCAGCCTCTTTCCTAACTCCTAACCTGAAAACATCCAAATTCCATATTATTGCGATATCTTCAGATTTTCGACATTTACTGCTCCATTCCTTTAATTATCCTCATCAGTATTCCGAATCTCTTCTAATTTCGTAAACAATCTTTTAATAATCGATATCTCCATCAATTACGTTGCCATCTAAAATCCCATTGAACCTGACTTATATCTGACTTTGCTGTTTAGCGCTATCTGCTAGCCAAATTGCTTGTCATTTATCAAAACAATTCTCATATGTTGCGAGAATCTCGCAATACACAAATTGGAGGAAAGTGCAGGAGAGCCCGCACCACACCGGGCACCACAGGAGTTTCTAGTAGAGAACTTTGGTCTTCCTGATTCATTTCGCGCGTCTAAAGTTCCAGTGAATCTCAAGTGAACCGAGAATGAATTTTATCAGCCATGATTTCTGTTTCACCGTCGTTGGTTCGATTGTATCAGTTATCGAAACTTTGTCGATTCATATTCGCCAAGTATATGGAGTATATGGAGTATATCGAGTTCTGACGAAACAAACAACCAAGCTAATAATAATCGGCTTAATTTTACGTAAGTCTGATCTTGGGCTATAATTTGCAAGTCATATCCTGATGAGAACCAGAGGTTCTACAGCTACAGCGTTTATTCTACCATTTAAGTAGATATAGGAAATGACACCGTCACTGTTTACCAATTGCTACAGATAAACAGCAAGTACATACTGGTTCCTCACAAATGATTTGTTTTTATTCGAATATCAGTTTTCACACTGCATGTATCACGACAGTTGCGATGAATAAAATCAGTTTCAAAAAGCTGCTGTATTTTCAAAAGCTTCTACTTGCCATATGTAGAGTAAATATGTCATTTGCTGTACTATGTGTTGCTGTTAAAAACTTTTATATCAGTGGGATAAAGGGAAAATGATCGATTTTTATCATCTTGCTTCGTAACTGAGTAAACGCTACTGTAATCTTTCCACCAGCGGAAACCACCACGAGTTTCCTTCTGCACCATACTTTCCTGGCATTGTAACACGAAGTGTGCGCGCGTGTGTGTGTGAGAGGGAGAGAGAGAGAGAGAGGGGGGGGGCAATTTACCATATGACAAGGAAACGCAAGCATACTACACGGTAGTTGTTCACCGAGGTCAAAATAGATTGCACAATAGTCGTGTAACCTCTTTGTGTACCGGTATTTTACGTTAATTTTTGTCACTCTCATTCTTAACTGGAACGGATTGTCGATAAAGCAGAGTACGTTTTCTCTTAACCCTCCTAATGGCTTATTTATCTAATTGCTTTTCATAACTGATAGCCGCAATCCTTTCTGCTGTCCGTTCAAACCATATGATTCAGTCATTTTATTACATTCACTGTACAAGGATTTCTTCTTTTTCGAAAACTTGTGTCAATTGGTACAGTTGTGTGGCTATTGATGAATGGGATGTTCGAGCTTTAACTGATCCAGTGGTAATGGGAGAAACCCGAGTGGATAACGATTACCTATTAGTGGTAACCTCTGACAATAAATCCAGTTCCAATTGATTATCGTACTTTTATCTTATCTCAGTTGGAGTTACCACTGCGAGGAGAATTCCAAGTGTAATCCACAGCAACTCTATTCTGCCCAATCTCTTGTATTCCACTTTCAACAGTGTTATGCTCGAATAAGATAGAAGTTAGTTGGCTGCATTGAAACTATGACGCGAAGCATAAAGAAGGAAAGAGGAAAGGGGTCGGGCAGAACTTAACTCATTCGAATTCCTCCAAAATAGCCGAGCACCTACCTTTTGTCCGTTTTCCAAAATGTATACGTTGCTTTCGATGGCTTGCAGTTGCAGTCTATTTAGGCCTAACAGTTGCTCCGCTTGGTTCAGACACCGGCTGGCCGGATAAAGTTGATCAGAAAGAATGAATCTAAATCAATGGATCAAGACGATCGTGCACCAGCCTCTCCTCGGAGCCGCACTAGCACAAACACTGTTCGAGGCCCGACTCGTGCCTGCCACTCGACAATCTAGCTTTATCCTTGCCCCCTTTGCCCCCCATTCAACTCACTCTCACTCTCCCTCCCTCCCTCTCTCTTCCGCCCACCCCGCCGCCAAACTCTCTCGCGCGCTTCCTCGCTTATCGTCTCTGCGTCCTCCCTCCTCGTGCCGCCGCCCCCCCCCCTGCCCACCGTGCCCCTCGCGCTGACCTCACACACTCACACATGCACAAACTGCTCGGCTCGGCTCGGCTCGGCCCGGCTCGGCCTGACTCCTCCGCCACTGTATGTATGCACTTACTTCCATACACGCGTATCATCCGCAAGAACTCGCACTCGCCGATCACGGATCTCCTGCCTCCCTCACCGCCCTCACCGCCGCCCTTCAGACCGTCCGGCAGTAAGCCGGAAAAGCTGCTGCTGTACCCTTAACCATCAGGAATCCCACGTAACTTTGATGTCCTATAGCCGGATATTATGATTTGTATCAGGTTCATAGTATTTCTACTAAACATTACTGGTCCAGAGTGAAGGATAGCTGTGCTTCTACTCTAATTTAAACGATTGAAGTTTCCTTATTAGGGTAGATTTGGTAGATTGACGGGAAAGAAAATGTTAGTTTGGGATCTTAGTCTTCTTTGCTAAGCAAAGACAACAATTCTATATTTCAATGAGAACTCTCGACAATTTTTCGACAATCCTATCATCGACTTTGACTGTGGCATTTGATTTGTACAAAAATAAGTCACATCATTGATTTTCCAAACAATCGTTATCAGAGGCGAGGCTATATCAGGCAATGCTCGTCATTATCTTCGTTATCGCGAGCTCTCACCTTTATCGTCATCTCCGGCTCCCCTGTTCAAATCTACTGGTACAGTTATCTTCGTCTTGCTGTCGATTTCGCTTTTCACTGGTCTATTTCAGCTGTTTCTGCTTACCGCCGCGCCGCTCGATCTTACTCCTATTCCTCCAACTCTTGGATCGAACCTTCGAAATTTCTCAATGTAATCTTCACGGCTATATGAAGGGTAATCGCACCGCGAGAATGGTATCTTCTTTGCCAGAGAATTGAAATGCCCCTAGCGGTATCTATATCAGTCACCAGAGTCAATTCGACTAGTCATGATGACGGCGTGACTTGTTGCTTTGCTCATCTGCTCCGATGACTACATAATAGAATAGGATAGGTTCCATCGAATTTCTAAATAGGAAACTCTTAGTGAAGTCCGGAGATACGAAGCCGCTTACCCCCCGGAACATTCTATTTTCCGCGATGCTTTTCTTTCCTTTGAATGAAATAAAATCTTCCGAACAAGAAGCAGCCTGTAAAAGTAGCTTGAAGAAGACGATATTAAGTTTCCTTCTTTGTAAGCCTTCTTTTTTTCGAGTGGGTAAGCCAATCGCATCAATTGCATCAATGATTCCCATGTAGATTGAAAGAGATAAATAAACATACTTTAATTATTAGGAAGATTCTTTAATGTCTTCTTAGCATGCAATCGTCTCTCTAATGTTCACTCACGGCAAGTTTTAATGCTAAAACGCATTTTCAATTGGGTTATGTCATGGAACGTAATTTTGTAGTAATCATTTAACCAGCATTCTTATATTAGATCGATTTGAAAACAGATAGCATTTTTTGTCCGAGCATTATCAACGCGGTTGCGGATATTTTCGACTGGCTTATTTACGAGTGAAAAAAGTAATAAAATATAAAGGCGTAAATAGTAACACCAGCACCGATCACCACCTGTAGCCATGGTGACTTTTGAGGTTTGGCCTCGCAGTACTCCCATTTCTCGTCGTCGATCGTTGTTTCTTCAACACCTACAAAGATTGGAAATAGTTTGAAAATCTTGCCGAGATTCATTAAACTCGGGATTCTATGCCGAATTGGAGTGTTTAGTAAGCATGCTGCCTAGGAAGCGTGAAAAACTTGGAAACTAGCATTTCCAAGGTAGAGATGCAGATTTGTTGACTGACATACCAGACGTCGAAGTCTGATTTGTAGATGGAGAGGAGCTGCTTATTTCTCCAATCTTGAAGTTCTCGCGAAGTTGGATCGCTTCACCGGAATGTCCTATATCATCGAAGCATTGAGTGCCATCCTGTCCGGCCAGTTGAATGAGCACCTCTTCGCCACCAGGGTGTTCCTTTAGAAATTTAGTAAGATTGTATACACTCCCATGAATCACTATCCACAAATCGTTCTCTTGATTGTGCTTGGAGACTTCTTCCGCGGAGAAGAGTGCCATCATTCCAGTTAATATTTCTTCTTTGTAAAACGCTGCAACAATCGAATTTCAACGAATTAGTCTCGATTAGGAATAGGATCATTCACTCTAAGATCTGATACTCAAGGGGCTTCGGCTCGATATTAAAACTGAATTACAAATTGGAACAACACATCTAGTCTCTTGAAGCCAGTTAAAAGTTTAGTTTGTTGAAAGCGACAGCTATAGCGACATGCTGCCTATATGTAGAAACTTAGCTTACCATTGAGGTAAGAGAGAAACGTAAGAGGTCGGCTCGGCTCGGTTCGGTTCAGCTCGTAGACAAGCTACGCGACGCAGCCCGAACTTGACCCTGGGGTACAATCTAGAGTCGAGCCGAATGCGAATGCGAATGCGAATGTGAATGCGAATGCGAATACGAATGCGAATACGAATACGAATACGAATACGAATACGAATACGAATACGAATACGAATACGAATACGAATACGAATACGAATACGAATACGAATCCGAATACAAATACGAATGCGAATACGAATACGACTAGTTTGGTGGGTAGGAATCCGCCTGGCGCTTGTCTGACGATGAGATCTATTCTAGACGTGATAGGTAGTATGTAGTAGGTTAGGTATAGCTGGAGCGGGATTGCGATGAGATCGGTGCTAGAATACGGGTGAGAGGGAGACTCTGAAAGGGAAGAGAGTAGAAAGAAAGAGGCAAGGATAGATGAGAGGACGCGACTTGGCGCAGAGCGGAGTCTTCTCCTTCGGCGAGAGAAAAGTAACTGCTGTTGGGCTTGGCTAACAGCAGGCCTCTTTCTCCAAGGGGAAAGTGGGTCTTTCCAGAGAGCTTCCCCTTCTGTGCGCTCTCCCTCTCATCGACATTACTCTTTAACGCGGACCTATACACCATTCCCCAGATTTTCTTTCCTTCCCTCGAGTTTTCTGGCAAACTGCTTCTGACTATATAGACAGCTTTCTCATGACACATCCCCAAGTTTACCTCTAAAAAACAAGATTCTCCTTGTCTATGCCACTGAAGAACGCCCTCTACAAAGAACTGGCGAGCCTGATTAGAAAGATTATTTGTATAAAACTTACGATTGGGTATAATTACTCGCTCCTTCTTTGTTTAGTTGATGAAGCAAAGGTGTGAAGGGATCTTATCGTATTTTCAATTTATATAGCTGTCGAAGCCTTACCTAGCGGTTGGGTAGTCTTACAAATCCTTTGGAAGTCTTTGTTTAAAATTGCTGCAGCTAAACCCACTTCACCATTGGTTATCAATGCTCGAGGACTAATTTCGACCAATTGTAAGCACTGCCACAAGTCTACTGAGGAGGCAACTTCGTTTTCCACAAAAAGTGGTTCATGGAAATTTATTTTGCGCAATAGCTGTACGCACGTTCATTTGCACAGAATACATATTCAGTGGCTGCGAAGCCCATTTAATGACTTTTAGACTCTTCCTGTAGATTTTGAGGCGGAAGGGAAAGACAGGAGTAATGCACTGTATGTTTTACGAATTACTGCTGTCGATATCGTGTGTTTTTTTTACCAGCATTCTCTTGAACTGGACGAACTTGCAATAAAAAAGGCGGCTAAATGCTAATACTGGATTCTTCCAGTCTAATAATAAGAGGAATAAGGAACTTGGAGGATTAATGGTTCTAGTGGCAACTAAGAGATAAATTCTAGATTGAAATAAAAGCTGCTGGGCATCCTGAGTGGAGAAGTACCATGAAATTGAGAAATGTCTCAGCTTCGACAAAGGTGAAAAGCATTGGATGCAGCGAGCAAAGCCCTTTAGTAATAGACCGGATGCCTGGTTCCTGGACAAATGAATAGCACCGGCCAAGAAATCGTTGAATCAGAATCTAGCAGCTGCTTTGATCTACGTAATGAAACGACTCGATTTCCACACAATAGGAAGCCTCCAGTACCCACCGTTCATAGTCCCAATTGGAACAAGCCTGAAACAATTCCCGACAAATTCACCCTTGAAGATTCTTGTCACTTCCTTAGAATTAAAATCCAAACTTGGTCATTGTTCGCGAAGAATGTTGATTTCAAGTATATAGTATGCCTTGCTAATCTTTCCCATGAGCTTGGATCCAGTTCGACACGTTAATTGCTTTTTTATAGTGTTTTTCGAAAGAAGGGGATGAGATTGCGTAAGCAAGGGAAGATTAAACCTGGCTAAATAGAGCCCAATTCATAACCGACAATGAGCATAAACTTTTGACATTCAATATTTCCCCCTCTTGATCAGACTGGAGAATTCAATTTCGTTATTGCTTGCTTTTTGCAGAAAACTGGCGCCAGGATCAAGATTTACTCGCAATGCTGCCCTCACAGCACGGATCGGCTCATCAGCATCTGTGGCAAACCTACGACGTGCATTGAATGTATCCGAGAATTGATCGCCACAATTAAGACTGTAAGTAGCAATTGATTGACTGGCTAAGGTTAGAAAAGTTGTTATCACTGTATGACTGGCCGTGGTAATAGCCATTGATGATTTTCTCAAGTACCAGGTAGTATAAGGACATGAGAAACTCTAATTCTTGATGTTTTGCAATCTATATGTATTTGATAACCCTCGGGAAATTAGCGGACAGGTGTATCTCTCTTGGGTTAATGAGTGTTCTCCTGTTCTGGCAGGCACCCCTGAAGGGTATGAACAACCCGTACGATCCACACAACTTCGACGATTACTACGCGGACGATTACGGTGGCTACGGTAATATGGAGGGCGGCCAGGGTAAGGGTGGCTTCGGTGGGCCGGGTGGCCGGGGAGCTGGAGGTGGCGGTATGCCACCGAGACGTGACAATCGCGGTGGAGGTGGTGGACCTGGAGATATGAACCGCGGCTTTCCACCAGCGACGCGTGGCGGACCACGTGGTGGAGTAAGTGGCGGCGGTGGTGGCGGTGGGTTGTCCGGTGGTCCTCCTGATCGTGGATATAGCAGCAACTCCCGCGGTGGCACCGGAGCTGGAGGCGGATACGATGGTGTAAGAACCGGCGGATATGGCGGAAACCGGGGAGGCCCACCACCGTACAGCAGCAACTATAATGGTACATGCGTATTTACCTTTTAAATTACTCACTCGATTACTTCGTTCCATTGGCAATTTCAAGCCACAAAGTTGAAAGGATCAAGCTGTAAAATAAAAATCCGTCTTGATAACTTCATAACTTGTGAAAATGTTTCTTTGTCAGGTGATGGATGGGGGATGCAAGGGGGCGCGCCAAATGGTTTGGGTGGGAATTCAGGGATAGGGGGACCCCATATGGGGGGCAACAATCAAAGTAACCAAGGCAGCATGGGTGGCAAGATCAGCACTCAAGTCACTATCCCTAAAGACGTGAGTATAGTCTTCAACATTCTCTTCTTCAATGAAGCCTATTCAACATCAAAGTGACAATTTTCTAGCTAGCCGGATTTGTTCTCCAATTATTTGTTGACTCTTATAAAATGTCTATAAGAGCAGAGCATTTGCAATTTACACCATAACTCCTGTCGGTTGATAAGAAGCCTTTCCCTTTTCCTTGGCATTAAATAATAATGGCTTAACTTATTTGCTAACAGCTTGCTGGGGCTATAATCGGTAAAGGAGGTGCCAGAATCAGAAAAATAAGATCGGACAGTGGCGCCGGTATCACTATAGACGAGCCATTGCCGGGCAGTAATGATCGCATAATCACAATCACTGGATTACCCAGTCAAATACAAATGGCCCAGTACCTGCTGCAGCAGAGGTAATTATACACAATATCTCATAGACCTTTGTATTCATTTAAAAATCGAACTCCTAATAACCGTATGGTTCTATGTGATAAAATAACTAGGATAAGTTATAGTTATTGAATAGTTTGAAAGGTTGCTACGATGAACAATATTAACACGTTTGTTTGTTCCATTGTACTCATGTTTCTGTATTCATACAACTTATAAGGCTGTTTAACAATAATTGTGGGCAATGCGCAAATGTCTGTATAACCAAATTGCCATGAAGATGTGTAGATATAACCCTATCGCTATTAAAAAATCGCTGTTAATAAGAAACAAGCATCTGCATCTCATAAAAAATAACAATTGACAATATGTTAAGCTTTCTCATAATCATGTAACGCAGTGCTGTCCATTCGTGGCATCCCACATGCATCTTTTCCCCTCCACGTTCTCAGAGCCATAATTTCTTTATGTGACGCATTCGTGCATGGCGCTTATGATCTTTTCATCCTGTGAAGATGAAGTGGGAGAGGCCCGTTTTACGCTCAAAGTAAAAATTGGACAGTCCTGATGAGAAAATATTGCTAGAGTTCGTTAATACACGCTGTTTTTGTTGCTTGATGGTCGCCTCGCCTCGTTGAGTCACTTGATCCAGCATCAGGCACTAACCAAAACGTCGACTAACCAAACGAGGGAGAATAACACACATACTCATACCGGGTGAAGGAGTCACGCTCTCAAGGTGGACGGACCAAGGAATCTCTAGAAGTCTTCTTGTTCAGGATACATTATTGGAAGAGAGTCGGAAAGAGTCAGAGAGAAAGAGAAAGAGAAAGAGAAAGAGAAAGAGAAGGAGAAGGAGAAAGAGAATGAGGAGGAGAAAGTGAAGGAGAAAGGGAAAGAGAGACAGAAAGAAAGAGAAAGAAAAAGAGAGCCCCGTTGTATGGAAGACTAGTGATTTTGTTGTTCTACAGTCGATGTAACAAGGAATCACTAATCATCCTACAAAGGTGCTTATACACGTCGCCTCCCAAGACACCTGCTTTTGGAAACTAATACGCAAACCCCGCTCTTCGTCCTTCGTTTCATCATGAAAGCATCGACAACTTCTTATCAATAACTAATTCATAACATTCACTAATATTGTATTCTGTTATCCCGGACAAATTGTAAATGTTGCTGCACACCTATACATTGCGGTTATTTGTACATATTAATATTGTTATATTGTAAATAATAAGGTTTCATGGTCCCGCTATTTCAGTTCGTATGATCTAGAATAGTGTATTTCATTTGTTGCTCCCACTGTGCCACAATAACTTGCAGTTAAAGAGGGGTCGAATGTTTTCTGTTGCAGCGTGCACGAGAATGCAGACCATTACTAAAAGGTGATGCGACAGGCATTCGAGGGGAGCCAAAGATGCGTTTATAAGTTTTATAGAGATACTTTATGGGCAAGTAACTTTCTTGCACGTCACTTTTGCATCATAATATACGTGCGCGTACCAGAAGCAGGCCTCTCCGAGTAATGAACAACTCTTGCTGACCAATGAGAGCTCCATCCTAATTATTATTAGGGGAAGTAGCACGCGTTTGTTATGCAAACTCCCAATCAGTTTTAAACAATAATAGTTTGTTTACATTTTGTGGCCACGTTTGGATCAAACCATCAATTCAGCGGAGAATTGCGGATTCGCAAAAATATTTTTTTAATATGCATTTGTAGGATGTTATTCCTCCTTTCTTTTGTACGGACTTTTATGCCTGCTTTTTTGATCATTTACTCGAGTTAGGAGCTTCTTTTCTTTCGTATGTCGATTTTGTAGTTATGTCCCCACCCAATTGTACGCAGCTAACTATCTTGAGAGTCCGATCCAAGACCAATTGTTACTGACACGCCCCATTCTCCCGAATACCCCGAGATACCAAGAGACATACACGAGACGCACATTTAACACGTTATCATTGTTTAACTTTTAATACTGTAATACTATTTGACGAGCTGAGAATCGTTGGAGTTCTTCTAGTAATCTTGAAAGAAAAGAAGGGGGTGGGGGGGCTGATTTACACAGCTCCCAACAGGTAAAGATAGACGAGGATTTGTAACTATAAAAATGTAGCCTGAATATGGAGGAATATGTACATAAAAACCACTATCGTCCTTTGCCCTTTCTTAATACCCTAATAAGATTCTACTGCAACTGTTATATCATCATTACTAGACGATTGCAACTAAGAAATAATTTCGCATTAATTGTAACCCCCACCCCTCCCCTCGCCCACCGCCCATCGCCCTACTGCCCTTCCCACAGGCTAATGCGACACATTGAATTGTAAGTCGAACGCAGATGTGGCGTTCCTAAGTTTATGCGATAATTGTTAAGTATCGATAGGATTAATGAGATGAAATCACAAGCAGGGCACTAGTGGTGGCATGTCAATGAATCGTCGGTGCTACGATGACACCAGGAATTTGCAACGAAGAAAATGATACGACTAATTTTGCGAGAATGTTTTCCTGTTATTAATAAGAACCGATGTTTGCTGCTTGAAACAAAGTCTGTTCCGCATCCTTAAACTTTGATACAGCCGTGACTATACACACAACGAATAATCACTCACACACACCCGCCCACACATATATTTTTTCCAGTCTGCCTCCTTTTTTAATCAAATGTAACTTATCAAACATTCGGATGCCGGTTGTCCGAGAAAAAGAAGTTCCATCCGCGAGATTAGCATTTATAACTATTGTTCTTTAACGCTTGTTACACGCTTTTATATATCACACGTTATTGGAGAGTTGAAAGTCTAGGCCAGAGCGGAGAGTTTCAGGAGCAGTGCAAATCCCCCCTGGCACAGGCAAGTTGCGACAAGTGTTAAAAGAGGAAAATCATAGTCCCCGACAAATTCCTGCAACCAAAAGTAGCGCCCCAGGCCCCGCTACCCCTTCTTTTCCATTCTTCCTCTCCTTCTCCTCTTTTTTTTTAAGTCTAAGATCGATACGGCCTCCTCGATAACAGGATAGTAGTATCTTTACTCTCGCACTTCTTACTGATAATAATAGCGCAGATAGTAACGACAAACCCTCTGCTCGGGGGTTTCGACTAATCAGCAAGGGCATTTTTAATCTATCCCCATCCTCATTCTTCTTATCCAGGATGTCGTATCGACTTATCGAGAGGCCAGGTAGACAGTCTTTCTGCACTTTTAGTTCTAACTCTAAGCCCCCGTTTTCGCCCGTGTCGGCAACCAAGCCCAATGCAACGCGAACGCTAATTCTAAGTGAATCAAAACCGTCGATGCGCCTAAATGCGTAACTCTGTTGAAATCATTGATAACTAACGTTTTAAGGATCGTACACCACTCTCAATATTACTTTCGAAGAACAGAAGCATATGCACCGAAAATTGCAGAAGATTTATTACGTGAGAGAGTTTGAGAGGCGGTTTTGTATGTATCTGCGTGAAAATGTAAAGATGGTAGAAAGAAAGAGAGAAAGAGAGAAAGAGAGAAGAGAGAGAAGAGCATTGTCTCGCTCGTATCTTATGTGTACTATAATATTAATAATATTATATGATTGTAAGATTATAAGGAAAACAGTTTACAATTATTTGTAATGGATACTTTTTATTTGTCAAATAAAATCTAGTACAAATCAGCCGAAATTCTATTCCACATATATATTTGTCTTTAATAACGTTCCTCCTTTGTCTCCTAATCTCATAAGCTTTCACAAATCCTAACTTGTTTCTTCAGTTTCCTTATCAATATCTCACTTCACTAAATATTATTTTGTTGGCCGACTTTCAACCATTCTTACTTCTTCGCTTCATTTCTAGTATTAGTAAAATAAAAAATTGTGCTATATTGAAACACTGATATTGTACCTGTATCTACCAAACTTGAACAACTTGCGTCAATACTGGAGGAATGGGGGATAATGAGCTCACGCAGAGCTCACAAGTTTTCGCCGCCAAAAACCACAACCGCTGCGAAAATTGCGATGATCAACCGGAAGCAGCGATGCTGGAAGCAATGCTGCGCAGCGGAGTGTTCTGCTGAACGGGTCTACACTATATGCTACAGCGTCTACAGTCTATTCTCAAATAAACTATACCATGTTACCTGCTGCTGATCGATGCTCCTAACCCTCCTAACCTCTTGCCTGCACCGGGTGCAGCCACTGTTGTGATCAAGTCAGATTAAGTCTCTCTCTCTCGAATTTCTCGAATTTATCTTGATTGTCATCTCACTTTTCCACGAGTGTGAGTCATATCACAAAGTTAGTAAATAATTTCCATTCATTTCGCTGATATTTTAGCTTTCATTTGAACAATGAAAGAACTTGAAATACTGGTGCCTGATACTCGGTGATAAACAATAGCTCGACTCTCATGGATCACGCGATATAAACAATGTCTCCATTCTCGTTTGGGATCCTTTAATTACATAAGTTTATTAAAGGAATCTGTCCGTTACTGGCAATAGTCTTTATCAAGCCTGAAATTTATGACGATAGAAGCAGCGCAACTATTACTCAAGTCTATACTAATTAGAGCTTTGCTTTCCAAAAATGTTGTTGCAGAAAGGATGAATATCATTCCATTAATGAGAACATTAGGCAGGGCACTTATCCCCCCAGGACCAAAGATTCTAATTGAACCAACGTTCAATACAATTACTAGACAAATTCATCATTTGTCCATTAGTGGCAATCTAACAAGATTGCCAAATATAAATGGATCAAGCTTAAATCAACCAAAAACGTTATTGCAACCGCTTTTGCCAATGCTAAATCCAGTGTGCGGTTTGAAAGTCAGAGGAAAGCTGGAACTGAGATGCAGAAAGTGTTATTATGTGGCCAGGCAAGGAAGACTGTATGTAATGTGCAAGGAACATCCGAGGCACAAACAAACTCAAATGATGAAGAGAACATATAAAACTTGGATACTAACACACGCCACTCAGGGTAAGAAAAGACCCTGGTAATCCTAGATACTTTGTAGATCTGGCTTGTATAATATGGTGGAATAAACTTACAGAATAATTTAACAAGTATACTACTCTAGTTAATCCTTGTGTTTTTCTGAGCGTCAGATTTCGGTTCTTTATTTCTATGTCTTCCTTTTCATCTGGCAATCTTTAAGGAAATCAAGCGGCATAATGTAAACATAATACATAAAGTAAAAGCACTAGTAGTTGACACTGTATCAGTGCTTGACACTTTCTTAAAGAAAGTAAATAAATAAGAAAACTACAAACTGGAATACATCAAACCTTATTAATCTGTATACTGTCGCCCTTCAGCGACTTAAATGCGAACTACTACGCATATTCCGCCATCGAGAAGTGTCATAGCAACTGATTAATCAAACCCGTGCGTGATTCTTACGATTTTCGCGTATTTTCTTGTATAGAGTGCTTAGGATTTGGATGAAATGTAAGTATTGCAACTTTGCATTATTTAATCATTGTGGTTAAAAAGGCACTCGTTTATGTTATTTAAACCTTAAAAGGGGATTTGCTTTTTAAAATTTGCAGCAAACAATGCTAAACAGTCCAAATTTCCCCCGTGTCAACTATTGAAACTTGTAATTGTCTGTTATTCAGTAGTTGACATGGGGTGTCAACTGCAAAATTGCTAAGTGTCAACTATTGACTTTGTTCCCCTGTCAATTTTAAAATGCTTCCTGCAAAGGGTAACTTCAGAAATTCCATATAAAACGACAGCTAGAAAATTTAATGTCCTAGGGTGTCTGTTGCTGTTTGTTTGAAGTGACTGCAACCATTTCAGCAATGGCAAAGTGTGGTAAACTGTGGAAATGACCGGAAAGAATGGATAAGCTAGATTATGAATGGGGAGCTGTGCTGTTTCGTATCAACGAACCCATTAAAATCAGTAGAACCAGAAATATGTATTGAGTCATCGAACTAAGTTAGATTTTTTATGGAAGTAACTTCTGGTTATTAAATATTTTTTTGTAAACTTACACAAGAATAATCTTTTTAAATACTCAATAAATTTCTCTACTCATACATTGGCAAGAGTGGTTCATTAATTGATTTTTCTCCCTATGTCAACTACTGAGACAAAAGGATGTCAACTACTGAATTTATTGTTTTCGCCGGGTGTCAACTATTGAATCAAATTTTACTTTTAGGGAAAGAAAGAAAAAATTTTTACAATGGCCATCAGGAATGAATACTTAACGTAATATAATAGAAGAATAGTTTGTGCACCGACTACTAATTATAAATTTTTATTGAAGTGAACCTAGCCTGATCTATGTGATTAAATAGACAAAAAATTCCTTAAAGTGTCAACTACTGGTGCTTTTACCTTATATAATAATAGACAAATATAATGTAAACATGTGAACGCAAAAATCTCTGATATATGGCACATTTTGGTTAAATCTAATATACAGTATCAGAATTGACAGATGCTACCGATTCAGGGCCGGGACATAACCTAGCTAGTTAGGTAGGGAAGGAAGTACAAGATTTTGTATTTACAGAAAAAAGATTAAGTGCTGTTTAGTTGCCCCACGTTATTTCAATGGACTATAGAAATGATTTGTTGGTAAACGTTCACATAAATTTACCACTGCCAGAATTTGGTAAAACTCTGTACGTGGATGGCGATTACGAATACTGGCACTATGGATGTGACGGTTTCAATGATCAGGTTTGTTGTTACATTGAATGCTGGCTGTAGACTACATAGAGATATATTTACTATAATTACTGAGATTGTATATGATGAGAAAATAGAGAAATGCGAAGCTTGTTGAGTTTCCAGTAGATTCTTTGGTAATTTCAACAAGGTATGGGATGGGTAAAACAGGATGTATTAGTCTGGTACGTTGGAATGGATTTGCAGGGATGGGGCTGTGGATATCGAACTCTTCAGACTATTTGTTCGTGGGTAATAAAGAAGAAAGTCATTAATAAGTCTGTGCCAAGTTTAAGGAGGATCCAGGAAGTCCTGGTTTCTTTAGAGGACAAAGGAGAATCTTTTGTTGGCTCTCGAGAGTGGATAGGCAGTTTTGAAGTAGGATCACTGTTTTCCCTATAGTCTATTTACATATTATCTTGTCTTTAGCCAGTATTTAAACTTCCAAAACAATTCTGACGATTCCCAAAAAGGTTTGCCTTGTCCTGGACCAGCTGTTCAATGTTCCCAGCAAGATAGTGCATGTCTTACGTGGGTCAGACTTAAAGAATCAAGTTGCCATGATAGAGAAACATTTTGAGGAATTTGCTAGCCCCATAATGATGGGCGGAGATCGAGACTGCTCGAGCAAATGTATCGTAGCGATCCATATTGCTGCAGAAGATACATATTTGCTAATAGTCGATCCTCACTTTGTTGGGAAAGCGAAGAATCTTCAAGAGTTACATTCATCTTGGGTGAAATGGCAGAGTGTCACTGATTTCGTCGATAGTTCTTTCTATAACCTGTGTTTGCCACAACTCAAAAGAGATGAGAGTCAGAGGCTAATAAATAAGCTATATAAATAACAATTGTATTTTTAAAACTACCGCCTTTTCCTCTTGGTTGGTTATTTTATTATTATTACTATAGACACGTTCCAGCATACCTGCCTTCGGAATAATTTGAGTCTAATTATATCGATGATTTAAAGATTTAGTCTGTATTTAATATAAGACAGACGCCTTGGAGGACCCAATGGGAGATATCTTCAGTTGTATTCAAGTTTGCTTCGAAAACAAAGCCGACTCCCATTGAGTTACGGCGATTGGAGGTGATGTAAACAGGCGTCGCGAATGTGTTCTGCAATGAAATACCATCAATTATTAAAATGCCTAATGATCAGTGTATCGGCCTTGAGTGAAATTCTGTGGTTGCGCAGTTACTTGGAGTTTCAACTTGTAAGACTCGATGGGAATGATGTTAACTATTGGTAGTTGATCTGTCATGATTTTTGGTTGAGACCGTTTCAAGCAGTGCTCCTCCGTGTCCCATCTGGCCCCTTCCAAGTAAAGTCCATCCACGTAACAACCCTTAACAAACAGAGGAATGCAAGTGCAGAACATTAATATCGACGAGTCGAGTCGAGTCGAGTCGAGTCTCCTACTTGATCGGGCCGTTCCTCGACTTCATCTGGTTTTGAGTACTTGGAAACAACGGTGTAAGCAACAGAACGATCTAAGGACCAATTATTCCTCCTACAAGCCGTTTGAAGAATAGCTGCTATGTATGTCTCGGGAACATGTAATCCGGATAGCCAGAGTACCACCGGTTCACTACCTCCGGACTGTAAAGTATAATAAGCGATATATCGTTCCACTCTTATTGCACCAGATAGCTTTGCTTCTTTCATTGGGAAGAGGCTACGATTACCCAATTAGTGTACTGTTCTGTTCTTTTCTCTAAGTGTGCTATCCATCCAGCAAGATTCTTCCTTGTTGCTGGGGCCAATCTTGCCCATTCTTTTGGGAGTTTGCCATTATAGAGAGAGGATGAGATATTCTCGAGAGTCGGGTCCATTCCAATTTGGCCAGCCATTGCCTCGAGGATAATAGAAGCTCGAATGACTTTATCATAGACAAGAGTCGCTTTCAAAGAATATTCTTTCGAGTACCTTAAGTAATTCTGTTAAAGTTCGTTTTACAACAATGGTTAACATATTAAATCTCTCCAATTCTTGGAAGAGGACAATCGCCACCGGGGAGATAAGTGCTCCAAAGTTGATTTTGATTTTCATCACGTCGTACTCGGCGGGTATCTTTTTCATAATATCATCCGCAATGTTTCGTATAAGCTCGTCTTTATCGCTTTCTTCAATCTCAGTGGATCCTAGGAGAGATTTGAGCAGGATTACCACTTTCTTCAAAGTACGCAATAAGACATGGCTTTCCGAGCTTTCTAATGTGGCAGGATCTACCAGTTTGCGGCTGAAGTTCAGTGAGATTGTGCCATAACTCCCGCGTAGCATTGGTAAAGTAACCGATTTCCGCGTTGGCATGCAATCCGAAGACCTCGGGTGTATTGACCAGTGGAAGATCCTCTATGAATTTGAGATAGTCGTCGTAAGTACCGTCAGGTGGAATGGTGTAATCGACAGTTTCGTCCTGGTAGAAGTGGAACGGTTGGAAGGTGTCGAAGAGAAACTTCCCAAAATATTCCTCCATATAAATCTGAGATATCCGCCGGTCGTAACTATCTATTACTCGGCCGCCATATGTCACCTGGTTTTATAGTTTTAACAATTTTCAAACACATTACAACACCTCAACAAGTGACAATCATTAGAATAATAACAGGAGGAACCCTCCTCAACCATTGGCTTATCGACGCAATTGCAAATGAGATCCACCATGCGACTAATTGCTCAAGAAATAATACAATAGTTCTAAAGTCCACTAGGTGGTTTAATTCATTAGTGATATTAAGTAGCAGTTACCACTGAGTCATTTGCAAGAAGCCAATAAATCAGTTGGATAGTCTACCTCTCCGATCAAGTACTTCAAGCTGTGCCAAGGTATCCCTTCGTCATTAAGTGCCAAAGCTTTCGACAGATATGTATTGAGAATAACGATCGAGACGTTCAGGTCTGATTCATTGAAATCGTAACTAATATTCCAGCCGATTTTGTCGTATCTCCTTCTCTCCTAATCAATAAGAAAGAAGAAGCTCGAGTTAGTATCCAAGTAGAAGCTTTGCCTTCAATTATTCCGATTTATCTTCCACCTGAATGACTGCATGGTAAAATGCAAGGACGTAGAGAAGAGACTTATAATCCGGATGGGAACAGCTCTCGAGGACTTGGGCTTGCATTTTTAGATAAGTGTTTCTTAAATTTAATTTCAAACCGGTGGGTGCTTCGGTGACAACTGGAAATAGAAATCTGCCGGTTATTCGGCCCAGTTGAGAGGAAGCGTGCTACCGAGCTAGCTTTGTCCAGTCTACCTTTTAGAGACCTTTGAAGGATGCCAACGGGGAAATTGGGAAGAGGTTCGGTGGTGATCCATAAGCGAAAGTCGGGATGCGGCTTCCCTCCACTTTCCAACTGTTTCTCTAGGCCTCGCGTGAACGAGAGGAGTAAGTGACAATTCTGGAGCATCAACCACTGTCCCCGGGACATGGCCGTTTCCACAAGTTCCTTTGCAGTCTGTTTGTCAAAAATCAGTTCCATTTTAATAGAAATTTACATTCATTATCTCTGGAAGGAAGTTGGCAAGTTGGAGAATGGCTTCTATTCTATTATAATTGGGTAATTCTAAATAAAATTACATTTTCTTGTCCCTGTCCAAGAGACAAGCATCGGAAACGACCACCGCCCGAACCGTATCTGTCGGCGAGCTTGGTTACTTCGAGAGTGGGGTCTGCTCCAGGACTTAAGATGAATGCAATGGGCATGCTAGGTGTACTTTCCTCGAAAATCAAATCGAGGCTGACAGTGGGTGGTGTTACGTACTCTTCACCCATGGTCACTGTTACGTAATTAATTAGCGCTCGGTACACCCTATCTACTCGGAAGCACCGTATCAACATTAGCTTCTCGAAGGGCTCTAAAGTTGTTGAGTAACCGGCGGGCAACTCCTCGCTTTCTGGACAGTCGAAATCGTACCACTGAAAGGAAAGTTTTCTGCAATTTGGCAAGCCCATTCCTCTCGTTGGAGACTTGAAAGATCTTTCTTATCATCCTTTGAGTTCGACTAGTGGTGGTTCGATCCTGGATCTCTATACTATACTCCACTACTTATGCTTCACTGGCTCAAAAGCAGTGCTTCCTCAATTCTAGGACATACCTTCTTCCAATCAAGCTCCAACTCTTTCAATTGATCGGGCAGCTGGTGAAAGGATTCGGGAAAGTCTTTCGCCAGTTTCAGTAGATCCTCCCAACTTTTGTTAGACAACCAGGCAGTCGGCTTAGCTCTGGTCGCCTTCTCCAAAGTAACACTTCCTCTCGTGAAGAAATCGAGTTCCTTCTGCGAGAGCTTCTCGACACTTTGCTCGATCCTGGTGCAAATAATAAATGAAAAGAGAAGGCGATGTCTCTCGAAGATACCGGTGCACCCGTAGTCATAGACATTCTTCGTTAAGATGGGGATGATATTCTGGAGACGCCTGAACAAATTTGGATCGGGCAGGGATCTTTTTAGGGAATGCGAGAAGACCTCGATGTAACTGAGCAACGAGTACTGATAGACCGGATTGATAGTGGCCATATCGGCTAGAACGAAAAAGAGGAGAGCTCCCCTCTTGGCTACAGGCCGATATCCATTCCTGAGCTTGTTTATGTCGTTAGCAGTTACTTCCCCGAGGTATAATTGGGTAATAACTTCACTGGCACTGGCTTTTGTATTCTCGAGGGTCTCCACCAATTCGGTATTATCGAGCATATTGCCCTGATTCATCGATATCTCCCTTAGCAAGCTGTCCTCGAGCTTCTTCAAAAGATTCTTGTTCTCGCTCGTTTCCATTATCAGATTCTCCCTTTGCTCCTCTATGTCTGGCCTCTCCGTCTTCACTACCACTGCCAGCAATTGTTCTTCCAAGCCCTACGAACCATTTACTTACTCTTTCGACTATTAATTCCTGATCGAGCAGAGAATACTAACGGCAGCTGTGACGGTAAAGTTGATAACGAGAGCTTTCGCGAATATCGCAGGATTTAAGGGGGGATTGGAGATGTTGGTGGTGAGGTACAGCCGGAATCTCGGATCGTACTCGACCTCCCGATCGCCGAGAATCACAACAATTTGCCCACCGCGGTCTGCAACAAATATCCATCAACATTTCAATAAAAGGAGACTCTCCTAGATCCTAGTCTCGGAAACGCGATACATATATACTCCGATACTTTGGACATTTTTCGATAACACGTTCTCCAGGATAGGATCAACTTCATCAGCATCCTCGAGCAAAACTGGATAGCCGTATTTTATGGCCAGTTCCACTTGCTTGAGCAAGTCCTTATCAGTGAAGGATAAAGTCTTCAAGTTCTTCTTTTCCATTTTCTTGATCCACTTGGTCGCTTGTTGCTGGGGATCAATGCAGAGGGGAAATCTCGATGCCTTTAGAGAGAGGATTGCATTCTGCACAGAAAGATCGTCGAGGGAGAGATCTTGGGAGTTCCATCTAAGAAATAGGCAAGAATAAATCTCAAGAAAAGAATCATTATCTCCGAAAGGGAAGAAGAAAAATGTCCGAACGTGCTGATTTCCACTTCATCGCTCAATTGAAGTTCGAGCTTGAAGTTCTCCGAAAATGGTATCTCCCTCTTCAAGATGCTTTCTCTCCATTGCTCGTGCATTCTCAGCCTAAATTCGTAGGAGAATGGGCCCGAATAGGCGAGGAAACTAGCGCATAACAGGCAGTTCCCTATGATTTTGTCAGTTTCCTCGTGCAAACTGGCCAGGTCTTTCTGCCATCTTTCATTTTCCAAGGAGAGGCCATTGATCAGTTTATCCGCGGCGATTAGTCGCCGCTGGAGGAGATCGGTCTCCTCCTGTATCTTTTGCCTCTCGGCCATTGCATTTTTATACTTTTCATTCAACTCGACCAATAGTTTACCAACTCTCCGTAACTCTCTCTCCTCTTGCTCGAGAGCCTTTTGGGCTCGCTTCGACTCCGCCTCCAGCATCTCTACCATTTCGATTTTCGGCTTCACCTAAACCCAAATAACGAGTTCTTCCCTTCATTTCCATCGGCCTCGAGATCCCCCCCACCCCACCCCCCACTATCTACCTCTCTATAAACAGCACAATAGTCCAGGACTGCAAGGACGAATCTGTACAATCCGTAGCCGGCAGTGCTAATCAGCTGCATCTGTTCCAACTTGCTCGATTTCTTCAGATGACTCCTCACGGCCTGCTGTTGTTTAACACTGATTTCCTTCACGTTCAATTCCTGCAAGGACCTTAAGAATGCTGGATCGCCCATCAATGCCTTGGCACCTCTCCACGAGATATCTTTCACTCCGCAAAGAATCGCCACGCATTCCGAGACCACTTGCACTGGTTCCGGCGGAGTGGCAAATGATCTAATATCGTTCCCAATTACCATTAATTAATCCCACCCTCCAAAGAACATTAAACTAACAGGATGGTTATTAAAAGGATGCCGCTTTTCAGAATGAGTTGTCCAATCCCTACCTGATTTCGGTGATGTCTGCCTTCTCGAGATCAGCGAGGGCCATTCTGGCAGCATCGAGGGCCGGCTGTGCTTCGGCCAGTGCTTCCTTTGCCTCTCTCTCTTCCTTGGCTATCACTTTCTTTTGATCCTCCATTTCCTTCCTCTTCTCCTCGCTCAATTTCTGCTTCTGCATCGCTACGTCTGTGCTCTCCCCAATCGAGATTAGTAGTTCTTCGCAGTTCTTCGTTTGCTCTGCGATTTTCACCCTTTGGACAGCCAGCACTTGGTTCAACTCTGCTATCGTCCTTGAAGCTTCCAATATCTTTTGTAACCCTTGGAGAGACAACTTTATTAAGAATTCACTTGGCAACTCTCATCGCTCTCTACTGATTTTGCCAAAGATCGCTCCCATTTTAGCTCAATAAGGCTATCATTGGTAGATTTGAACTGTTATTATTTACCTCCGGAGAGCCGGTTGCACTGAGACTCGATGTAATCCTTCTTCTCAATTAGCAGATTCAGATAACTATTTATGTAATCCATGTAGTTTGTCGGTGTGACGTAATTCTTTCTTCTTAATTTCTTGGAGAATTCTATTGAGTAGACACGAATCGACTTGTGTACCTCTACCATGTGCTCAACGACAGTTGCTCCGTAATCTTCTGCCACTCTTCGATTCTACGGCAGGGTAAACAGGCTCAACACAATCAACAAATTGCACCACTCTTAACTTAGAAGTCTAGTTTTTCTTAGATCAGCTACATCTCTTAGAGTGGCATTAGCCACGGCAACAAGTGCCTCATCCGGCCAAGGAAACATCCAGTTTATAGTGGTGCAGCTAATCAATCCAGGATAATTACGGCAACGCGTCCGCAATATATCTCCCGAGGGGCTCATTGATAAAGCCAGCCGAAGATTCATCGTACCAGTCTTGAGGAAGTATGACCAGATGCTCTCCCTAGATAGTAAAAGACCTCCCTATTTATAGAAACTCTTGGAAAGAGCCTAACTACATTCGGCAAGCTCTCTGATATGTCGTACTTGGAATTTCTATATCCCGCGGCCAACGCTGCCTCTCTACAGCCATTTATCACTTCGTCCTTCTCCTCCTCGGTGTACAAAGAAGGGATTATTCCAGTCATGAGAATGGTGTTGATGTACTCGAGGAAACCCTCGTCGATTATATGGGAGGACATGAGAAGGAAGACGCTCTCTTTCTTCTCGACTCCAGCCATATTGAACAAAGATTTCAGATCCTTGCAGAAGCTGTTCTCGTTGTATCCTCGACTCAAAATGATTTCAAATATCGTGCAGTTAGCTGCGAATGCTGCAAGATTCACTATGCTTTTCTTGCCACTCCCGCCAATCCCTACAACGAGGATGTGCCCTTGCGACATTCGCAGAACTCGGTGAACCCTCGTCAAATGCTCTAATGCGTCATTAAACAGCACCATTTCTAGCTTCTTCATCAATCTCTCGTTGTATTGCTCAAAGATCTGTGAATATTTAGTTGAGAAAACTAATTGCTTTGGAATATTTTGCTCGTTCTAGAATTATGGTGGAATCAGGAGGAAATAGAGTGTGGATGTATTTATTATCCAAGTTCCGGAGGTGCTCTTACTTGGAGAAATAGATTGTAGACTGCCTCGTAATCGAGCAAGTCCTCGTAGAATCGAGGATCCCCCTCGTTTACTGCATTCCTCAAATCCCCGAATAATAAAGGATCCCTCAGACAATATTCGAGTACCTCCGGCTCATACTCCAACCATGTCGCCAACTTCTCCTTCAAATTCTTATTCACGAACCTTTTATCCTGCAATATTTCCCCTTTATTGGAGAATCTCTTTCTTTCCTAGAATCTAGGTTCTTTCGATCCCTGACTTTCTCAGGGAGGATCTGATTTACCTCCTCATTGATGAGCCTGTCACAAGTGACACGAGTGAATTCGTTCCTCCAAAGTCTGATTAGCTGCTTGTTAGTGGGTAGGTAGCCTGGCTCACTTTGTAGGAGGCCTGCCATTATCCTCGAGAGATCGCGCATATCAAAGATATAGTGGAACTTGGCTGGTGTTGGCCTCAGCTCGGCGACTATTGTCTGAGAATGTGGGTTCATTGGTTGATTCGAGTGATTATCGAGAGGCGCGCTTTCCTACTAAATCAAGCACCTGATATAGAGTGAGCATTATCTCCACTAAATCATTGCCAATTGCTCGCACTTGCTCCGGGAAAATCTTCAAGTGTCCATTCAGTATACTGCTATAAATGTAATTCTGAGTCTGGCTGGTGGGGAATGTGACATTATAGACGGAGAACATCGATATGAATCTGGGATCGACTTTATTCCTTCGACTAAGAGCTTCTCCCATCGCAGCCAAGTAATCTAGGAAAATCGTTACAATTCAGCTTTCCATTGTTCGATTAAAGACTGGATAGATCTGGTGGAAAAGGAGCTTGCCAACATCTTTAACAGACTTCCAGGTGAGATCGCGTCCCCTATCGTAGAATCCTCCTCTCTGGAATAAGAGCTTTAGCAAAGCGATCGGTTGTTGAGTGCCGTAGGTATCGACCAACGGCATGTTCATGTCATCGATGAAGACGAGAGTCCTCTTCCCAGGTGGAGGTCCATAAACCTCCTTCGTCCTTTTCTCGAGGATTGATTCTAATGTTCTCTGAACATCCATCGAACTGGTCCTCGCCGAAAAGTTGAAGAGAGTGCGGTTCTATTCAGCCATCGATAGAAGAAGATTTCGAGAATTATTTGCCTGGGCAATCTGCTTGATTGCATTGAAATCATATTTATAAACTAACATATTTCTCCGGCGGCAAGTTTCGCAAAAATTCCCGGGCAATCGATGATTTGGAGGAGCCGGCTTCTCCAACTAAAAGGACGGGTCTCGCAAGATTGTTCATCAGATTGATGAAGCCTATGGCACGAACAGTGTCGACGGTCGGTACCAAAATGTCGGAGAAGCACTTCTTTCTATGGTGAATGTAGTCTGGGACCAGGTAACGCCAGGGCTCCCATGCAGCTTTCTTTACGTTGAAAGTATAGTCGTACAAAGTCTTGAAAGTCACGGGAATGTAGCCTGCAAATAGCAGGATAACAAGTTCCAAGCGGTCTCACCGCTTCGAGATTCCTTACTTTCCTAATTGATTTCAATTAGGAAGACGTTAGTCATGAATAACTGTTGGTACCTGCTGATGCCATTCTGGTCGGAGTATCCTGGACCAGCATGAGGGCAGCAATTTTCTTCATATATTCATCGAAACGTAGCCTCGCATCTCCGACTACGCTAGCACCCAAAGATAGATAACAGGCTTCAATGTACATTGCTTCAAAAATCTCTTCTTTCAACGGTGCTGATTGCGAGCGTCTTTCCTTCTCGTGTCTCTCTCCCGAGAGAGTGGAGGTTCGCTCGGTCCCTTCACCTCCTTCGCTCGATAGGGAATAGTGAAGCCCATCAAAGGCATAGCAGAGTTGGACCACCTAGTTTCGCACCCCCGCTTTCTTCTTAATTATCATTGACATTGAGATATCGCTGAATGAGTGAAGCTAGCAGATGAAAGCTAGTACATACCAGGTTCAGACTGGTTTGGGGGATGATCATTTCGAGTGGCGTGACTGTTTGTCCGCTCGATTGGCCCTTTATCATTAGTTTTAACGCATTCTGCAAATATTTCTCGCACATTCTCCCGAAGAACGGTTGCTCCTCTTCATCTTTTCCCTTGATCCATCGATCCATATAGGGTTGATAGCCGAGATCTTTTGGATCGACGTAAACCATGCCTGCTCTCGAAACGGTTGCCGGCGATGCGTACTCCAAGTGACCCACCTTTCACCAAATATTTTCTCATAACATAACTAAGAGCCAAGTACTATCAACACAGTAGCCAACCAGTTATAATTAGTAACTCTTCTCTTTCTTTACTTCGAATAATAAATTGCAGTGATTCTGCATTTTGATTCTCTCCTGGTTCGCCAGAGTCAATAGTTTATTGTCGTCCATGACCGAGTTCATATTCTCGATCCACAATGCATCGACATCCCCGTCAAAAAGAATATATTTCCTCTCGCCACTCACAAGATTCCCTCTCTTGTTAACTTCGCGGAAAATATTGCTGAGAATGCCGTCCTTCCAGTCGCGCGAGATTGGATCGAGCAGCCCGTAAAGTTCCTCGACAGTGCAGGCCTTCAACATCGACGCCAGTTACCAAGAATTCACTCGCATTCTCACTTTCACTGCTTTCATCAATGAGGAATTGCTCTTTTCTTTCATAGATCCGCTCGGATTCATTACCTTCGGATTCAAGATGTACAGTTTGGTAGGGTATTTCAACTTGGTTTGGGCCCTGCAAAGGCTTTCGATCACGACAGTTTTACCTCCACCGGTCGGACCAACCACCATCGTCGAGTGTCTCGTCATCATCACCTCGTACAATTGTACAATTTTATCCATCTGCAAGAATTCGGACCACTTTCACATTTCGAGTGTGGAGTATATGAAGCGAAGAGTCGAGCTAAACAGAGAGGAACTAATGGAGAAAGGGTTGGTTCGAGATAGGATTGATTGATTGATTGATTGATTGATTGATTGATTTGAACCAACTTGTCCCGGCAATAGGACGTATTCTTCTTGGAGGAGGTCCTCTTCGATAGCGGCCCTGAACTCTGGATAAGCGGTCTTTGGAGATTCTACGTCTGGGAACAAATCCTTGATGAGTCCTCTGAATAGGGAGACATCATCAGAGATGAATTTCGGCAAACTCGAGTCTCTAATAGCTCGCATCAGAAGAACATCCTCCTCGATGTCGTTCGAATCCCTTTTCAACTGAGCGGCAAAGTTTAGCACGGACTTGAGAGCTCTCAGCCCGAAGTCATAGTGATTTTGTTTGCTCAATTGTTCACTTGCAAATTTATAAATCACCACCATCTTCTTGGCGAGGCTCTTGGCAGTGAGGAAACCCGAACTAAACAGCTTAATTTGGCAGATCAACTCATTGTCCGGCACGTTGCAGATTATTGGCCTGAAGAGAGCCTTGACGGATTCGGGGAGTTCGGTTCGGCCGGCATAGCCAGGATTCATCGTTATGAATATACCGACTTTCGGGTCTAGCGCGATGTCCTCACCCTCGAACTGCATAATAATCCAAACTTACAATTAGATCCACTCCTTTCTCTCCTATCTTTCACTAGCTCTGACCTACCATGACATTTTTCGCTTTTCCAATCAAAGCCATGCGTATAGTCTGCAGCTGGCTCGAGATGACAGAGAGTACAGATATATCGATTCGATTAAACTCATCGAAACAACCCCAAGCACCGCATTGTGCCAGACCGCCAAGTGTCTTCCCTATTGCGATGTAATCCAACCCTTCTCCGCAATTAGTCACCATGCATAGTAATCCTAGAGCTTTAGCCAAGTCCTTGATCGTCTCCGTTTTGCCCGTTCCCGCAGGACCTTTGTACAGAGATAACTAGATTATTGGACTAACTATCGAAGTCCATTCCTTCTTTCTTACTTCTTATCTCTTACGAAAGATGTACAGGGTGATTCACTTGCCTTTGAATCAAAACTCTCCCGCCTAGCCCTTATTTTTTTTGGAGGACTTCCCGACCTTCCCCGGCACTGAAATTTGGTGGAGAATGTGCCGTTGCGTCAAGGAAGAAGTGATATAAATTTCAGAGCCCTAGCTCAAACTTTAGGTTTTCACCTATTTTCGACCCTCGAAAATGCTCAATTTTTTCAAGTTTCTCAAAATCGGCCGAACCCGGAATATTTTGATTGTTTTCGTATCAGGGTGGATAGAGAACAAAGAATCCGTGAAAAAAAGTCCGGATTTGCAACGAGAACGGGTCGAAAAACCGTCCAGAAAAGTCAATTTTTGCTCATTTTTAACGGATTTTATTTTTTTTCGTGGACTTCCCAACCTTTCCCGGGGCTGAAATTTGATGGGTAATGTTTCGTTGCATCAAGGAAGATACCATAAAAATTCCAGTGCCCTAGCTCAAAATTTTTTTTTCGGCAAATTTTTCTTAAGGGGTACCCCTTCAGATTTTTTCACGATTTTTCGAAGGTTCCCGAACTCGGCTTTTTTCTTCAGGAATCGCTTGTTTATGAATGAAAACGGATAGAAAACAAGAAATCCGTCGAAAAAAGTCCGGATTTCTATCGAAAACACTAAAAAAACTGCCTTTAAAGTTCGATTATTTCGGAATTTTCGCTGGTTTTTCCCATATTTTTTTAACTTCCCGACATTTTCCGGGGCTAAAATTTGGTGGGGAGTCTCCCCTTGCATCAAGGAAGATGTGATATAAATTTCAGAGCCCCAGCTCAACATTTTTTTTCCCTCATATTTTTGGCTATCGAAAATATCCAATTTTTCAAAGGTCCCCGAACCCGGGTTTTTTCTTCATGACTCCATTGTTTGTGTATCAGAGCGGATAGTGAACGAAGAATCCATGAAAAAAGGCTGGAATTGTATCGAAAATACGAAAAAATCGTTCCTGAATAATGAATTTCATCTAATTTTCGCTGGTTTTTCCCATATTTTTTGGACTTCCCGACATTTTCTTGGGCTGACATTTGGGGGGGGTGTCTCTTCTTGCATCAAGGAAGATGTGTTATAAATTTCAGAGCCCCAGCTCAACATTTTTTTCCCCCCTATTTTTGGCCATCGAAAATATCCAATTTTTGGTGGTGATTCAAAGGCAAATGACTCACCCTCTACATAGATATAGATTCATAGTGCATTCAGCACGTTTGCGGGCTCGGTGCTTTCCGAATCTACCTTAAAAACATTGTGTCTAGGTGTCCACCGTTATGAGCAGACAAGTTTGGCCTTTCTTGCCCCCTTGCCCTCCCTTTAGGAAACCCCCTCACTCTCTTCTATTTCCATAGCATGTCGCAAACTCTGGGGGGAGTATTTGCCATATGATGTAAAACAAATTCTCTATAGATACAAGATACATGGAAATGCTGGCACGGAAAGGGAATTCTAGAAGTGAGTGAGCGAGTGGGGAGCGGTGAGGTGAGGGGGTTAGTATCGAGATAGGAAAAGACGCGTCAAGTTGGGCGGTGATCGACTTTCCCCCAAGTAAGAGGAGGCTCTCACTGACACCGACACCGACACCCACACCCAAGATACAAAGGAGGATCCTGGAAATATTTCGCAATTGTGAAAGTTGGATTATATAAAGCTGCTGACCTGTTGGCGCGCAGCCCAACTGCATCGACAGTGCCTGGGTGACAGTGAGATAAATCCGATCTGTCAACGGCGTGATGACCAATCTACCATTTAAACCCATGTACTCGTATCCGTAGTCGAAAGAGCCAGTGCACTGCCGTATCCGAGCATTGTCGATATCGTGTTCCCAATAGAATCTGCTCGGTAAACGGAAATCGGATTCTTCAAGAATTGCTGAATTGGATTAGAGAGGAGCCTAAGTGAAATGTAAATGTCTCCTTTCGCTCACCTCAATTGGCTCTCCCATTCGAAGTCTATCGGTCTGATAACACTGTCCCTGACAAACTCATCGACAATATCGCGGATATGTACATCGATGGTCAATAGCATATCGAGCTTCTTCCTTTCGTTATTCGACAAACTCTCACTGCTCATTAAAGAGACCACTTGATCGAGTTGCTCGCTCAGCTTCCCCAAATACTGCAAAGAGGAGAATTCTTCCAATTATTCGCGATATATCTTGCCGGACTTTCGGATGGATGACATACTTGTTTCATGGCGCTCCTTTCACCCCCGGCTAGTTTCTCAAAGACATTCTCTACTTTGGCGGTCCACCAGATTTGATCGGCCGTCAGGACGACCATTCCTTGGAACTTGAAGATCCATTCGACCCTTCTCCATCTCATCTGTGCCGGGTTCCAAAACATTCAGAGATAGCCTTTAATATGCAGCGGATCTTTAGTGGGAAATTACTTTTGCAAAATCATAGACAGCTTTCTTGGTGAGGTAACGACAACTCCTTTTCATCTCGGCGACAATCAGGAGCATCCAGTCCTCAATTTTCCCTTCGACCAACACGGCATTTCTTAACTCCATTCTTTCGCCCTCGCAGGATATCAATGCCGAGACTATATTGTGCTCCATACTGTCCTGGCAGAAGTGAAATTTCTCGATATTGTCGAACATTTTGCCAACATGTTCTTGAATTGCGGTGGGCTCGGCCATGCCCAGGATGTTTAGTAATTCGGAGTCGCTCAAGAAATTAAATCTTGGAAAAACGGCCCTTTTACTACTTAAATACTCGGCGAGAGACTTCTCGCATTTCTCGAGGGCAGCTATCATTGACTCAAACTCATCCTTTCGTCCTGGAATCAAAGTTTCCAACAAATTACTTGATTGTCAAACAAGTATATCTACAATTTTATATTTAAACGGTTACGGGATCCGCGAACCTTTCACTGTGCAGCATTCTACAACATTAAGTCGCTTTGAAGTGTCCACCATAATCTTCTTAAATGATTTATCAATCTCATCGAACTTTTTTGCTGCATCGGGCAACTGAAACCGGATGTCTCCCGTCACGAAAATCCCCTCGAGGTAGAGCCATCGCTTTTGTAATTCAACCCAAGCCTCCAGGACTTCGGAAACCGTCCTCATCGTACTTTCCCACTTTTGTACGGTCGAGAGAAAGGGCCCGACAAATTGTGAAGCTGCCATACCGTGCACTTTCAACATAGTCTCTTCCAAAATATTGTACAATTCTTCCATTGACCCCAAAACATAACCGCGTTCCTCTTGCCCTGCAAAATTCCAGCCACATATTTCCCAACTATTAACAATCTAGAAATACATGCAGAATTCAGTCGTTCAGTGCGAAACGAGCATTTTTCAAATCAAACCTCTTAACTCTAACACTCGTTTGCAAAAGGATTTCATCCAAGTGAAATGTTTGATTCATCAATTCCAGAACTGTTAAAGTTGTCTACTGATTCCCCGTAATTCCCTACCTTTGTAGTGATTGATGATAGGAAAATTCATATTCTTCCAAATTTCGGCAATTTCTTTCGCTCCCCTTTCCACTGATAGTTCCTTCACAGCATTGACAACTACTTCTCGTGCTATCTCCTGGTATTTGCCTAGCTCCATTGCGAACATGTTCTCTAACGTGAATCTAAGCAGGCAAGAGCGACCAACATTCTTAATACCTAGTACACTTCTAAGTAAAACCTCTTATTTTTCCTCTCGACTTTCCCCCTTAAACAAGCTCCTCTTACCCTTCAATCACCATCACTTTCTCGGCCACCATCTTTATTGCCGAACGAGTATTTCGAGTTTTGTGATAAAAGTAGAGAAATGTTTGGTAAATTACCGCATTTATATAGGAAGACTAGTATAACTTTATGGAAAGATCAATGAAACTAAATAGTGACTGGGATTCTGTAGGAGAGAGGATGGTGGAATGAGTATTTATCGATCAAACATTAGCAGTTTATTCAGATCGCCCGGCACCCTACCACCCAAGACAATACCAAATTCTACCAATATTTCACTACAAACAATTTCGACATCAAATGCAAAAGAATAATACATAGTATGCATAAAATGGGGAGGAAGTCTAGAAACTAGCCAATTGTTCCGAATGATATAAAAGAATAAAAAGATTAATCGAAAAGCATTTTGGCCTTAGCTTAGCCGTAATTGGATAGTCAAGCGGTCTCGCTGTCACCTGTCGGGATCTATCTCGAAGTATTGTCCCGTCTTTTTCATCAACTCCTTCCAGTGCCGGTCTCTCATAGCTTCGTTCTTTAGTTCAATAAAGAGCGGTATCGAATTCTTAAAGTTCTTCATGCTGGCTTCCAAGGTCTGGCCTAATTTAAGACCGCGTACATTCTTGGGGAACTTCCTAAACTCCCTGATAAACTGGTCCATTCCGTCCAGGAGTTGTTGTGGGTTCAAATTCACCCACAAAGTTTGAGCCCACTCGTCCCTCGCGCTCTTTTGTCTCCTGTACAACGCGTAGATCATTTCCATGCCGTCCAACTCCTCTTTTACCCTGAGGAAAGTGGAATAATCGGTCGGGGCAAGGTCGAAGAGGATCTCGGAGTTGACGTGATTTAGACGCTTCTCCTCCAGTGCTGCAATTAGCCTGCCATACTCCTACAATGAAAACTTCATCTTCTATTGGGCCGAAGGTGAATGGGCTTTGATTGAACAATAATCGAGGGAGAGAGAGAGAGAGAGAGAGAGAGAGAGAGAGAGAGAGTGCCAAGAATTGGATGATTGGCGATTCGGCTGAATTAGTACGTACGGCCATCTTCTTTAAACCTAGTTCAAAGTCCTCCTCGACACTACCAGGACCGTTCTCGTCGAAGTCCCTCGCCAACTCCTCGAGTTCGCCAACGAATTTCTTTATTTCTTCCTCTGTCATCTCAGCAAATGTTTCGTATGTGCTCTCGAGGGTCGAAGCTCGATATAAAGCGCCGAGATAGACCGATTCCCACTCTTTCTCCAGCCTTTTCCCCATCTCCTCGTATTCCACCGGAAACTCGATCCCGTGGAATCGAAGGGTTTTGAATGTTTCCTGAGAGATTGACAATTATCAAGCTCTTTAGTTAACTTCGCTTCTTCTTTTCCTCTATTTATCCTACTTATCCTAGTTTCCTCGAGTTACACACTTGGAAATTATTATAGGAGACTTCGGCTTGGATGGCGTTCTTTTTAGTATTCGAGATCGCCTGCATAATTAGCGTGAATCGGTCTAATCCAGACACAACCAGCTCGACTTCGGTTCGAAACTCCTCGATTTTCGAGGCCAACTCCTTCATCCGCTCAATTGTTGAGCCTACGAGGTAGTTGCCAAGAACCTGCTTCCATTCTTTGGCGTGTTGCTCGATGCCAGAGAGCAACGGTCCAAGATTTATACTGCCGGAGAATCAATTATAACAGAGAAATCAACAATGTTTCTCCGATTCTCTCTAGGGCTGAAAGGGCTTCTTTCATTTACCGAACACTGTCCACGTCGGAATAGGCTTCCATCTCCTCCACCTGTTCCAAGATGTTCCCATAAAAAGTGAACCTCTCGTCATACTGTGTGAGGGTTGGTTTGCCGCTTGCCAGCTTCTCGCATGTCGCAGTTTTGTCGAAGGACCAAAGTTCATTGAACTTTCGCCAGCGCACCAAGTAACGGTGACAATCTATTGCTACTTTCTGGGCAGTGTCTTGGAGGGTATTGATCTGATCATTGATCGCCTGAATATGAAATCAAACACAAGTTGAAGAAAGCGCAGGAATAAGTCGCCATGACAGCAACTATTTATCTCGACTAATTTCGAAGGAATTCGACCTGAATACATATAACGTCCTCGAAGAAGCTTATCACTATTATTTCATCGCCTTCCTCTTTTTTCTGCGGTTTGCTCTGGATACAGCTTCCATTCAACCATCTTGGAAACTTCTTCAGTACGTCTAATAAATACTTGACACTGTGAAGTATCGTACTATATATTTCATTAGGCGATGGTCTCAACACCACCTCCGAAGCGAGTAAGACAGCATCCACTTGGAATACTGGTTTCTTTCCGAGTAATGCCTCATTGAATAACTCCAGATTTCTAGAGACACACCTGCCAACCATACAAGTCACTCCTTTCATCTTATCCAACTAACAAATCACTCTTAGCAATCTTTCAAGGAGACCTCCTCAACACCTCTTATTCTAATTGAACTTGCCTGACAAATGCCATGAAGATGCTCTTCTCGTATTTCTCGTAGAAGAGTTGCATGGCTGGGCTTCGTCCTGTCGCGGTTCCCAGGACTAAGCTCTCAATTTTAATGAGCATAGGGCTCATTGACTCGTAAGTCTTGATCATAGCCGCGAGCAACTCCCTTCTTCGCTTTTCAATTTCATCAAAGTAAGTCTACACTACCGACAAGCCACTCATTAACCAGAGAAACAGTTAGATCATTTTCTAGGCAGCTATACCTTGCATGGCAGTAGCTGACCATTTTTTATCAAATCCGGATCGATCGAGAATAAATTGTAGGACTGGAGATCCGTCTCGATCCGCTTCTCAATCTCTAGTTTCAGTTGCTCCAGTTGACCGACTATAGAATTCACTTTATGCAATTCCGTCTTGCAAGATTTGGCATAGTCGGTGATACTTAAAGAATGCCAATTGAAACGAACCACGCCCGGCAGGATCTTCCTTTCAAGCTCATGAAGCAACGACTTGGTCAATTGTATCTAAGTTCAATCATTCATCCCGAATTTCTTTCAAGTCAAGTTTTACTTCATTAGAGGAAATGTTTCGACTTCATTTCATAATACATACATCAGCCTTTCCCATCTTTTCGAGGATCCTATTGTAAAAGTCGATCATTTTCTCTGTAGCTTCTATGTCAGTCCTTAAGCGATCCCTTTGGATTCCTATATCCTTTATCGATTCGGGCAACTCAAAATTTAATTGCTCTAATAATTCCGCCTGGATGAACAAGAATGATATCGATACCTAGTTAAGGATTTCTCAGCTCTTTAGGATTAGAAAAGATATTCTATCCATTTCCCCTACCTCTCGGATAATATCGAAAATAGTCCAATCAAAGTTAACTTCGAAACGCAAATCGCATTCAATTGTGATAGTGTCACTTAGAAATTCGATCCAATTCACTTCTGGAGTGTGCATCGTCTGTCTGTAATGAACGCCCGATACCGTCGACAACCTTTGCTCCTTTTGCGAAAGAGATGACATTTTCTGCTCACTTCTCCCTTCTAGTTTCTGCTCGAGCCTCACATAACTCCCACTCTCTTCACAAATCGTACAAAGTTACTCCAAAAATGCTTAGAAATTCTACCATCCTATTAGTTGCTAACAGCATTCGACATTCTCTTAATATTAGATTTCTCTCTCCTCCTCCAATGACTAAATCATATATCATATACCTGCACTATGTTTCGATCCTGTTTCCTTAGTTTTCGACTTTTTCCAAGTTCGAGCAGCATGCAATGATGGAGGATATTTTGCATCATCGAAGAAGGCAATCGCATCTAGGAGGAATAAATTGTCATGTTAAAGCTCCGCTAAGGAAGAGTTCTCGTAAAAGAAACTTGCACATTAGTTTCGTGCAGCGAAAGGATCTCTAAAACGCGAAAGATATACTCTTGTAGATTGTCAAGAGTGCTTTCACCTTTTTCAGGCTCGACTCGCACCAACTTGAGTATACGTTGCTTCATGGTATTGCTAACTGTAAATTGTGCTTTATCCACCCAGGCATCAAACTTGCTTTCCTCGTACGACTTCAGATTTCTAGCTACATCGAGGTACTGATTGAACGCTAGTAGTTTCAATTCATTGTGTTTCAACTGCTGAGTATTTTGAAAATATAGAACAGATTTTCTCAATCGATGCAACAACTGGCGAACCCAAAAAATCGCACCGGCTGTCGGTGGGTGGTACGTTAATAAAGGTGGATTTCTTTTGCCTGTAATTCAGTAGATAGAGAGAGAGGAAGCTTCTAGTTTGTGTCTATGAAAGGTAGAAAGGATGCGATTACCCCGATTAAATATGCCTTCGACGGCACTAATTTCGGCACTAAACTGTTGCATAATTCCATCGAATTTCTTTGTAAGTTGTTCTTGAATGGAGTGCCTAGTTTTGGTGCTCTTGAATTTCAAGAGCACCCTTAGAGACTGTTCGGCATTGATGAGCACTCTGAAACATTCGTCGATAAAATAATTTGCTTCAGTTTCTAGCAAGGATACTTGTTGATCGAAGCTCTCGATGATGGCATCCCAGTTCTCCCGATTGGACTCGTCGAAGTGGTTGAAATCGGCTTCCTGAATCAGTAGTATCAATTTGTCCACTCGTGCCAATATCGCGTCTATCTGGGCAGGGTCGGTTATGATGGATTTCAGTTCTGCTCCAAAAATATTGTAGAAATCTTGGAGAACACTGGCCACTTTGTTCAAATCGCTGCAGACTTTGGCAATATATTCGGTTCGCACGAAAAGTCGCCGCTGATCGAATTCCCAGCGGACTCCTTTTCCAGAAATTTCGATCTCTTCTCTCGTTTTCAAGTATGACTCCTTCCACTTCTTGAGGAGACGGTGCGCCTCTTCGGTCCTCTTTAATATTCCTTCTACTGGCCCTCTGAGGAGAAAAACACTCGGAAATACTCTACATAGAAATCTTTCAAGATTACAATGACAACTAGCAAATGTATAGTGTCGAGCTTAGCGTAAGAATTTACTTGAAAATCAGATCAATAGCCAAATTCGACTTCACATTTTCACTGAGCTGCCAAGAAATCTTTAGCAGGAGTCCCATCATCTTATCCTCGTTGGAATAATAATCAGAAAGGATCCAAATCATTTTGAGCCCCTCGGTAAGCGAGGGAATAATGTCAGCGATCGCCCTGAATGAATCCGATTCAGTCAGCAGCTGAGCATTAGAGAAATTCAGTGATGTAAGATCCTCTCGTTAAAAGGAGAGTAAGAGTCGAGTTATATCGAGAGAGAGAGAGAGAGAGAGAGAGAGAGAAGTGCTTTCTATTAATTGCTTTACTTTAAAGTGCCTGAGGACCGTCTGGAGGAAGGTCTTATTATCCTTGGCCTCATTGAAAAACTTGCCGAGTTCCCTGTACTGGTACTCAAAGCTCGATGTGACTGGGGAAAGGACTTTGTCCAGAAGAGCAAGGACTCGCTTGACTATAGGCTTTCTTAATTGCTCGATTAACAGTGACAAGCCGCATTCCCGATCTTGCCAGTATTCGTATTCGGCTAGTGGCCCGTTTGATTCTGCTTTCTTCTCGGTGTACATATCTAAGATCTGAAATTGTTATCGACTCAAGCTTCAAAGAATAGTTTGAGATCGGCCTTCTCGAGCATTCGCTGGCAAACTAGGTAAAAGCTAATGGGATTTTGATTGAGTAATTCTTAATGAAATTCACCCTCTGCATGTGCGTGCCCCAAGACATTGCAACCTCCTCCAGCTGCTCGATCACTTTCTTATCCTTCTCAAGCATCTCGTCGCTAATTTGCGGATTAAAGAGCTCCGGAATCTTTGGTATACTCAATAATATATCTCCTTCGATGTTTTCCATTGTCCTGTTGCATATGAAAAGGGCAATTGGCCAATAGGAGACTTGTGCATCAACTCTCTACTTTGGAGAAGATTGAATGGGATAAAAATCGAGAGATTGGGAGATAACCATTCGACGGAGGATATCAGTTTGTCGAGATAACCGAGTATGTCCTTCTTGCACTGCAAGTCCTGCTGATGCAAAGGCTGATCCATTGAGGTTTCTATGCTGGTGGCTGACGATTTCGTCCTCGAGACTCTTTTCGAGGGGCTTTCGAGATCAGTTTCGTCGGCGCTCGTTTTCGTCTCATCGAGTTCCCCAATAGCGGCCAACTCATCCTTCTTGGCGAGGGTGATCGAAACCCTTCGAAATTCCGATGGACGTCTCAGATGGGTACTCTGAGATCAATAGTAAATCGTTTAATTCTCTTCCCTCTTCCGGCTGCCGTTTAAGAGAGCCTCAATTATCCTAACTCGAGATTCGACCACAGATGCAAATGTTGCTGCGATTTCATCCACCGCTGAGGTCTTTCTCTTCTTAGGAGCCTCCTTTTCCTTTTCCTTTTCCTTTTTCCATGCTTCGACAAAGCTTGGTCCCCGAAATTGAGCCTCTATCAATGGTTTAAATACCTAACATAAATATTGCCGAGTTACAATCGAATTCATTATAATACTCAACAAACAACTTCTACTCCAATCATTCCTTTTCTATCTTTACTTTCTCTTAGAAAATGCAATCTCTTTTATTCCTTCCTGATGTCGCTTTACCATTCATTGTAATAACATTTCTGTAGTTTCTTACATGAACAAGTAGTCGATTCATAGATAGCAAGTTTTTCCCATTAAGAGAGCCGACCATCAGATATTTCGTCATGTCCCGATAACATTCTTCGTAGCTCTCAAAAGGCGGGACACCCTCGTCAGAGGTTCTTAGGAAGTATACAATGGTTACATCCTCTAGATCACTTCTGCTAGCATCGATTTCTCCAAATATTAAGTGGAGCACTGGTGTCTTTCGTATTCTTTCCACCATTTTCTACAAGTGGTCTCAAAATAAGGGCGTACTTGTTTATTAAGAAAATCTCATTATTAGAATTGCTCAATACTATTAAGGACTCGTTGCTGAAATAATTCCAGACTCATTTTCAATACATAAATAAATGTCCAAAGCAGATGGGATCTCATTAAGCCTTTGGCTAGTATTGGTGGCTTTAGCTGCTCTAAAACTTCACTAACATTCCATTTACCAGAGCTGAAATGCGCTCGGTTGGAGGAGTTCTGAATTACCTTAGTTACAATATACTTGTCTTCTTGGCCAGGTGGTGGGAGCCATGTTCCACTCTCTAGGAAAGAATCCAACTATTCAATGCTATATGCAGATCGATATGCAGATCGATATGCAGAAGTTTGCCAAACATTTGATACCAGTAGGAGCACTTTTGGACTGCTCTCTAGTTTTGGGATACGCAGGACTAAAATCTCCACCTCCAGCCATGTCTGCCCGATCCCCATCCATCTTTTCAGATGCCGCCCTAACTTCTTCCCCTTCATCTTCAGTGGCACTGGCACTCGCTGCCGATTCACGCGTTGACTGCATAGTTTCCGAAGACATCTCGCTTCTCTCTGACATAATGGTACTGTCTACGTTAGCCATCCTCTCTTTAGCCTTCTTGCGCCGCCGCATTTTCTTTACTTCTTCTCGTTTTTCAACTTTCCCTACATCCAGGTATATATTAAACTTTCAATTCTCGCCTCACAATTCGTTGAAATTCATCAACCGAAGCTATCGGGTTTAAATATCAGGCACTTGTTTTAGTAATCAAAATCTCTAACACAGCATTACCTAGAATCTTCCCTCGATAATTATTGACAGTAAGGGCAACCCCATTGATTTCAATGAGCTTCAGATGTGTTGCTTGGTCCATCATTCTGAACATTGTTGCTCTATACATTTTATCGCCGCTCGACCTTAGTCGTGAAAATATTTTATTCCAAGATTATACATTATTTAACGCGGCTACTAAACTAAACAACATGAGGGAACCTCATTGAAATCGGTGGGCTTGTTCTTATTGTAAATGATTACTTTTGTCATTTTACGCGGGGACGTTCGGTGCGTTCTAACATCTTCTTTGATAATGTATCTAAGTGCAGAGTGCGGAGTGCAGGGAAAATAAGGAGAGAAGTGGACGGTGCAATGAGAGCAGATAATATTTTACCCGGGGCACTCTTTGTCAATCTGCGAATTTTCCCTTTCGCAGTTAAGGCTGCTAGAACGCCTGACTTGTCGCGACCACCTTCCCAATTGTTAAAGATAGAGATGAAGATTTATCTCATTTAATCGATCGACAATTAATCTAAATCTCCCAACTGTCAAACATTTCACCTACTTTCCTCCCACACGGAGATTTCTTCCTGATATGCCTCGATGTGATAAGTTTTATAGAATGAAACTAGTTTCTTCTTGAGGTCCGTCACACCAAATAAACTCAAAATGAAATAATCCAACAGCATGTCCTCGTAATGATGATCGTTCTCCTAATTATCATTAAATCAGGCTTGTTATTCTGACTACTTTGTTCAGTTATTCTTGTAAGCTTTCTTAATGTTCAGTAAACACTTGGTATGTTGAAAAACCGGCTATTTTTCTACGATATAACTTTGTATTCTTCTAAGTTGAAAGGTATAATTAGCGAAAGAAGAATTACACTCATCAAATTATCGAAGAGGTAGTCGTGCCCAGCTAGTCCAAGGAACTTCAACACTTTATCTCTCATCCAGACAGTTCTGTGTAAAAGGACCATCCATAATGTTCTGCAGAATGATCCTTCATTCATAATCCCGTAATAACCTACCGGAAATCCAAATAGGGCATTGAAGTTGTAACGTCATCGTCTTTATATCCTTCGTCTTCTTCTTCCTTATCGGTAAATGCTCCCTCGGCATCTCCTTCGGTCCAGTGTTCGGACATGATTGACAAAAACTGTTTCCTCCAATTTCTAGGTGTTAACTACTGTTTTGTGGGTGCAACACGATCTAGAGAATATTTCACCTTTATACCGAGCGATACTTGCGAGCGTCACTCTCGTATCGACGTTGAAATTAGCCTAGGAGGCCTACTATCATTATAGAAGGAAATACCAACTATTCTTTCTCAGAGATATACTACTACTACTTTATTCTAGTGAAAGTATTTCTCAGCAGTTTTAAATACACGGGAAATACCGAGTAACCTATATCACTAAGGGAATCGAATCGATTGAGCTTAGTAACCAACGAGGATAGTTTATTTCGATTGGAGTGTGGTAGGGTTGCCATGGGGAAGTGCGGAACACCTGCACTGCCAGTGTTTCCAATAAATAATCAGGCTACTTTCAAAGTATTCATATATGTATAAAAATAACGAACAAGTGTATTTGAAAAACAGCACATGTAGTACAGGATTAGTTAGAGTACAGGGTGATTCACTTGCCTCTGAATCAGAACTCTCCTAGCCCTTATTTTTTTTGGTGGGCTTCCCGACCTTCCCCGGGACTGAAATTTGGTGGAGAATGTGCCCTTGCGTCAAGGAAGAAGTGATATAAATTTCAGAGCCCTAGCTCAAAGTTTAGCTTTTCACCTATTTTCGACCCTCGAAAATGGTCAATTTTTTCAAGTTTCTCAAAATCGGCCGAACCCGGGATATTTTGATTGTTTTCGTATCAGGGTGGATAGAGAATAAAGAATCCATGAAAGAAAGTCCGGATTTGCAACGGAAACGACTCGAAAAATCGTCTAGAAAAGTCAATTTTTGCTCATTTTTGACGGTTTTTATTTTTTTTCGTGGACTTCCTGACCGTTCCCGGGGCTGAAACTTGGTGGGTAATGTTTTTTTGCATCAAGGAAGATACCATAAAAATTCCAGGGCCCTAGCTCAAAATTTTTTTTTCGGCAAATTTTTCTTAAGGGGTACCCCTTCAGATTTTTTCACGATTTTTTGAAGGTCCCCGAACTCCGGTTTTTTCTTCAGGAATCGATTGTTTATGAATGAAAACGGATAGAAAACAAGAAATCCGTCGAAAAATGTCCGGATTTCTACCGAAAACACTAAAAAAACTGCCTTTAAAGTTCGATTTTTTCGAAATTCTCGCTGGTTTTTCCCATATTTTTTGGACTTCCCAACATTTTCCGGGGCTGAAATTTGGTGGGGAGTCTCCCCTTGCATCAGGGAATCTGTGATATAAATTTCAGAGCCCCAGCTCAAAATTTTTTTTTCCTCATATTTTTGGCCATTGAAAATATCCAATTTTTCAAAGGTCTCCGAACCCGGGTTTTTTCTTCATGAATCCATTGTTTGTGTATCAGAGCGGATAGTAAACGAAGAATCCATGAAAAAGAGGCCGGAATTGTATCGAAAATACGAAAAAATCGTTCCTGAATAATGAATTTCTTCTAATTTTCACGGTTTTTCCCATATTTTTTGGACTTCCAGACATTTTCCGGGGCTGAAATTTGGTGGGTAATATTTTTTTACATCGAGGAAGATGCCATAAAAATTCCAGGGCCCTAGCTTCCGGAGCCTAACTTGGCAGGCGGTGGTCTAGGTTATTTCTAATGATTTTCTATGGAAGAGTGTATGCTCGGCAGTGGTGATTCAAAGGCAAGTGACTTACCCTGAACATGGTGGTCATTGAGGAGTTGATCGAGTAAACGATTTATTCCTAGAAAAAGTACACGCGATTACAGGTGAAGCTGCAGTGATGCACTTTTCGCGGAGTTTACACTGGCTTCACTTTCCTAGTGTTTGCTAGAGTAGATCTGTTTATTACTAACAAAATAAGATATAGTAAGAAGGTAACTTTCTTTCTAGGTACATACTTATATGACTTACAAGGAACGCACACGAACTCGAAAATTCAAAGAATTATGACATTTTATAGAAATATAAAGAATTTCATTCTAAGCATAGAATTAGTTTTTATTGCCACCGAAAAATAGTTTGAAAGGCTGAGATCGCCGCCGCCGCCGGCGCTTTAGAGCTCGGGAGGTCTCTAAGGACTCCTCTAAACTGTTTTCAGCCAACAATCAAAACTATTACTGTATTTTGGATAAGCTTGTTAAAATTTCTCGGGAATTTCCTAATTTTCTGAATATTCGGTGTTGCGAATGTCCCTTGTTAGTAAATATCGGGCATTGTGAGCAAGAAAAGTTTAATTAGTCGGGAAATTCTTAAAGTTCCAATCAGCGTAACCACTCCGAGAATCCTTCCTATTTGGCATCTATATTGACGGAGTTTCTCTCCACAGAATAGAGTAGGAAGAAAGAAACGAAAGATTACTTTACTCGAGGACTGACAGGAAATCACAGACTTATAGAGCTAAACTTGCATCCGGACAGATCTAAGATATAAATCAATGATGATTCAAACTGGTCTTGGTCTTGGTCTTGGTCTTGGTCTTGGTCTTGAGTCCTAACTTGTCGGCAATGGATTTGGATCTTCTAAAAGAGTGGAGTTTCTTTCCCTCGTCGAATCCGTCCGGTCATTTATTAACCCGTCAAGAATAGCTTCGGCATATTCTTCCCTTCCCTCGCTGGTGTCCAGGGAGAAGCTTAGCGAGGGTAAGAATTCGGTTTTCGTAATAGTTTTCTCATAGTTTGTTTGATTTTGGAGAGGGATTCTTTCGGTAGTAGGGGATATTGTTGTATCCTCGATTATACCGGATGATCGATCTGTTTCAGAGGGTGCTGTCGGCTTTTCCTCATTGTCCGGAGAATTATTAATCGGCAGTCCTGTTTTAAAATCGATCGATCTCTGAAGCCCCGGTAAGTCGAATATCGGTATGTCTTCTTTTCCATTGTACAAAGGATGTCCGAAGTTTTCTTTCAGTCGTTCGAGAATCTCTTCTTTTAAGGTGAATTGGGCCGATTGACTACTCGATCCTCGTAAGATCTCTTCCGGATCCGTTTTCTCCGTTATTCCGACCTCTATGTTTTCAACAAGTTTCTCTTGCCGGTCATCCCTATTCAAAATCACTTCACTCTCCACGGGATCTGCTTGAGCGAATGGCCGTGGATAACGATTGAGTTTTAGCAATTCTTGCATAAGCTGTCGTAGACTTAATACATTCGTGTTCGAATCTAATCTTGTCAGGGGTAATTTTACGTCGGCAGTTGCTTCAGCCTCTGGTTCAACTATTTCCGCGTCATCTTCCGATAAAGTCATATTCTTCGGGTCTTGACCACTTGTTGACTGACTTATCATCACTGGTAGAGATATTTGGTAGGGAGAACTCTCTTTATTCATTGTCTCTTCGATTTCTGTTAATGATATGGACGGTTCTACCACCATTTGAGTCCGATATTCCTCCTCGATTGGTGTAGAACTTAATGAGAATGTTGTAGACTCTGTTTCTTCGGAAACACTTGTAGAATTCGGAGACTCATCTTCATTTTGATTATTGGAATTGGCAATATTATCGTTGGGATCTGCGAGTGGTGCAATGATTTCTCTAGCAGGTGTTTTCAGTTCCTCCGTAGTAGATGAAGAACTAACCTCAATCTTGTCGTCATATTTCTCTGTTACTGACTTTGTCTTTTCGCTGGAATTCTTATTTTCAAGCTCGTCTTGATTCGAACGGCGACCTAAGATAATAGCTGCAACTTGCAGCGGTATATCAGGGACATTTATTTGAAATGTCTTGGGGGTTTCAGCGGGAGGCGTAAGGAAATTGGCGGGAAGAGATGGAGGACGCTCGGTATCAGAGGCATTTGAGTTGAATTCGTTGCTTTCTATACTAAAAGGTTGGGTAGTCGCTTCCAGTGTAGTTTCTACAGATGGCATGGTCGTTGATGGCACAAGAACATCGAAATTCTGTTGTTCCGGAGTTGTTGCTTGGTAGTTAGGCGTTGTAGTACCAACAATTGCTTGCAGATTTCTATTCTCTGATTTATTCTCATCTGGTCGTTCAGAATCCACCAATTTCGAGTTAGATTGTAGTTGCTGATACGAATGAATTCCCTTATCATGGAGAAGAGTGCTCTTAGTGGTATTGAATAAGGTGGCGCCATTACTATTCTTGGAATGGTGGTCCGTTGGATTCTGTTGGTTAATAGAAATCCTCCTGGAGGAGTGATGAAGCGCGTGACCTAATCCGATACTTTCTCTCGTGTCTATCTCCTCGATAGTATCGGCGGTGTCTTCTTTTGCCGCCGGTCTAAATTCCAGATCTAGACTGCCATCTTCGTAGTACTCGTCATAATTGAACTGAGTATCATTCCTCCTGGAGGGCGAATCGAGCGAGACGTGTTTCTCACTATCATCGCCCGACAGGAGTTTCGTCCTAGGCGTAACGTAGCTTCTGGTCTTGGTATGCGAGTAATACTGCTCGGAACTGTCGATTAGCTGGTCGAGTTTGCTGTAAGCGAGAGTGGAGGGTCGATGTGTTGTCGGGACGGTCGGTGAGTAGAATCTTCTGGTGGTAGTTGTAACGGTGGGTACAGTTGGCGCATAGGACGGTTGGAACTGATCAATGAATTCATTGGGTCGCCTATAATTCTCTCGAAAGTCATTATTCTGGTCTTGATGCGTGAGAACTTTGTGGGGATCTTCAATCTTCTGGATACGAATGATTCTGGAGTCGCGTGGAGGCTGCTTGCTTTTATCTTTGGGGTAAAATCTACCCTGGTAGTTTCGACCGGCCTGTTCCTGTTTCCTTTGGTATTGGCTGTAAGCCGACAAGAATTCGCGAACACCCGCCATCCGATAGTCATCGAACATGTGCCTCAAGTCATTCGCAGTAGGATCCAACATCGGATACTCGATGATTCTGCCGAGGTCCCGATGGTAATCAACGATGCTCCCAGTTCTATCTGGATCGACCAAGCCATCCTGGGTCACGTCCTTTCCTGAATGGAGACTGATCATAGCGTAGGCCTTCCTTATCATCTCGTCATCGTCTGGCTGGTACGTATCCCTGCTCATTCCTACGTATCTTTCGCTCGAGGAACAGTCTACCTTGGCCCACCAATCGCAAGTCAGGAGCTTCTGACTAAAAATTGAGCCGATTGGGCAGAGAAAGGACGACACCAGGACATCATGGCATACGTGAAAGACTTGGCAGCCAGCCACTTCATCCGCATAGTAGCCTATCGAGTAAGATCTTTTCTTAATAACAACATCATCACTCGGAATCACTGCCGATCGGAGCTATGCATCCGCTCAATTTTACATACCTCGTGAGCGTCCTTCACACGTGAAACCCGTCTGTGGTAAAGTTGTGTACGCAGGATAGTCAATGCCTGGCTCTCCCGGTACGTTGCGCCTGATATCTGATAAATCTGCTCGAAAAGCATTTAACAATTCAATTGAGATATTACAATATTACATATATCTCTCTATCTACTACTGTTATTTCGAAAGCAATCTTCAACTGGGAGAATTCATTATATGAAATGGTTGACTACGCTGATAGACATAAGATAGCAATCCTCCTAATCTTCTAAGTAATCAGTCATCGATATTCCAAAGCGGTCTATTACTTTCGCCAACATTATAAGGCATATCCATGTATCTATAAAGACGGCAAGGTCTTATGACACGCCTCTCGATTGTCCCCTCTATTATGTCTCCTTGTTAAGTCGAGCCAAGCTACGTAGAGGGGATTAGGCCAATGTCGCCAACCAGTGACGGGTTGCCTTGTTCTTAAAGTTCACCGAATCTAGGCGGTATTACGTACCAACAGAACACCAACTCCTCCTTTTCTATTCCCAAAAATAGATAATTCGTCATCATTTGGAATCTATATGCACATATAATATCTAAGAACTTTCAAGTATTAGCACTTCATAACAATTCATAAACTCCTGTTTCTTTAATAACCGGCCTAATGACCCCTTAGTGCGTCTGACAATGAGTAAAGTCGCTTGAATTTTCTCTCGCCTACCAATCCCTGTATCTACATACTACGTGTATACGTGGCTATCTAGTAAGGGGGAAATCTGTATACATATGTCAGATAGTACATATGTATGGTGTAGAGTTCGCAAAAGAGCACTGGAATCGGAATAAAAGGCGATCCTCTTGGGGAAACTAGTAGATATGCAATAACTGGTCAGCCACGATTGAACTTTAAGGGAAGAGTAGGAGAGGAGTAGGAAAGGAGAATGGTCACGTGAAAGTCTGCCGAGATGAATGAAGGGACCGCGCCTCGAGAAAGAAGTAGCTCACGTGTCTACACGTGAGCCAGAAAGAGTGAAGGTCTGCCTCTTAGCAAATTGCTAATCAAACAGATCATTTTATGACCTATTCTAGTTTCGCCTAGCTATACATATCTATATATTCTATCTAAGGATTTAGCACTGCAATCTATTTCTTATTATCTAATTACATGTAACACGTGATTTTCCTTGCTCTATGAAATCATTATGAAAGTGTTAAGGGGCTTCTCGAAGATGCGAGTAAAATACTGGTTGGAGCGAGCGAAATAGCACTTGTATATCTAGTTATAGTATATGTGTACATTTGTATAAGCGAGATGCTTACTGCATGGACTTTTACTCGCGTCGCGTCCTGGAGAAAGACCTTTAACTGTTTTGAAATCAGGGAAATGAAGGATTCGCGTAAGCTTGAGACTGGCCACCGAAAATTTTAAGGCCGGAAGCATGTTAAGATTGATATTAATAAATTGAAGTAGTAAAGATGAAAGGTGCATAAATGAAGTGAGCTCGGGATAATTATAAGAAGGCGATAGGGATAATGATAGAGGGACGATATAGGATGCTCGCGCGAGGAATGAAATGCCATTGATAATGTCATAGAGACGTTCGATCGGAGGCGACTAACGATGGAAAGTAAATACGACATAGAGTGGTGATCAGGCTAGCACTATTGTACAGGATAATAGAAAAGAAAGGATGAGCGAAGCATCCTGGTATGTGGAACAGTATAATACCATCGAAGAAACTCAGCACTCCAACTCAGCGGCCATTATAAAAACGAGTTTTCTTGGCAATTAACCCTTTGCACCTCGAATGTGCCTCGAGCAACAGAGACATCCACCTTTTATCCCAGCTATTGACATTAAAAACTTTACGTTCCCAAGGCAGCTATTAAGGAGCGCATGTCTTTTTGGAGGGAAATCCACTGGACTCGGTTCTAACTCAACTCTCTCGAGCCTTAAAAGTCAATTGGGCCTTTTTTTACCTGTGTCGTGCTCGTATGGATTGTATTGGCCCCCTGCTGACCCAAAACTGTCGAAAGCACCGTCTTCGTGAGGATCGAAGTATTTTCTGAAATACAAGTTAGAGAGCGTAAGGGTTTGTAGGCAAAGTTTTTACAAGTAACGCTCATTGACGAACGACAAGTCTCTGTATGTACGTTGAATATATGTATTAATCAATGGTGATATTATAAAAATTCCACATAAAATGACAATAAATGTATAATATATACCTTCCCCTCGTTCCATCAATGGCTCTCCGGATTAGGAAGCTCCTCCTTGGTATCTCATGCTGAAGAGAGAGGCAAACGTTGGCGAGAATCGCTGTCAGAAGGTCTAAACAGAATAATTACTAAAGAGTATAATCTTGCCAGTCTTCTTCAAGATCTTAGTAAAAAGCTCCAAACGACTCGTCTCCTCGTACAACTATCTTTATAATTATCTCTCCAACTCTTCTGAATTGCCTGGTAAGACAGAGGAGTTTCTCTGTTACGAGTTTAGACAGTCTATTAACAATAATTATGCCAAGATATTGGTGCTCTTATTGCGAGAAATTAGGATGGTTGTTCGAGAGGAGAGAAGGTAATAGTGGTGGGACGACAGGACGGTAAGACTTTCCCCAGCCGGAATTAGCAGAGGCTGTTAATTGTTGCTCGAATTGTTGGCCTCGGTTCCTCGATGCCGTAACAGGAGACTGCCGGGAACGTCTCATTTCTCCACGATTGCGAGAGAGTAGTACGCGTTTTAATTAGTGTCAGCCTCGAGCGAGAGTGTTACCCTGCCAAATATACGATTATTTCGATGCCGACGAAAAAACTGAAGGAAGCACGGCTTTGGTAAATTCTACCTGCTGATTTGGATCTGCTGTTTCGCCAGTTCACCAGTAAAATACCATCCGGCCGATATTTGCCTGCATGGTATTCCTCTAGCTTCTAGTCTCTAACTCTAACCTTTCGTTGTATACGATACAACAACCTATTCTACCGATTCCTATAGAACTCTGGAGCAATCTCTTCAATGGGATTGGCCAAAGCTAAATCTCATATTGCCGATAAAGAGATCCTCCCATAAACATTAAAACGGAAAGAAATGCGTCAAGTAGCTGTTTGATCTCCTATACAATTATTTCTTCATTTCGTTTTCTACAAAGGATACAAATAGATTTCCTTCAGCAATGTCTCATATTCATAAAAACAAAAGAGATATCGTGGAACAATTAGAGCATGAGATAAGAAAAAGTATTGGATACCAAGATCGTTTGTTGGAGGATGATTGAAGATGAGATGAGAAAGTAAAACATGGTTTGGAAAAGAAGGATAGTGAGAAGGTAATATAAAATAAATGTCAAGCAGATTGGCAATAGGAGGCAGTAAATTATGAGAGATTATAAGGGTAGAGGCCTAATGAAGGCTAATGTAACGGGGCAGTGTAAAGGGACAAAGTTGGGATGGATAGTGTGATTCTTCTGCAAGAGAGTGTCGAGACAATTTACTTTCATTAGCCCAGAAGCAGATAAACTACACGAGACTGAGAATACTATTACTGCCACTCGTTTCAACTTGAGGATAGTGATTAAGAATTATGCTAATAACAGCTTGTCGAAATGGGAACGTGCAAAGTTGCGCGAGACTAATCGCGACTTGCGTAAAAAAATTAAAAAGCCAGACGATTTGCGTTCATTTCCGTTTCAGCAATTTCCCACCTCGGCGCATCCCACATTCTTCAAATTCTCATAAAGAAATAGTATGCGCGATAATACAATCCATTGTCGCTCGAAACACTTAACCGGATAAACGTTCACCGGATAGTTCACAAGGTTCACCATGTATCTTGGTATTCAAATCAATTTCCCCCATCTTAACTTTATGACACCCACTCTTAGAATATATGGATGAATTACATTCTTTTGCAACTAATTGAATTCTAATGATTTTGACATTCTTTTACTTTGGTGGAGTTTCACATGCTTTTCAGTAAGATTTCTAGATTTGTAGTGTAATGAGGGATAGCTGTTTACGGGTACATCATTCTAATGCAACTTTGAAGTTTTATATCTGAACTGTAGCAAGTAATGAAGTAGCTGGTCTTGAGAGATGAGGACTGAAGACTACTCGAAGAAATTTGTACCGGTGCAAGGGAAAGTGTTAGATTCGAATTTATAGAAGTTGCGAGTTGCGAGGCTCTTTGAATTGGCCGTAGCTTGTAAAAATCACCATACTTACAGGTTACAGTCCGAGTAAAAAGGTAACACTCAAGATGCACTAAAAACTTGATGACTGGCTTCTTTAGTAAAAAGAAGAGGAGAGTAAAGAAGAGGTAGATTGGTGAAAGGTTTCGAGGGGATAAAAGGAAGAAGAATCGATTTGATTCTCGGAGGGAGATGGGTCGTTTAATGGAGAGATATGAGAAAGGAGGAGAATAACCCTCGAGCACTGGGGGAGGCACTTACACAGATTACAGAAAGTAATCGGCATTTTGTCGAAGATCGCATGAGTAGACGGATGCTGGTTGTTGACCGCGAGAGATCTTGTTCGAAACAGAGAGAAAGAAGAGAAAAGAAGTGAGAATGCCGGCTGGTTCTGGTGAGTTGTTAGACTGGGATATATCTCGAGCGGAGAGCGAGACTCGAACTCGCAAAGTCCTCTCTTCCCGCGATTTCTTCGAGGCGGGGACGCAGACCGAGGAGACGAGAGGCGGTTGCCTCGTGGAAGGGATCCTCGCTGCCTCTTACCTTTCTTCCCGCTTTCCACCTCTCACCTGCCTGCTTGCCTGCCTGCCTGCTTGCCTGCTTGCCTCCCATCCAGCCCATCTACCTATCTACCTATCTATCCATGTACGTATGTATCCAAGTATGTATGTAAGTACCTACTCATCCCCTGGCCTCACTTGCCCACGCCTTCGATCGCGCCTCGCTAATTTCTTTTCCGGCCCCTTCCACGCGCCACCCTTATGCAGTTCAACTTTGCCCACTCTGCCAAAAAGAAACCACTCGAATCCTCACTAATCTTACTGTTACTTTTACTCTTTCCTTCTTTTCTTTTGCTTTTCATTCTATCCATTTTCTATTAACCAGTTCATCCCTGAAATGGTTCTTCTCTCCAATCATTCTCATTAATCTCTATTTAAAGTGTACAGATAATGAACAGGAAATGACATCATGTTGTTTTCGGGCCGTGCAACCAGTGCTATGCGAATTCTTGGATGCTAGTCTTCGCGCTTCTGAATACCAATTAGCCTATATTATGTCACGGCATTGGAATATTACGTTATTACCATAAGCATCGACAGCAAAGTGATTCTTCAAAAAGGAGATTCGATTGCACAATTTGTATTTAGCGATAAGTATAAATGCCGGGTTAGTTTGGCGCGCGGCGCACGGCGCACGGCGCACGGTGCGCGCGGCGCTAGGCAGCAGTGATCCAATTTTAATGAGATTGCTGAAGATAGAAGGGAGCTGATCGCTCCTTTTGGCGAGGAGATTCTTCTTTCGCAATAGCTGTTCGGTTGGTCGGTGGGTCGGTCAGTCGGTTCAGCCAGTGGTAAAAAGCAAAAGTGGATCTCCAAGTAGATGCCAGTGACACCGAGAGCAAACCCAATCGTGTATGTTTGCGCTTCATTAAGGCTGCACCCAGAACGGTTGCACCTTTCAACTTTCTTCTTTCCTCTTCTATTATTGAGTCACCGTCAAACCATATTTACAGATAAATTCCGCCAGAATTAATTCCACTATGAGACGAGGATTTATGACAATGAGCTTCATCTAGCAACGACGATACAGCAAACAACCAACTAATAGAGATACATTTAAATCCATAAAGTAAAGCATTTTTCTCTTACTCCAATTTATCTATTCAAAGAAAAAAGTAAATAAATAAATTGTTATGTCTGGGACGTCTAGGTTATCAAACTACTTTGGTAAGAATCCTGCCTTCCCTTATAGCCGACATCTTTTTAATCTTTAATAAGACTCAAGAATTTATTAATTATTTATGAGGAAAAGAAACGAAGTAATGTTAAAATTGTGAGGCATTCTCTTCTTGGATTACAGACTCGTCCGAAGATATTACGTGGTGATCGGTAACAGTCGAGCGGGTAATTGGAAGCTTTGCAATCGAGGAAACTTTCCAAATTCAGAGATCGTTTTGCAGCGCATTTCTATTTGGGAAGAATGCACTTCATGGACCAGATGCGGTAGACTTCGCGCTGAAAAGATGCCTTTCTAGTGGTAAAAAAGGAAGACAAACTTGGGAGCGGTGAAGCGAGATATACGTACGGCTTAAGTGGAAGGAGAGAAAGAGACGAAACGAGATGAGATAAGATGAGATGAGATGAGATGAGAAGAAACGGAAATAGCAGTTATGCAAGAGGAAAGTGGATCTTTTGGCGAAGCCGGCGAAAGGGACGCATGAGGAAAGTAAGGAAGAAAGTGAAAATGGAGGTCAATCCTTCCGAAGATAACGGATTGCAACTGATTGCAATCGGAGACGAGTTTCCATCGAGGAATACAACACAATGAGAAGCGTTAGCGCGGTTTCACGGAAGATGTTGCGTTGGGAAAGAAGTAAGTAGATACTCTCGGTATCCAAGAAGAGCGGAAATCGACGAGGACTCTCATATTTACGAGGCATTAAATTAAGTCATTCGAGAAAAACGAGAAAAGGGAGAACGGTATGCTACAGAGGCATACACAGACACACACGTCCATGCTATGGCATTCCCGATTACATGACACTCGCATACCATCCAATTTCACGGCAGCATAGTCCTCATTGGCTATGCAAAACAATGTCGTCGCATCATGAACTGAGTAGTTAAGAGAAGTAGTAGTAGTAGTAGTAGTAGTAGTAGTAGTTAGAACTTTTTGGGTAACTTTGCCGTATTGGAGGCTCACAAATTCATTGACACATCGATCTATAGTTTGTCTGGTGTCCTCTTCTAAGCAGGATGTGTCATCCGATGACTCTAATGGGCGATTGCTTATTCTCGACTGTGGCATGCCTATTCCGGACACCTCCTACGTACTCCTATGTAAACTTGGTCATTGAACAGTGATTGCTCAGTGCTGGTCCGTCCCCTCTCCTTTAGACTTTAGAAGGTATCGGCTGGGCTACTTACAACGTTAGAGCGTTGAAGTCGAAGAGACAAGCCTTTGATAGTTTTACTAGGAGCACGTGAATCGAAACTGCAAGGATTTCGGTTGGCTGAGGTGTTAATGTTGACTTTTGCGAGGAATGCTATTAGACGTTGGTTCAGTGGGTACCCTTTGGAGGCGAGCTGTGCTAAGAGTAGCGGGATGAAGAAACCGGGGAAAAGAGTGGTTGAAGCTTGCATAGAGATTAGGAGAAGACGGTCAGTAGGTGGGAGGAAGGAAGGGGCCAGCCAAGGAGACGGCGAGGTACAGTTGCATTCTCACGTAACTGGATGTCTGGCAGTGGACGGTTGCGGACGGCTGCGGACGACTGCGGACGACTGCGGGCGGGCGGGCAAGGGTGCCGCGGTCGGGACGGGACGGGACGGAACGGGACGGGACGTCGCGACTCGCGATGCGACGCTACGCGTCCTTTCGCCTGGCTCGCTCGCTCACTCGCGTGTCCCTCGTCTCCCTCATCGTTTCTCCTCTTGCCAAGCAATTTACGAGCAAACCGTCTCTTGCTTTCACGCACAACGGCACCGTTCACCACACTTCACTAATCCGCACGCAAAGAGAAAGAGAAAGAAAACATTACCTTATCCCGGTCAGATTGTAATACACCATTCTTGTTAGAGAAGCTACCGATCCTTGATTCTCGATCCCCTCTTCCCACTAGAGTTTATCTTCTCCTTTTTTTAAAAAAACCAATCTGCATCTCCATCTTTTGCAACTGGGCTACGAGAACTCTAGATTTAAAGGTGTCTTAACGTTAAAGTGTCAGTCATTGTCTTGGAGAGTGGCTTGCACAGCTTTTTAGGAAATAGTCGCTGGTAATTCACAAGCAGCACTTGCTAGAGTAATGTAATAATTGGAAGCCGCAGAATCCGCGGTATAGAGAGAAGAAATGTTGATGGTGTTCTGTTGATATTATGTAAATGGCAAAGGGTCACTAACCGAAACGCTCTCAAGTTATTCTTTTTGCGTCAACACTCGGATAAAATTGCATTGTGTACTGGGGATCGTTTGTCCATGAATCAGTGTACTTCTAACACTCGGTAGAATTCTTTGTGGCAAGGTGTTCCGGCTCCGAATGGGGGAAAGCAGACGACCCAAAGAATGATTGGAGGAAGCCTATTATTCTATCCCAGTGGAGAAAGGTCAGCGATTCGTGTTCTGGGATGGTTCAAGCGACCTCGTGCTTGAAACGGGGTTACTACGAGAAGCAATTGTTGTCGCTTTGTAGGAGCGAAAGTTGTTTTTCCTCTGGCGTCGTGTCGATCGGGATCAGCTGAACCCACAGAATTTCTCATGGTGGTCAAAGAGTATTGTGACAGAAGGGGCACTAATTAAAGGAAAGCCTGTGCCTTTGTTTTGAGTAATACCTGTCGCTCTTTTTATTGGCACTAGCAACCGTGCCAATTCTAATGATCTTGTTTTGAAATGAGCACTAACAAACAGCTTCGAGTAATAGCCGAGCAAATCTAGTGAGTATGAAGCCGTGAGAACATGTCGTTGCTAAGCTGAATGATCCTATCGAAGATGTTGCAAAGTCTATCGTGGGAACAAATTGCGCAATGCGTTACTCGGCCAGGCCTCATCGTGAAGATCATACAATTTAAGCCACAGCTCCAAACAAGACTGAGAGATCGAACATACTCAATGAATGGAACATTACCTTATTCGGATATATAACAAGGAGTTGGCTCTCGCTCGAGCTATCCTCTAGCCAAGAAATTAGAATAAGTTTATTACAAGTATATATGTACTTGATGAATTCTCTCTCGAAACGTACATAAATGATGCGTGATAGTTGATTGGTTCGGAATAAAGTAGCTAGATATAGGGCAGTGCCAGCCAAGTGAGGGGCCCCTCACGCGCTTCTTTCCCTTTCCACTACTCGGTGGACCCTGCCTGACCAATTCAGGGCTACTCACTACCCTCACTATCTACCTGCTAGCCATTTTACCCCTCTTTGCCCGACTCTAGCTCTCTAGAAATACAGCGCGCCAATATTTTACTTTCAAATTCAAACATTTTTGATGGTTTTCATTTTTTTTGGTGGACTTACCGACCTTCCCCGGGACTGAAATTTGGTGGAGAATGTGCCCTTGCGTCAAGGAAGAAGTGATATAAATTTCAGAGCCCTAGCTCAAACTTTAGGTTTTCACCTATTTTCGACCCCCGGAAATGGTCAATTTTTTCAAGTTTCTCAAAATCGGCCGAACCCGGGATATTTTGATTGTTTTCGTATCAGGGTGGATAGAGAACAAAGAATCCGTGAAAAAAAGTCCGGATTTGCGACGAAAACGGGTCGAAAAACCGGCCAGAAAAGTCCATTTTTGCTCATTTTTAACGGTTTTTATTTTTTTTGGTGGACTTCCCGACCTCTCCCGAGGCTGAAATTTGGTGGGTATTGTTTTTTTGCGTCAAGGAATATAGCATAAAAATTCCAAAGCCCTGGCTCAAAATTTTTTTTTCGGCAAATTTTTCTTAAGGGTACCCCTTCAGATTTTTTCACGATTTTTCAAAGGTCCCCGAACCCGGGTTTTTTCTTCATGAATCGATTGTTTGTGTATCAGAGCGGATAGTAAACGAAGAATCCATGAAAAAAAGGCCGGAATTGTATCGAAAATACGAAAAAATCGTTCCTGAATAATGAATTTCATCTAATTTTCACGGTTTTTCCCATATTTTTTATACTTCCCGTGTATTTCACGGGCTGAAATTTGGTGGAGAATGTGCCCTTGCGTCAAGGAAGATGTGATAAAAATTGGAGGGCCCTAGCTCAACATTTCTGTTTCGGCAAATTTTTCTTAAGGGTTGGCCCATCGCACGCGAGGGTACAAACAGGTAGAATCGTCGTGAAAATTGAGAGAGTGGGGCTGCCAGTTAAGGTCCGGGAGCCTAACTTGGCAAGCGCTGATATAGGGGATCGCTATCAGGCAAAAGTAAAAAAGGTCTCCGGCTAGATAGTCGGAGCGTTCGGCTGGAGGGCGTCTCGCGTATCTGGATGCTCGGATTTCACGGGGCGTCCGATAATTCCGGTGGCGTTAATGGAGAAAGAGTCAGTCGACCCGTGACCGTCCTCTCATTTTCACCCAAAATGAGAATACTCCAGGTGTTGGTGCTCTTGGCCCTCCTCCTCCTCCGCAAGGCTTCCACCAGTATCGCCAGTATGTTCTTTCACACTGACATCCTTCTTTCTCGGCATCGCCGTACTGCTGCACTTCTCCAGCACTTCTCAATTCTCCAATTATCCACGAAGCAGACCAATTAGAAAAATCCGAAAAATCAGTTGGAATGAATGATGTGACTTCTGTATGTAGATACACTTATGCAACATGATACGGCGGGGATGCAGTCATGCAAGAACTTGGAGGACACGTCGGCATTGCTTCGCTTAAAGAGGTATCTTTTCTGCGAGTATGATAGTGGCACCCGACCATCGCCTTCCCACCAGACAGTTACTAATGTCAGTATGACATTAGTGCCGATCTTCATCGACTTTGTGAGTAATTCTACCGATCTGTGACTATTCATCAAATTGGCCAACTTGCTTGAAAACAAAAAACTCGCTATTTCCTTTATGAATATGAACCCTTCCACTGCAGGATGAGTACGCGAACGCGATGGATGTTCATAGTTGGATGTCTATGGTAAGTCTTCAATTCAATTATCTCGCTAACAAGTTTACCTTCTGATATTATAAAGTTTGAATACTTGTTAGTCATGGACTGATCATCATCTTACCTGGACTCCATCAGAGTTCGAAGGGATCAGTAGCCTTCACGTAAAGAGCGATGAGCTGTGGACACCGGATTTTGCCGTTTATAATTCGTAAGATGTCCTCGAAAATCCGTCTTATCTGCATTAGTCAATCTCATTGGGGTTTATTTATTGCGACTTTTCCGAGGCTTATTGAAAATCAGCCTTCTGTGATCGGTACTCTTTAATTATAGGGGCGATCTAAGTTTGGACCAAAGCAACCTACCCTTGACCAATTGTTTGGTATACAGTTCTGGGTTGGTGACATGTGTACCCTCGGTAAAACACGTGGTCAAATGTGAGACCGACTTTAGACTTTGGCCGTACGACACGCATCAGTGCAGAATAAATTTCGGCTCCTGGTCCCATACAGGGGAGGAAGTGGATTTCCATCTGGACGGAAAGGGGGTTTGTTTAAAAAGCGCTCCAGTCTCTCTCTGCAAGTGAGAAAACCTTGTTCTTTCTTGTATTATTAACTGCCCGTTATCATTAATGTCCACAGTATCTCTTGGACAGCTACGTAAATAACACTCAGTGGATGTTTACAATGAACAATGGCTATAAGCTGCTGAAAAAATTCAAGTGCTGCCCGAACGACACTTATCCAATGATTATTTACGATTTTACGGTAAAAAGGCACCCGGGTCTAATGCATAGTATATTCATTACCCCGGCAATTGGTAAGTCCACTCATTCCAAACTACTTTACAAGCTGAGCATTGAGTTTAGAAGGAGATCTGCTGACTTTTAGCACTGAGCCTACTTACTTTGACTGTCCTTTGGCTTGATTCGAGATCAACCGAACGAATTGCAGCAGGATGTGTTAATCTCATTTGCCATTTACTTGGCATCTTTGATTTGCACTGGCAGTTACCACATAATGGCTCCAATCCACCTAACATACGTGAGTCTTAACTAGGGCTTTTCGGACATTCTCCTATACCTATCTTTACGGACACCTGTCAAATTGACCGATAAAAGAAACCATGTATTTTCTTTAAAAACGATTAATTTAATTTAAAAACAATTACAATCTGAACAGACATAATAGAAATCAATTGAATCCGTTAGGATTGCATAAATGATCGCAAACTTACAGAAACTTTTAGTGTTAACACATGCAGGGAGGGGGAAATAAATATGGGCATACATATAATATTACTTATATTATCATTAGACCGATCATTGTCAGGGTACATTGGGAAAAAAATTAATGAAGTCCGAAATCCGTCAAAATGATGGGTCCCGTAAACCTAGTGTTAATGAGAACCTGACAAGGAATTGAGAAATGAAGCTTGAGTGAACTGAACTGTGATAATTGGAATGAATGTCGCTTACACTATGTTTCCAGTTCTGTTTTATCGGGACTCTTTGGCCCTAGCCACCTTCGCCTTGATTCTAACACCCTTGCTACGAAAGCTTCACGACATGAACATCCAGGTGCCATACTGGATCTCCTCAACGACTAGTTTCGTCTTAAGCAACAGAGCCGGTCGTTTCCTAATTCTCAGTAACAAGGACACAAAGACGTCGGCTACTAGAATCTTGGCCAACGAGAATGAAGAGAATTCCGATCTGGCCAAGTCCGCTGTAACGCTAAAGGAATCTTCCTGGAGACATTTTGCAGCGATAATCGAGTGGCTCACTTTCTTCACTGTTCTTTTCGTTTACATTATCATCTTGTCTATCCTTGTCCCTCCCGCTTAGGCAAATTATCAGCATCTTCTCTTTAGGTTCAAGGATAACCAAATCTTTCCCATTATACACCACATTTCTTGTTATTAGACTAATTTCTTCGTTTCTTCGTGAGACTAGAGAGTTCACCTTTTAGCTGTCTGATTGTTATTAGCCGCAATAAGCGATGACTTATGTATTTGTGCAGTCTACTTTATTGGCCCATGTAGCGGACATGACAATAACAGAACGCCCGAATGATCTTTCAACTGTATAAAACATACCATTTGGATGAGAATAGTTCTCCCAAGATGCAATTCTCTTCCCTCGATTTTTTAAAGCTTTCCTAATAAAGTAAACAACTTTACTACCTAATTAGCGTACTTCTGTTTCTTCCATCCACTATAATTTAAACTTCTTTCGACAATGCAACAATAATAAAACTAGAATGCTGTAGTGTGATCATTATGGTTTAACCGAGGCAGAAATACTCTCGGTAGCTATTTATGTGGATGCATTCATCAGAGCCGATCTTGATAAAGGCAGGTCTTTATCAGTATGAAAAGGGGCGGTTTTCGATAGAACTAGAGAGAGTCTTAAGTTTCACTGGGCGTAGGGTTACCGAGTCCCACCAATCATCGCAACAAGTGAATCGTTAGAAGTCTCAGTCGCTCTTGATCGGCCTCCCATGATGACGGGGTTAACGAATTCTTCCGCCTGCATACTATTGGTTCTCGCCAGTTTTTCTGGCCTTCCTTTCGTGAAGAGTTTGGACCCTTCGCTATGTAAGGATCTTGAGAGCAAATCGCCTCTTTTGAGATTACACAAGTATTTGTTCTGCGATTACGACCAAACAATCAGACCTACCCTCAATCACAAGAACACTACTTTCATTCGTTTTGATCTTGTACCTCAATTTATTCAAGTGGTAAGCAGACTACTTTCTACGCTTTACCATTCAATCAAAAGGTCATTCTTGGCCTTGCTCTCACTAAATCAGTGTGGAATGTTCGGGGTTTCGTGTTTCCAGAATGCTGACAAGAGTACCATGGACCTTCACACATGGACCTCCCTTGTAAGTGACGAGGACTTTTTCTGGTATGCAAGGTGTGTATATATTGGGAAAATCTATTGTAAATTTGTTCTGCATGTTGAAATAGTCGTGGAAGGATGCTCATCTCACCTGGGAGCCGTCTCAGTACGAGGGGATAAAATCAATCCACGTGAAAAGCTACGAGATTTGGGTACCCGATGTCGTAGCCCATTCCGCGTGAGCATAAATTGCTGAATTTCAAAAGAACTTCGCTTCAAACTAGTATTTGAACTATTTATGGTGGGCGACAGGGGTACTGCTGTCAGCGATGAAATGCCAGTGACAAATTGCTGGGTGTATTACAAAGGAGATATCTTTTGTGTACCGGCGGATGTCTACACGATACGTTGTGATGCCGATCGCACCTGGTGGCCCTACGAAACCATGAATTGCACCACGCAATTTGGCTCCTGGACTTACTCCGTTGAGGAATTGCAGTTTCAATTCAAGCATTACGAGATTGAAGGATTGGTATGTATGTTACACATTGAAAAGGAAGAGGTACTCAATTTGCGACTGTTATATTCAATTTTTCTTGACCTTCCTCTTTTCAGCTAACGTCGAAACAATATGGGAAGAATCTAGAATGGGAAGTTGTGCGGACTTATGTAACGGAGCAAGTGGTGGCCGCAAAATATCATGGAGACTTTAGTACCAAATTGATGTCATATCACACGATCCTCAGAAGACACAGCAGCTCTTTTACTGCAGTATATGTTGTTCCAGCTCTGGGTGTGTATTACACATCGTTCGAAAATCTAGATGCATTTAGATATATTTCTATGAAAGTCTGCCCATTTATGCGTTTCCGTTATAGGACTAGTAACAATGACATTACTGACGCTCTGGCTGGAGCCAAAGTCTATAGAGAGAATGCTCATTGCCAATTTGAATTTTGTCTGTCACTTGTTATGCATCGGGAATCTATTATGGAGAATTTCATTTACCGGTAGCAATCGGCCAAGGTTAAGTAAATATCGCGCGCAACAAAATAGATTTTTTATACCTCGGCGTATTGGCTTTATATTATCTATCTATACTATCCTTTTAATCTTCATTTTCAGTGACTTTTTATGAGATCTCATTTATCCTCTCGACACTGGCACTGATATTAACGAGTATCCTACGTCACATACAAGAATTGACTATCGATGCACCAGCGTGGATATCGTCGAGCACTGCTTCCATTTTGCGAAGCAAGCTCGGACAAATACTATTGGTGAGTATACTCGATCCAAAGCTACCCGCGGAAATAGAGAGAGATGCAGATGACAATACTGATCTAGTCTCGTCGACGAAGGAAGAAGTAGCTTGGCAGTACGTGACGATTATCATCGGCTGGATAGCTTTCCTCGCTCTTCTAATTGTCTATGTTTTCACCTTGATTCTTTACTTACCCACAAGTAATTCAGGGAACTCCTTTGTGGTTAATAGCTGAATTGACTATCTTAACATGAAGTGTCACGAATAAGACGTATGCGGAAGGTATAAGGTAGCTTTCAATACTTTCTTCCCCTTCCGGGATATTTGGACTTGGAAAAAACCAAAGCTCTCTTATTATAAATACATTTATTTTGCAAAACAGCCCAGACCTTAAATTACTATAAAGGACGTGTCGGTCCTCGCAACTGTCAACAGTGCACTGAGTTTGTTCTTGTCGTTTTTATTCTCATAGTTTCTTCGTTCATATGTAATAGGTCACCTATGGTTAAACTTATGTATAAAGAGCAAATCGATATCACTAATCGTATGAGATCGCGCGTTGTCACGTGCCGTTGACACTCTTTAATCCGATTGATTCGACTAATAATAATAGTGAAACTAATATGGGCAGGGGCATTTGATACAAGAAAAATCAATCTTTCTTCATCCACCAAAACTGCGCATTGGTGCTCGATTAACAATTTCTTACAATATATACAGTTCAGAAAACAGCGAGTGTATGACTAATAAAGGATAATAGTTAACTCAACACCGTATTCTCATGTGCTAAACTTAACATTTGAAAATAAAGGTTTTGCGGAATGATGGCAGCGAGATTTGCTTAGTGGCTTAATGGCAAAGGGAAGTATCCAGGCTGAAACTAGTCGATAGAAGTAGGAAGAAGTTAAAAGGGGTGAATTGGAACGAGGCGACATGGAAATAAATGTGCCTGATTTGAGAGAGGATGTGCGGAGAGGAAAGGTGAAATAACTGGGTGATGTGTAGTTCTCTTATTGCGATTTATACAGTAAATAGTCTTTTAATACTCGAGGAAGCGGAAGCAAGTGAACTGCGTTCCTTTTGGTATATTGGAGTATAGCGTCCCGGCAGGCGCTTTGCAAAGTCGATACTGCTGAAACACACATCAGATAAAAAGGAAGACGGAACTTTCAGCAAAAGAGAGGATACACGAGAGGAAGAATTGGCAAAGTTTATCAAAAGCGACGGAGGATAAACGGCTTGTGGTTTGATAGGATACGTACCGCCATAGAGTTGGACTATTCTGACTTGCTTCGTGGTACCATAAACATCAACTACAGCACGCAAGGGACCCGCCTTGTATGGGATATCTCTGCCGCAAACTCCTTGATCCTCTCCATTGATAATGAAATGCATCTCAGCCTTGTCCGAGCCAACCTGTGGCACATACATAATCCCAATGCGGCTGCCAGCATCGGTTGGCAATATATATTGGGACGAACCGATTGTGTTTGGTCTTAGAGCATTGAAGGGTATCACTCCGCGTGATGTCTGTACATTGACACCGTCGGTGATCAATTTCTTCTCCCTTGACGATATGCCCTCCCCTTGGGCAAAAAAGATTGTTTGTTAGTCAAATGGAGGTATTGGCTATATTCTGTGGCCGGTTACCTTCGAAACCATCCCAGATGTTGTGGCTTTTAGTAATGGCAAATATCCAAGTGTTGCCTAACTTGACAAGGTTTGGCATGGCATATTCGGGTAGGCCATTGTTCACCGAAGCAGGGTCAATGAGGGTAAGACCAAGTCGCATGTGACCACTCCATCCTTGCTCGGTCTTCTCGATCTCGATGAGGAAGATCTCACCAGGCTGGAGTGGCTTCTCGCTAAAGGCCAGCGAATTTGCGAAACTCGCGGTCCGATAGGCGACAGTACTGTCTTCCCTAAGAACTATGTTCTCCCCGTGAGTAGGATGAAATCTCGTCACCACTCTCCGGGATTTCTCAGCCATCATTTTCAATTTGGAGAACTCGTACCGAGGTGTACGCGCTCCGCCTCGTGCGAAGCCTCATCGAGATCGCCACAGCCGTGAAAACCCCTTTGGCCAAAGTTTCTCCAACTCTTCACTGCATCTCTTTTCACAACGAGCCATCCAACCATCCAACCATCCAGGGGATCACATTCTTTCTCATTTAAATCGCCATCATCATCATCGCATCTATTACCAATTAGGTTATTTCTCCACCGGTTCTTCCCCAGGTACAGCTGGGCTATTATTCCTTGCTTTTGTCGTAGCAAACAACACCGCTCTACTCCAGAGGCAACTCTCGATATCGCCCTTCCTCATCCAAACTTTAGCTAGCGGGGCCAACTATTTCGACAGCCTCCACAGAATACTGTCATTCCATCATTCTCCAATTCACGACACGGTAAACGACAATAGATATTCTATAGGGGCCGCCCGCTCTTCATACTCTCATCTTCTCTTCTACTTATACTGTCTATTTATATTAGAAACCCGAGTGGATTCCCAGTCGTGAGTTAGCTCTTTTCGATTGAACTTCCGTTCGGTTTCAATCACCTTTATTCCTAGTCCACTATTCAGTCATAATGACTGTTCATTCATAATCGAGCCACTCCACAGACATACGGTGGAAACTTTAACTCATGTAGTGCCGGTATCATTCTGCGCTCATGGGTGCTGATCTGAAATGAGCTGTTCGAATGGCTCGCACTAAGAAAGCTAGCTCTCAAGAACATCAGAAAAGGAAACATGCTCTAATCGAATCAGCTTATTTTCGCTAGACCTCCCAATTGTTCATTTCGAATGAGAAACTAAATGAATTTGATGGATATGCAAGTAAATAAAATGAATCGCCGGCGTTCAGCCGAACACTCCGCAGCTCGTGAGTTTCCGGTGATCGTCGCAGATGTTCACTTGATGGCCCATCAACATCTCACCTAGTATACCTTAGTCTAGAGTCTAGTGAATTGTGTCTGGTGGCATGCTATACTTTATCATTCCGACAGCCAGTTAGTTCTGCCTTAGTTTCTCTAGCAGAGAGTAAAGTAGCAGTAAGTAACAGATTACTGTTTTGGAAGCGACGCGTACCTTTCACATCTATATCAACTGACCGAGGATGCAAAAGGAAAGAGCGCCGCGCTCTCAATGACCGGAAGTCGGTATGTCAGCAGTGATGTCACTCGGACCAATTAAGATCATCATTCGATATCAACTACAAATGATTTTCAGACTTTCTCGAGATTTAATATACAGTTTTACTATTTTTCTACTTGTCGGCGACTACTGGTATATGATAGCCTTTAATAATCCAAGTACAGATGCAAAAATAGAAGTTTCTAAGAATAGGGAAAGAAAGCTAGTTTTATTAAATGAGTCTGCTAATCGAAGATTGCATGCAAGTAATAAATCCAGTTAATGTGAGAAACTTCCGGATCCGGGCAGTTGACCGTAAGTTTTCCAGCATCCGTAAAATCATCAATCTTGAATTCCCTGAGGTCCCCCTGTGGATTTCGTAATCCAACGTTGATAGTAATGGCCTGCAGACACAAATTTACATTTCACCAAAGAAGTTTAATGAGAGTAATGCAACTATTAGCTTTACTTGTTTTGATTCAATTATTCTAGTCGACGATTCCACGTGAAAATACATCGAAGGCTCGACAATCAAGTTGAATGTTTTGCTTTGCTTGAATATATTTTTGAAAGGAATCGAAATCTGAGCATTTTTCGTAATCGTGTATGGTCCGGAAGGTTTTGGCAGACTATACGTTGCTATTATGGGAAATCTGTAGAGAAAGGGAAACGTTGTACAAGGATGAATTTGCATTTAGTAAATGATATTTCGCTCACATAAATTCTCCCGCCATGTCCGATGAAGCTACCACATTTCCCATTATATTTTCAGCATCGGATGGTTCGAAAATGATTTCCAACTCATATTCTTTCTGTTTGGGGACGTTGACTTTCTTCAGGCATATAAAAGAGTCATTGTCGACCTGCATACCGAGTTCATAAGTACTTGGGAAATTGGGTTATGCTAGTTATTTCTACGTACCGTGACAGTGAAATCAGCATTTTTCTCAGTGCGATTCCTAATTGGAAGAGTAAATGTAGTGGCACTGCCTAAAGTAGCAGTTACATGAGTCACCTTTTCCGGCGGGGCGGGTAAGGCTTTCAGTCTCAATTCATAAGGAAACCGTCCTAATTCTTGGCAGTATACATTACAAATAACAACTGTCTCATCCGACGGTAAAATCGGATCATACTTTATGTTAATATATTCCTGGGAATTATAACATCTCTTTAATTACTGGGAAATCCTGGCTTAAATTGAAAAGAACCGAAGCTGATATTAATTTACATGGGACAATGGGAGAACAGTTTTGGGCGTTCCGCATATCTTGACACATGGATGAAAACATTGTGCCGTGTAAATTATTTTCCGGTCTGCTATAGGATTTTGGAGTTTTAATGGATAGCAGGCTCGGTTACGGGCCATACTGCTCAGTTTTATAGATTCTATTACGTCGGGACTTGTGACTTTGTAATTAATTTCGTAGTACTGGTACTCGTTCTCTTGATTAGCGAATGTTACCTATATGTTGCCTTTCACATAAGTAAAGTAGCAAATACCATTTGAGAAGGGTGATAGTGAATTGAATTGAGCGAATTCTATTTTTACCGTAAAATAGAAGTCGTACTCTTCGTAGGAGTGAAATACGGCCCTATAATCTCGTTGACTGTTAGCTGGTATGTCTATTGTACTGCTGCCAGTGAAGTTAAATAAAGGAGTGTCCTAGTGGTAAAAATGGTTAGAAAATTAGTGGGAAGTTTGCTCATTATTCATTGGAAGGTTCAATTAGACCGGCATACTCTGTCCCCATTGCGTAGCTCGATGTTGCAGAAGAATCTTTCCTGCCGATTTAGCCAATTATAGACTGTCAGGGATTCGGTATACTTTGTTTTTGCTGGAAATTCTCGAATTAAGCTGGCAAGAGCGGGGGGTGGTAATGCTGTCCCATGAAGAGAGTACAATATCGGTGGAGTGCCATCTGGTAGTTTGAGAAAGAGTGTTCCCTGTCGCACAAATAAACCTTCATTACTTCTCCCTCAAAGGTTTTGCACTCTCTATTATATACCGTGGAATTCCAGCTTTATGATTATTTCCATTTTACCTTATGAAGTTCACCCGGAGCAGTCATTGTAATCGGATAATAAGTAATTAAACATCCTTTCGACGTTCTCGGTGGAACAGTTACTATATTTTCTGCGGTGAAGTGCTCCCCAATTATTTCTGGCTTTAATTCCCAGGGGGAATTTGTATCATTAGGGATCCTTATAGACTTGATGTCTTTGTCTCGTACCGTCGCTTCGAAATAAAGACTATCAGTTGGATCTGGTAAGTTGCAGGAGCTAGCAGCAATTTTTACAGTTAGCAGGCCGTATTTTTCAATTTCTATTGATGCCTAAGGGATTATTCAGTTTAAGCCCCGTAAATCTAAGATGGTTTACAAATGAATTTCGCAACTTTGCAAACTAACGTTTGCTTCTAACGAGTTATATTGACGCGTGGGCTGGAACTTTACGAGGAAACTGACATCCATTCCAGGAGAACAATAACCAGATGTCGGACTAATAGTGAAATCTCGTGGCAATTTCGTGGTGTTCCACCTGAATCTGTAGAGGAGAAATAAGTGGGTTTCAATTTTTCGACCAAGATAAACAGCCTATAAGAGTATGGAAATTGCAGTCTACCTTGCTCCTATGTCTCCAGTGTTTATTAGCAGTAGTCGAGACTCAGCGATATAATTTTGAACAACTGCTCCAAAGGACAAGTATGCTTTGTTCAACTGAAAGGCTGCTCCGACGCAGGAACCTCTGACGACAAACAAGGGTAGCACGGTTGTTGATGTTTGAACAGCCACTTTCTCAGAGAATGCTTTCATTCTGCGTGTTGGCTTAAACTTGACGACAACATTAGTCTTCTTGTTGGGCGTGAGTGTCGTATCCGCGGACGGTTCGATAATCAGAACTTGGGAGAGCTCGGATTCACTGGTTCGGCCACTTCTTTCCAAGACGGATCCTTTGCTTTCGGGAGTTGCATCATCTGCCTTTGTGAGGTCAATTAGCGAATGTATTCTACAATCTCGAGTTCTTTCACGATGCTCCAGATAGCCACGGAGATCTTTCATTAGCCCTAATTGCACTGTCACTGGTAAGGAGCCTTCATTTGTAATTGGAATCCTTTTGGTGACCGTTCTGTTCACGAGGGTGTTTCCTAGATCGACTAACTTATCGCGTGGATTCACCAAACGAATCTGAAGGAATTATTCAAGATTTTCAGATCCGCTTTCTTATACTTGTTAGAGAATCGAAATCCCTCTACCTTGTAGGCGATTCCCTCGCCCGTGATTACAATCCTTTTCTCCATGGTGCGGTTGATGGTAAATATGAGGGTTTCGGTGTACTTTGCTTCTTTCAGCGGACGGAATATTATGGGTACGGTGATAGTTGAGTGTGGCTTCAGGGCTTCGGAAAGTGATCCCAAGTCCACCAGAATGTGTGGCTTCTCTTCGTAGGTGCACTCAATCCTACGGTTTTTGTTAACAAGTTCTTTAATAAAGCAACTTGAAGAAAGTCATTTTGCACCATAACCAGGGGGAAAGGAAATATCTCTTACACGAAAGCGCTATGCTCAGAATTAGTTACGAAGAGCTCGATTACATAGCCTGGAACATTGCCTTCCCGAATATAACAAGCACCAAAGTCGTGCTGGTTGAAACTGAACTTTACCGAGGGTTTCTTTGCAGAAGCATTTACCGAAAATCTGTAGCTCGGTCCACCGGATATCTGGTAGAATTGGCGAAATTAAAACTACCAATTCGCAGACAGATTTGCTCTTATCAAAGTGATTAATGGCCTTGGTAATACTTTTAAAAATATGGGGTGATCTTTGATCGATCTTCTTTCGAAGATTACAAGACTCAAAGTACACGTGATTCGTGATCCTTTGGGTAGCTGGTCCTCTATATCGGACATTTTAATAATATATGTGTCTCTATCGCTCCTGGGTGTAACGCCAAGATCCCATGTAAAGTAAAAAGGCATTTCTCCGGAGTTTGATATATCGAATTCAACCGCACCCGTTTCAGCCAGCATTAACTATCAAATAGAGGATCATTCTCAATAGGAGTTCATCCAACATTTCTTTTCAAATCGATGCTGCATTCTGATTGTGAGTTACTTTTCCGAAATCTACGAGATTTATCGCATTCTCCAGTGCCTCTGCAGTTTGGCCTGTTGCATCGGTGTAAAAGACCGAAGACATAGTCTTGTGAACCTGAGCGCTCACGCAAATTGTAAGTGGGTTCTTCATCCATTTTACATGGCAATGGACGCGAAAATTGAATTCGCCAGCTAAAGTCGGCCGATATTCTATTCTGCATAAAAATCAAGTATTGCTTACATGTCGTTCGATAATTTTGTCCCAAATGATTGAAAAAAGATTGTGAATTACGAAAATGTTTGTCCCTCTTTGGCTATCAAATTTCCTTCGGTCGGTGAAACGATAAGATCCTGAGACTTTCCTTCGCTGCAAAGAGAGTGCTGCGATAGTTTAAAGGGGATGTTAAAGTTTTCCTCGTTGATTATCGTGATTGCGTCGCGAACGGGATATCCTAGGGAAAGGACTGAAATGAATACAAGGGGGAAATGAAAGGCGAGAATAGGTGAAGATCGATATTGATAAGAGACCGAGGATTGTTGGTTTTAGCTTCAAATCAACGGTGAGAGAGTGGACCAGCGGTTCAGCTACCACGGCAACAAGAAGAAAAAGGCTCTTGAGGTCGTAGCTATCGATGCAGAAGAGCCAGAACGATTCGAAAGTTCCAACATCTTCCGCCAAGAAGGTAAAAGCGAGCTCGACTCGTTTGCCACGCGCGGCCATTCCATCCGCAGTTAAGCAATGAAACTTGGCCACTTCCTCGCCCGAATAGAAAGTACGATCCTTCCATGCGAACCGATAATTCTCCGCCGTTGGATTAATTAAGTAGAACTTTCTGAAGTTTTTAGTCAAGCATTAGTCTGCTAGTTCTCTCATGGATTAGGTAGAACGAGAAGAAGCAGGCATTTCCTTCAGGAATACTGACTTAACGTGAGTTTCCCCGACTCCTATCACCTTAAACTCAACCACGCGAATGTTTTCCCAAAGTGTCGGATCATCGACATCGTATCCTATTGGTCCCGGCTGCGTGGAGATACGCCGTTTGCTAGTTATGTAGTCACTTTCCTTAATTTCAAAATGGCAGTAGGGTAGCAAACTTCTCGCAGTAATGGGCACTACCAGTTTCGGCAAACTGGGGTTCAAGTTCTCCATTCTATTAATAGTTTTGAAAAATATCAGAATGAGGAAAACGAGGCTGTTTTATCTTGCTCATTTTCTCCAAGGTTTCCCTCTCAATTACTTGCACGTGAGATTGGCTTTGTAATGAAAGACATCCTTTGGCGAGAAATCCAAAATACAGTCGGTCGAATCGCCTGGTAAAATTGTGCCCTCGCTTGGTGATATTTTGAAGGGGAAATCATAGCTTTCGAGCTTGGTATCGTGGCTCCTGTCTGTCAATCCCGCGCTACTACTAAATAGGTCCGATTGCCTTGGCGAATCTACTTGCATTCGATGGAAAAAACTGATTAAATTGTCTATTAGATTCGTTATCGAAATTGGTCATCATTTTGCCACCTTCGCAGTTAGTCGTAGTTGGTAGGTAAAGAGCCTCTTTGGATCTTGCATTTTTAACAGCATTATTGTCCTGTCGCGTGGTGTTTTTGGGACTATTTTCTGCGAAACGCCTTGGGTAGCGCTCGTCCATGTCTATTTTCCATGCATATACCAGATTTACAATTCCAGGGTTTAACAGAACTATTTTAAAGGTGCGACTCTATTGATAAAATTTCCAGTTGAAAGGAAGACGAGGAGCTGCTAAGACGCATTTCTGTGATGTAGAAAAGGCACGGGAGATTCAACTAGACCTGAAGCATCAGTGTATCCCCAAACTGTATTTCCTTCACCGAACAAGAGTATTCGGAAAAGGCGACAGTCGCACTGAGAAGGACATGAATGTAGTTGGTGCTCCCAGAGAAAACTGTGTAAGTCGGTTGGCTGGTGGGTTCCACGACTTTCCTCATTACTCTCTGCAAGTCCGATTCTAACCTCGAACTGCTCTCGCTAACATTCTCCCATCTCACCTCTGTCTGTCGATCGTCCCAGGCCAACTCACCCAAAGATTCTTCCACGGTTATTTCGCATATCTCGCATTCTATGTTAGTCTGTACCCAACGAGAATATAACTTTTATAGAAATATAATCAGGAGACTGGATAGAGTTTCGCGCCAATTAGTCATATAAATAGTGCGACGCGCAACGGCCGAGAATACTTATTCCGAAGTGTAGCTGTAGGCTTTCGTCTGTTATAAAACTTACACCTCAATTTATGAAACAATTACAGCTCCAAGGATTTATTTGGGAATTTTGCATTTCATCACTGATTTGTCAGAATCCAATGAATTTCTCCTGCTTATTTTTCTCGTGTAAAATGTAAGCCAATAAATTATCTAGATGCAACGAGGACTCACGTTTGCATGGCTTTTCGATTGATCCGTTAAGAAATTGGCGGTGATTTCTTTTGCTGTTTGGTACTTGAGATATCCTATCGTCGGTATAAAGACGATGTCAGGATGGGCGGACCATTCGAACTTGAACCAGCGGTCCGTCGATTTATTGGCGATCTTGAAGGTCTTCCTGTACATCTTGCCAACGAAACACAAGCCGTAGTCGAGATTGTAAGTGAGGCTTGCAGGGTGGACTTGGACACCGGAAGCTAATTCATTCTTCTTATTACTATTGCTCTCTTTTCTTATTACTATTGCCGTAAATCAAAGATTCAATTACCAGAAAGTATAGAGCCTGCTCTGGATGTTCTCGACGTAACTTTACGCGTCCTAGCTTCACGATATTTCGATCTGCTTTCCTTGTTCTCCGCGAGATCAAGATCTTCGAGTACGATCAACTCTGTGAATCCTTCACCTTCCAGTATTACTTTTATCTTCTCGTAAGGGTTGTCAATCACCGTTATTCCAAGTTCTGCATCGAACTTGCCAAGTTCGTTCGGATGGAACGTTACTTGCAGTTCTGCCAGATCTTCTGGCATCAGCCGGATCACGGTACAAGTATCCAATGATTCTGAATCTTTCCAATACTTATTTATTGACGAAAATCGGTTCCTCCTGTCCAATGAAAGGATACTAATCTCACTAACCATGGTTCTCGCTGTCCAAAGAAGGCAACTGATGTCCTTCCTCTTTACTCGAAATTGAGAAGGCAAAGTTTCTATCTTCAAAGATGTCGAAGACAATTTTGGCATCTATTAGACCACTGTTCTTCAAGACGATGTGCTTCTCACGTTTCTCGTTTATAAGGCTACGTCCGAAGTTAAGGAGGATATGATCCCGGGTCCCTCTTAATGGTTCCAGCATCACGATTTCCGGTAAACAAGACTCTCCAATTAACTTAATTAAAAATATCTCCTTCTTCATGTGCGGTGGTAATACTACAGCTACTTCGAGGGCAGCTTTAAATGTCTTGTAAAGCAGATAGATTCATTAATCCAGATAGGCTGTCCAACCGTTTTCCGGAGCTTTTGGAAGAATGGAGAAATTTGTAATTACTTCTATTAACGATGGCGCGAAGGATACTTTGAATTCCTTGCAACTAGAGGGTGGCACGCATGCGTTTTCTGGGTCGACGGTAAAAGTTTCATAGGAATGAGTTTTTGGAATAAAAGAATCTGCCTGAAAAGCAACTTGGACAGTTGCCGGCACTAAATTAGGATTGTAGAGCCTGAAGCTAGCTGTATGGGTGGCAAATAACTTGACACGGCGGAAGTGCAAGCACTTGTCTTCTCTAGTAAATAGTGCGTGGGCCCCGAGCTGTATTGGAAATGGAACGAATTAGTGAGTGCTGCTGTGGAACCCTGTGGAAGAAGGTTCCTTATGAAACTGATTTGTCAGTACAAACCTGGGCTGGGCAATAAAAATTCTCGATTTGATCGACCATATAGTTCCCTTGAAAAATGAACTCCAAATCGGTGAAGTCAACACCTGGTAAGCAGCAATTCACCCTCAATCTGATCCTTTTACCAAACTGCTTTTGCGGCTCACAGTTCGGTACCACAATCGATATGCTTTCTTCCTGAGTACCAAGAACTTCCGGATAACAACTAATCGGTATTTCGTCGCTTTCATCAACATTCAGATAACCCTTTGCCTTCTCTATCGTCATTGGGCCCATCTTCAGTGTTCCAGTCACTAAAGACCTTTGAAAGATTGTTCGGTAAACTGAACAGTAGAATCTTTGCACGAATGCTTTTTTCAATGAATTGGTTACTCGGATCTGCTTACTTGCTGGAAATTCGCTCATTCCTCTTATCTCTCTTTGAAGAAACAGGTTTCTTGTACTCTGCAATCTCTTTCCTGTTTAACAGGCCCCTCTCCTTCTCCCTCTCCCTCTCCCTCTCCCTCTCCCCCTCGATCTCACTTCTGTCACCTGTCGCACAGATCGAGTATTCGAATGGGAACTTTCCGACATTTCTTACTCTGAGATACATTGTTTTCTTGGTGCAGGGCCCAAGTGGTCCGAAGTCCATCTCTGGGAATGGATGAACAGCGAACCTGACGCGAAAGAAAGAACGATATATCAGAAAGATCCTTTAGGAATATCTCGAGGTGGTTTAATCGGCTCTCATACGCATTGTAATAGGCGGCAGCTGAGACTCTTAGTGGAATTTCTGCGATCACCCTCTTCTCCCGAAAGACATCGAGAAGATGGCACGTAAGGATTGCCGATTCGTTGATTATCACTTCATATTTTGGTCGAAATATTACCTAAATATTGCTTCAATCTTATTAGTTGAGGCATTCAAAAATCCTGAGACTATTTACTGCTATTATAGCAGAATACATACGTATCTTAACTAATTGCTTTCGGTCGATCATCTTTGAAGACACATACCTTCATGGTAAAAAATTAGCCATCATTCTCACCTGTACACTAATCTCCTTTTGAGGGGCAACAACTCCAGCAACAGGTAGAATTTCGATGTCTTCCTTCAGATTTTCGTAGATGTTCGGTATCATCGCCGACAAAGCTTCGTCGTCTGCTACAGTGAATCTATAAAATCAAATGTCGAGAAATGATTCGTGTAATAGTTCGCGGAGCGCTTTCTTTTTATAGATGAGAAATGATTTTGTAACGTCTGTTTCTTTGAATAAATAGAATAATAAATGGGATATCGATTGCAGATCCTTCCAATCTTTCCCGTGAACGCTATTCTCACATCTATTACTCACATGAACTTTACATCATGTTCGCCGCGATTCTTTAGAGTGAACGAGGTGCCCTTCGGGTTATTGACAATTGTTGATTTCAAATCAATCGGATTGGCATGAGTAATGTCTACGGCCACATCATACGTCTTTCCCGAGATGTTAACCACCTCGGTGAAGATCGGCTCTTGGTCCCGAGCCGAGAGAAATGCTTGGAATTCGGCTGCCTTACTTTCCAGGCCCACCTAATTCCAACATTCGTTCCATTTCATAGTAAAGTTTGCGACCTTATTCTGTCGATCACCCCTTTAAATTGCCAGGACCAACGACCAAAATCTACCTTTGAGCCGTAATAGGAAATTAGAACTTTCTCTTCGGAGCATGCTTTCATCACTCCTCTAATCGGCTCCAACACTATTTGGGACTCTCTACTCTCATCTTTGAAAGCCCAATGAAACGATATAGCACTCTTATTCGAAATAATGAGGGTCTGCTCTTCGCTTCTGTACAACAAGACTCGATCGAACGATATTTCCTTCTCACTTAATTCGATATCCAACACTGTACCATTACTAATCATCTAAAGTTACCAATAAATCACACATTTCCATATATATATATACTAATAGAACAAAATGTAAACCGTTGAAAGTGGCAACAGTGATTCTACCTCTATTCTTTCAACGTGGGGATTGTTTTTAATACTTATGTAAAGCGTTTCCAAGTTTTCTCCAAGCTTTGTTGCTGTTGCTGACAATCTTAAGTGCTCAGTTTCCCCTGGCTATACCAAGTGTCGTACTTAGTAAAAATCGATGCGTATACTATAATACAATATAATGAATTCTGACGAGAATACCGGTATATGAAGTTTATCTGGATAAAACGAGAAGGAACTCGGGCTAAAGCCACTCAAGGCAAAGTCCACTTCAGCAATTAAATTTGATATATTTCGAAGTTTCAATTCAGCCTCCTTTTTGTGCAACCTACGACATTTTGGAATTGTTGATTTGATTCTATAAAAGTAATGTTACGATAAAGAGACCTGTGGTTGCTTTTTGCAAGTAATAATGCCCCGAAATCGAAGATATTTTCCTCGAGAAAGTATGTTGGGACCTCCTCATTCTCCCCATCATCCTTTTGCTGCTTCACCTGCAACGACTCTCTAACTTAAGCAGCCATTTATTTCTGGCTAATTCATTCGAATAATTGACTCTTGCTCTATCGTTACATTGGAAAATAGTGCTTGGGGCGTTGTGTCCAATCTTGGCACGTCAGCTGACCCGTTCACTTTAATATCTTCTGTTACATTGTAACTATTGGCTAGCGTTATAGTAAATATCCGTTCAAAGTCACCGGATCTCCATGGTTCAAAATAGACTTGAAATCTGTGGGTTTCATTTGGTTGTATAATAGAGCGGGCCTTGACGGATTCTTCGACGAATCTCTCCGAGTTGGAACTGATTCGACTCTTTTCGTTCAAGTTTTCATCTCTCGAATTTTCCAAGGATTCCTCTTTCTCTAATCCCGTGTCATTCTGATTTCCTTCTTCTTCGTTATTCATATTCGTCAGTAAGCTTTCATTGTTTGATATTGACGTCAAACGAAAAGCGTCTGATAAGAGTTGGGGTAAAGATTTTGTAATAGGTTCTTCTCAGATATGTGTTATGTATATGTATGGAATAGCTCAAAATTGCATGGAGGTAGAAAAGGTAATAGAGGAGAGCGAGGACTATACCATGATACTTGTCAAAATTTCGTTTTTCAACTCCTTTCGACGTCAAGACAGAATATATTTTCGCGCTCGTACTCTCATCAGTTATGAATTCTCGGCGTTCTTGAAAAGAATGTAATTATGAGAAATAATGCTTTAATTGTATTTTGTGGCAACAATTTGTACAAGTCAACGTACGGAGAATGTCTTGAATGAGGGAGTTCTCTTTTATCTGTGAAACAATGAGGTTGTACATTGTCTTGGACCAAGGGTCGCTCATATGCACGTACCAACTATGCAAATTATTCCTCGTCATCTATAAATGAATCAATATAATCAATATAATGAAGACTATAAAGAATATTAGAATCAATGGAATTCACCTCTTGGTTTATTTCCGTTGACCTGGTCGATTTGGCGGTTTGGGGCGCTTTCATTCTTGCAGCTGATTGTGCTTGCTAGAGAAATCAGTATTAAACGCATATGTAATGTATTATAGAAGAGAGTTCCAATTAATATGAAGGGGCTAGAGAATAATGAGCTCTGGATATTACAGTTAAAGAAGTTCCTACTATTGGATCCCAGGTGTGAAAAACGTTTTCCAGCTGCAAAAGGTCCGAGTGGAATTTATTCATCGCAACTCGAACTTTTTCAATCTCATCTGGCTCGATGTGGCCTCCTGTTGTGCATAAGAATGGTACTACTTCTCAAGAATGTTGTTCAGAAGATGTCAACCAATTTTATAAGTAAATTTCAGGATTACTGCTACTCTTTTGGACCCGAGCGCTCTCTTTTTTCATAGTTTTTCTTGGCGAAGCTGCTTTTTCTTGATCATCCGCTTGGCCAGCTTTTGTCTTCCCCTTTCGAGCTGTTGGCTCTTCCTTTAGAATCTTTGCCACTGGCGGACGATTAGTACGAGCTATCTGCACCATTTTGGGCAGAGCAAAGTTTGGTGTTACAATGTAGAAATCAAGGCGGTATCGATATTTCGGCAACTATGTTTGATTGTAACTAAAAAATACCTTGTTTCTTTTGAGTTCGTTTAAACGCTGGCTATATAGTAAACGCCTCTGTAATGTTTCTTCCTTCTTAGGTGGTATAACGGCATCAAGATAGCATTTTTTATCCTCTTCGGAGAGTAACTCGTACTCAGATATTGACATCTCTTCAATATCTTGGATTTTCTTCTTAAATTGATCTGTGTCTTCCGAAACTAAAGTGAATTTTTGTTAACCTTTCATTTACAATATTTCCTGTTTGAAGATGTATCGTTTAAATGCAATACTTTTCGTGCTTCGTAGTTGCATTATTTTTTCACTGGCAATATCAGCGGTGTTGAGGAAGGTGACTAAAAGTACGTACTGTAGTTGCCCAATCGCTTTTAGTAGGAACTTTAACGCAAGAGCGAGGTCATTATTGAAAAAGTTACTCCTCAAAGAGTCGATGATAAATCCTTGCTTGAAATCGACGTTTGCCAATCTGTAATATTAGAGAGAAGGAGTGAGTTATAGCTGAGAGCTCGCCGAGTACCATTAGCATATCTCACCGATCTTCCAAAGCTTCCAGCAACAGTTCTGAATCTAGTTTCAAAAATGTATCTCCTTCCGTTGTTTTCCTGCTAGTTTTCTCCGATTGTTTCCCCGTCGCTCTTGTCCTCGGTGTTCGACTGGCATCGCGAGACGAGAGGATCTTTTGCATCGCTAGAATGGCATCGATTTTATATTCATAGCGACTCAAACTGTCGAGGCCTTCCAACACTTCTGGATTTGGGATCTTCTTGAATTCATCTAGCGGATCTGGTTCGGCGTACCACAGCAAAACATTTCTGCTTCCTTCTTCTGGATAGTTGCTCCTCGTCGATCTCGGTGTATTCTCTGATTTGGCAAGCTCCTTCGGGCTTTCTACTGAATCAGCCAGTCCTTTTTTCAGTCTTGGCGATTTGGATTTCTTCGTATTCACCCTGTTTGAGTCGTTTTTTCCTTGTGATCTGTGTGACGAAGGAGCTGCCTCCAGTCTAAGCAAAAATCAACCTCTGCCAGACCGACATATATCTCTTATAGCTCGAAACATTTCTAATCAATCATACTTTTCTACATTGAATGCCATTATGTACTCTTGGTATGTATCATCTACAATTTTACGCAGCTTCTCCGATGATGGCTCCTCACCCAGTGCGATTGCGTCGATGATGATTCGGTTCAAGGAGAAGAGAGGGACTCTTAAAGCATCTGCGACCCTACTTGCTGTTTCTTGATACTCTTCTCGAATGTTTTGCAGATGGAGCGAACGGAATGCAATGCTTGGCTAACGAAGACTGACATTTCTAATAAAGGATTTGCAGAATGCAACGACTTACCGGTAAAAGGTGCACCGTGGAAAATAATGCAAATTTGTCTCTTAGGCTTCAAAGATAGCGGCGATTCATCAATGGCAGAATCTTGGGAACTCCCTTCTAGTTCCCCGAAAAGCTGTTGCAGTGGGTTCTCTCTTTTCGTTCGATAATCCGGATCCTCGTGCAGCTTTTCGATATAATCTAAATGCAAAACATAAATATACCGACTGGAAGCTTTGAGCATTCCAATGCTTCCGATGATAGATACTGTGAAGTAAGCTTTCTATAGCGTTCCGGCTGATGCTGCTCGTAATTTTCTCGAGAAGATTAGAACGTTCGAAAGAAGTTTCCTGCTCCTTAAACGAATTGGAGTCTCCTGAAGAATCGGACGAGTAATCCTTATAATTTTTAGGGCGTTTTCTCTGTGTGACCTTCTTATTTTTCGAGAAGCGCTTCAACTTGTTCTTCGGAGGACTATTCCGATTTGCAAAGTCCTCTTCCAGTTCTTGCTCACCTACACACAAATCAAGAACGCACAATGCTATGCCTGTTAAATGCAAGTGACAAGGTTTTCCGCACCAGGATCACCTAGGAACGGTTCCTCTGCCATCTCGGCGATCAAACTGTTATAAAAATCCTTCAAAAGCTTCGGCAAAGCTTCTCCAAGTGATCTACGCGGTATTATGATCTCTGTGACTTGATAGTAATGCGTCAATGCTTTGCAAATTTGATCTTCTTCTTCGAAAACGCTGTTAAAATGACTTCTATTAAAGAAAATTCTAGAGGCAGGTGCAAACACTCTATTTATATTCCAGCTAAACTATTGGAAAGGTTTAATTTTCTTAGTCAAACTATTAAAAAACCAGAGTTTCCTTAACCGAATGGCTACCTGTCCAAATGGTGCCAGAAGTATTCCACTGGAAACTGGCAGGGATTTTCGATGAAGAATTCTCGCTGCTGAATTTCCGAGAATGGAACTACGGTGTTAAATGTATTGCTGGGGCCTTTTATATTTAATTTCAATGGAATTCCATGGCCCACCAAATTAATTGTCTGTAGTTCTTGGCCCATTTGCACTATTACATTCATTCTATCTCGAACGCGAGTCTAAAGAATGAATTTACTTGTCAGTTGTCTTCGATTCGGTATGGAGCCACTTGGCAGAAGTTACAAATCTGCTAATACTAACAGGTTTTACAGGCTTGAAATATACATGAATAAAGCCTGACTCTCCTGGTAAATAATTGCTGCTCCCATAATTCACACGAAACGCCTGCTCTTCCGGATGCTTTTTGCATGATTCTAATTGCACTGACCACTCGCATTTAACCAGCCCTCTGAAATTTATGGGGTGTTAAGCATGATGCCAGTGAGAATAAAAATGAGAGAATTCATACGCCGAATAGGATTTACTCGTTCTTTATGAAGACACGTTTTACTGAGCATTCTCCAATTATGGTTTCGTTGAACTCCAAAAGTTTCGGGCTGACACTGACAGAGGGGTAGGTTACTGTACTGGTGATTGTAATGGGGATGGTAGGGCCGTGTATTACCTGTGAAATATTCCTAATTAAATATGTTATTATCATTGGGAGGGGCGGAGACTGATTTACTTCGAGATGAAAAGTCTGTTTAACATTAGTCTGCTTTTCTGTGAAATTTGCTGGCTGGGCGTGCCAAGTGAGACGTAGGGGTGCACTCTCCCCAATAGTCAGGTTTTTACTCCAATGGAACTGCACCACAATACCCAATTTCTTTAAGGCATTAGTCGTCTTGATAGATCGTTTCAGCCGTACTTGAGATGTCGAAGGCCCATAATTAATTACGTCCGTGGTATAGTGAGTTGTTAAACCGACAATGATGAAATTCATGTCTGCAAAATTGCTGTGTTAGAGCTTACTAGAATCTGTATGAGTGTTCCCTTGGCTTTGGAATATCCTTTCTCATAGTAAGAGTCTAGAAATTGATAATTACTGATAAGATAGCTGGGAGATATTAGGCCGGGAATCGGTAGCTCTTTTCCGACAGTACACCACTTTGACAAACTCTGACAATTCTTATTAACGAAAGCCCTTGCTAGAAGTCTCTCGATTGCCATGTTGATATCCATTATCGTAGGGACGATTTCATTATGAGGGACAACGTCCCAGCCTTCGTCTGTTTATAAGCAAGGTATTCTTTTTTCATTAAATTCAACAATTCTTTTCTATTGCTTTCCTAAAGTTTTACTTGCGAGTCTAATCACTTCTTCCTCGGAGATTTGTCCCGTCTGTTTCATGAGTTCACAGGAACCGCTTGTGATTCTTGCTCTCTACGCCAAACACTGCTTTTAATACATACTCTGATTATGCCGAGGATATTCCTTTCTTACAGTGATAAGAAATTCGGCTGCCAACAATTGGATGCCAGAATAATCCAAGCCTTCGCTCAGCGATTCCTTCAGATTTCCATAGGGCATGCAAGGATACATTTGTGGAACTCCACCAACAGCTTTCACTAATATATTTCTCGGTTCGAGTCTCGCCACCTTTTATTACTCTTAGGTTATTTACTTTGCTAGTATTGTCTTTTATCTAGCTTGCGATATTATTATAGTGCTATTATCTACCTTGAGCTGTAGATGAAATTCAATGGGCCCAAGCATAATTGTACGATATTCGATATGAAATTGAACAGCAGATCCTGGCTCGACTACTCCTCTAAATGGCTGAATTTCTAATAGATCCGCACTGGGATGTTCAACGTTCCTTTCCTGACACTGCTCATCGAATTCAATGTAATAGTTTAGCGCTATCATACTCTCATTTTTTAATGATATATTCTCTCCACAGATTTCACCAAAAAGCTAGAAAGCAACTTGGATGAGTGGATTGAATCCTAAAGATTACTCGATCTTTCGAGTGTTTATTTCCTCAAAGAGCAATTTAGGGGAATACTTGATCTCCGAAGTCGATCAGACTCTTGTCCAGCGAAAACCGAGCAATATCCGAGCGTGCCATTACACTGATTTCCTCTCGAGGACCATGAATTATTTTACAAACGAGCTTGGCCATTGCACAAATTCGCTTATAACTACAAAAGTGTATGGAAACTTTTTCAGTAGAATAGGGTTCGACCGTTCCTTGGCAAGGTACAATCTTCAGAATCTGTACATTAATGCATAATAAAAGGAAGGAGGAATGAAAAGAAGACGAAGAAAGTCTCCTGTTTATTGAAACGTGGTAGCTTTTAGTCAAGTTACTAACTTCATCGATATTATTGTCCGTGACCGGTTCACGCTCTATGCATTCTGTGCAAGAACAATCGCCGTTATTACTACAGCACGGTTTAACAATTCGCGTTAAGCGGTCTTTTATTAGTCGAAGCTGCTTGTCTGTCTTTTCTGGTAGGGAAACTGCTAATTCCATAGGTTCGGGTTGAGCAACTGATGCTGAAAGAAAGAGCATGACATTTTTTATATTGTACAGTTCGAATGCTACAACAATTACAAAGTGTACTTGTCTTTTTTGGCTCATCGCCATCCCCAGTCTTTTCAATCGGGGCACTTAGGTCGTTGAAAAATTCAATAGGAAAGTCTTGATTTACTTCTAGCAGGGAAACCGACTTAGATTCGGATGCCTGTGCGAAGTATATTTGAGAAATTTGGCCAGATATTTTATTCTAGTTATAAATTTAGCCCCCTTTATCTTACATTGAGAATTTCGGAGTATCGGTTGACCTTAACGGTTCCATCTATCCAAGCGAATTCGTACATCACGGGGATTGGTCCTTCGTTCTTTAATTCTAGTACTTCAATAGCAAACGAGCCCAATTCCGAATCAATTATTAAATTCTTGGAGCTCAGCGTTAGCTTTGGGACGTGAACAACTGCCCTGCATACTATTTTATCTTTCTAAGATGAAAGGATTGACAGGCTAGTTTAATTAGCAGTAATTCGGCCACCGGAGTGTCAATTTCAATAAATCACCTTATCGATATTATCATCATAGGTTAGGTAAAGTATTTCATTGTACTCGAATGATTCCTGGTTGTTTACTGCATTCGGTGAAAAGTATACGCGTATTGTTTGGGATGCAAAGCCGGGCAATGTTTGATTCATTCGATCGACATGCTGATCGTCTTGAGTTATTAGATAAAAGGGTGGTTTGAGAGTGAGGTGCAACGTCAGGGCTAGTCCAGTTTGATTTGTAATGAGAAACTCATCTAAAATAGACAGGATAATAGTTAAACTATCAAATTATTCGTATTTGGCACTAGGATATAAGTTAAGGTCGACAAGTAATACTGATTCTACCTCTTTGTAAAGTTTCCGACCCTTTTGGGAATACGCTATATTGAAATGCTAATTCGGTCTTGTCAAATTTAATCTGCGGCTCTGCTAGGATAACTGTGAAAGTCGATTGTCCAAGTAATTCACGTCTTCCGATGGGTAGCATTTGTGCGAAAACGTACCACTCTTCTTGCACCGAGCGATTTCTACTGATTTCGATGATGATCAATTCATTTAGGTGTGAGATTAATTATTATTAATAATAATAGTCATAAGTGAGATTAAGCATTGGGAAATACTAACATATTAGCTTTCAGTCTGCAGTAGACAACTTTAATGGCGCCCGATGGCAATTCGAAATGCAAAGGTTGAACTTGGAAGATGGAACTGGAAGGCAGATAAAGTAGATTAAACTGGGCAGTGTTAAACTGGGAATCTAGCACTTACTCGGTAGTAAGGGAGGTAGTAGAACCCTTCGGAAGGTGGAACTCGGGGAAATTCGACCATAAAATCTGATAATGAATGCTGCTTTTGTTCTCGAAAGTTACAGACTGGACAAGTTTACGCGCACTGTGTGTAGGAAGGTACGAATTGTTGAGACAAAATAGTCGTGCTTCTTTCACTCAACTATCACCAACGAGAAATAGTATCACCTGAATAAGCGGCCAATGTCGAAGACAGGAAAAATGTTAGGTTTAATTATAATACCGCAGCCGGTACCAACTGCAGTCAGTTTGACGTGAATCGGCCTACTGCTGATGACAAGTATAACAACATTGTCTACATAAGTCCCGGGATCACGGAGATATAGTTTTACCGCTATCTCCATTGATCCATTCGGTTCTAAATTGCCAGCATTTGGAGACACGCTCCAAGGCGAATGCTTTTTCTCCTGGAAAAGTAGATGTAACATTCCATAAGTGCTATGTCTATTAGGAGGAGGCTAATTTTGGTTAACACTTGTAAGTCGGGTAAGTCGATACCAGAGTCGCTTTGAAATCCGCAGGGATTGGTGAATCACTGATAAGAGAGAAGATTAGGGTCCTTTCTTGCAATAGCGGTACTTCGCCAAAGTCCAATAGGGTCGGCTGTACCGAGATGACAGGACCTTGGCCATTGCATTCAATGACGCAAAACTCTGCAGGCGCGTCTAAGCCCATCACCAGCATGCTGCGCAAATTAATATTAAACTGATGTTATTCTGGTTTGGTAAGATAGAACGGCTAATGGTTTCACCTGATAGCAGATCTTTGTTTTCCGAGCATTCTGGTCATTATCGTCGCATTGATTTCTTTTGTTTGTTGTGCTTTGATGAAACCTTGGTACGTTGATAACGAATACACGATAGGTGTACTATCGGATACCTAGGTACATTTGTACAGGGTGATTCACTTGCCTCTGAATCACAACTCTCCTAGCCCACTTTTATTAGACATCTATTTCATTATACTATATATTCTCTGTTTAACAATAGACTCTATTAAATTTTGTAGTCTGTTGGAGCGGTTCTTATTTTTTTTCGTCGACTTCCCGACCTTCCCCGCGACTAAAATTTGGTGGGTAATGTGCCCTTGCATCAAGGAAGATACCATAAAAATTCCAGAGCCCTAGCTCAAAGTTTAAGTTTTCACCTATTTTCGACCCTGGAAAATGGTCAATTTTTTCAAGTTCCTCAAAATCGGCCGAACCCGGGATGTTTTGATTGTTTTCGTATCAGGGTGGATAGAGAACAAAGAATCCGTGAAAAAAAGTCCAGATTTGGAACGAAAACGGGTCGAAAAACCGTCCAGAAAAGTCAATTTTTGCTCATTTTTAACGGTTTTTATTTTTTCTGGTGGACTTCCCGACCTTTCCCGGGGCTAAAATTTGGTGGCTAATGTTTTTTTGCATCAAGGAAGATACCATAAAAATTCCAGTGCCCTAGCTCAAAATTTTTTTTTCGGCAAATTTTTCTTAAGGGGTACCCCTTCAGATTTTTTCACGATTTTTCGAAGGTCCCCGAACTCGGGTTTTTTCTTCAGGAATCGATTGTTTGTGTATCAGAGCGGATAGTAAACGAAGAATCCATGAAAAAAAGGCCGGAATTGTATCGAAAATACGAAAAAATCGTTCCTGAATAATGAATTTCATCTAATTTTCACGGTTTTTCCCATATTTTTTGGACTTCCAGACATTTTCCGGGGCTGAAATTTGGTGGGTAATGTTTTTCTACATCGAGACAGATGCCATAAATATTCCAGGGCCCTAGCTTCGGGAGCCTAACTTGGCAGGCGCTGCTCTAGGTTATTTCTAATGATTTTCTATGGAACAGTGTATGCTCGACAGTGGTGATTGAAAGGCAAGTGACTCAGCCCGTACATTAGGCAATTATTTTTAAAGACCTTAACATTGGGGTTTCCTTACCGATTGTGGTAATATAAGAAAGTATCCATCGAGATTGGATTTATTCTCGATTAGGAAGGTGCGGGCGTACGGAAAGTTGAGAAAGCAGAATCGTACTAGCAGTTCCGGGGGAGTAATGCATAGTGAGGCGACCTTTCCACAGAATGAGATCGGCAATATGAGAGGATCGGAGTCCGAATCCCACATGTCCACCCGGATATTAGTATCGCCAGTACGTGCTATGTTTGCCGTGTAAATAATCTAATTGTACCAATATTCCTTAGTATTTCTTTCTCGAGAATTCACTTACCGATGCTAGTTGAGAGTTTCAAGGAACTTTAGTTACCGTAATAGTGACGGATTGCAAGGCAGAAACGATACCATCTGCAGGTGAGACATTAAACTCTGTCGGATTTAAAGGGAAGGTTGGCTTTTGCGTTGAGTTCATAAAGCGCTCGTAAGTCAGGGCTTGTTCGTCACCATCGTTCTCCACTGTTATGCTGAACGTAACTGGAACCGAAGACATATTGCGCAGGCAGACCTCTTGCTTCCTGCTGAATCCTAGAATAAATACTTTCGTTGAAAGGGGCTGTTCTTTCTTAGTGGATTATTAATCCTTTGGCTACTAAATCCATTCAAATTGCATTTCTCACTGCCAATATCTGAAATTGGCGCTCTCCATTAAATGTCACCGTAGTCAAAGGATTAAAGAAGAAGGAGAATCTACCTAATGCCGTCGGCACGAATTCTAGATGATGTCGATCAAAATGGAGGGTTGGACATATGATCTGCCCTCTGAAAGCATTTCAGGTCGGCGCCGATTATAGTTGAACTCTTTTCTCGCATTACATTACTTATAATCGAAGGATAGCTTACTTAATGTGGAGGCTGAGTATTTCTGAGCTCCCTTCGACAATGAAATCGATTCTCTCTATAAAATCACCTTTTTTATTCGAGGAGAAGTATAAATTGAAAGATTTCTGTTCGCCGGGCTCCAGTGAAAGACGCGCTGGATTAATATTAATAATTCCCCCAAAATCAGTTGGCTTCGATTGGTATATTAATGTGGCTGGTATGTGACCGTCGTTTGCAGCAATAATCTGAAGAATCGTGGGGATTATCATACTTAATGTAGAACGAACCCGAGCACTTTGCGCACGTCATTCCGAAGGCAAGTGCTTGCCTCGTAATTATGCTTGGAGCACAAGTAGATGTTCTGCATATCGATTGTCACCACATTCAGTCGGCAGACCGGACCCTTTCCAACTCCGTATAAACTGCAATCAATATTAATGTTTGTTAGTAAGAGTAGGCGAAATAGGGAAAGGGGAAGAATGACGAGAGTCTGCTGGTTCTACCATAAAGGGATTCTTTCTGCTAATCCCGTCACTTCCAAGTAAGCTGTGCTAGTAATCTCCCCAAATTCATATGCTGTGAAGTGTACAGTTACATCGGTGGAAGATTGCGGCCAAATTTCACCCTTCTAAAGAAAGAGTATGGAAATATATCGAAGAGGGTTTCCAGGTCATTATCAGAAGGAGATTATTTACTTTCGGCGCAAAACTGAATCCCCTGTCTTTGTAAGGAAATGTTTCTTCTTTTAGTATCTCCAATTCATCTTTGTGAATGCGTTGACAGGCTATTTCGTGGGTGTCTGGTGTACAGGTTTCATGATAAACTAGATCAGCACATCGTGGTAGTTGCATAACGCACATTGTTTCCAATAAGCCTTCATACCTGCGCGTCGAACCAAGTAGTTAAGAAATGTCTCTCAGCAATTTCGAGCATGTCTTCTTAGTTTTGCGATTCTTTTCCCTTACTTTCTTTTGTACTCTTGGTCAGCTTGTTCGTTTTCAAAAAGGAGCCATTCGTATTTGACTAAATAATCGGATCTATTGTATATTGTAACTGTCTTGCTTTTGGTTAGGCCTATATACGTTTCGTCTATTCTCAAACAAGTCCTGTCAAGTCTAATCGGGCAATTTGTTGCTGAAGATCCAACTTCAATTTCGAGTGTTTCTCCTTCGAAAAGTAAAACAAGTCAAGCAAGTGACCCTTCATTAAATTTGGGCTACAACTCTCTTTTTCGGTTATACCACCTGTATCGTATCGGAGATACATTTGACTTTGAAAGTTGCCAGCTTCTTTTGAAAAGAAATAAGCTGTAAACTGAACTGCCTCTTCTTCGTTTATCTCTCCTTTCGACGGCTCGATCGAAAAGCGCGGGCTAAACTCCAGTAAACGCACAATTATATTTAATAAAATGCAACAAAGTTCCACTTATCATCTTACAAGAGATGCTTACTCCTTGCTGTAGATATTAAAGATTGCCTTAGCATTTCCTACATTGCGTATCAGGAGTGATTTGGTGGAAGAGATTTTCACACCCGTCTCCGGAATGTCAATTTTATCGGGGAAATCTAAGACCGCTCTTGGTCCAATAGCTGTATTAATTAAATGTGCTGGTATTAGTTATTGGGTAATTTATCTTAGTTAAAATGGTTAGAGAGTTTCGGTGCTAATGAGGAATCGTACCGATTGCAGGAATGATAAAGGTTCCAGTGTCAGAGGCAAATTCCAAATAGAATTCATAATCTTTCTTTGCATCCGGTATGAACTTGACGTTATATACATGGGCTAAACCTGGTGCAACAATACTAGTGTACGTCTTCCCTCGAAATTCAACAGAGAAGTAATTGTTTTCCTCACACTGACACTTCAAGTAACGTGGTGTCTTGAGAAAGATTTCTTATTATCAATCACCAAATAATCGACGAGGTGGAATATTGTTTAAATTTACAGGTACCTTCGCATTATTTCGAATGGTCAGTGTTAATTGATACTCATTGCCAGGTAGAAACTGTTGAAAGATAAGAATATTAGGTGTTGTCTCGAAATCATTATCGAGACAGTTGTCAGCGAACGGAAAGGCGTGTGCTCTTGATTTTGATTTCAGTTGAGATTCTATTCGTTCTGTAGTTGTGAGTAGAATGTTTTCCATAAACTCAGATGGACGTAGATGCCCCTAGAAAGACGATTGTATTCATACATGCATTGAATCTATAAAAGTTAAAGGGTCATAAACGGTACGCACGTCATTAAACAAATAGGAGTTTATTAATTGTTTTTCCTGTACTAGATAGTACTTGCTTTTTGCCATGTTTGTTTAATGACGTACCTAACATGTATGACCCACTCCTTAACCATAAGAAGGATGGGAATGGTGCTGACTTCTTTGCCCAGTAGAGCAGCCGCTATCGCAGTGAAGCTAGGCTTCGTCAAGAAGCCATCGGGTTTCTTCGCCCTTTTTTCCATCCTTCTGCGAAGTAATTATATTTCTTCTCGGATATTCAATTCTGATTATCTTTATTCTCGCAATAGCCAACCAGAGTCAAACGTATCCCCTGTCATTGACTAAACACGTGACCGTCTGAATGAAGTAGAACGAGTTGCGCATTTGTGCGCATATTCATATGCACTGACTATCTAGGAGGTATAGATTTTTCGAATAATCATGCAATATAAAATGATTGTTTATTGGCAACTAGAATGAGGTAGAAAAGGGGCTGTTTATTATTTCCCAGATTAAATATTGGAAGCAGAAGTGGGAAGGAATGCTATTTTAACTTTTCGGATACTACTGACGTCTATAGGCGCTTCAAAAATTCATTAAGATTGCATTTATCGCTGCTAAAATATCGTCAGTTGAATGAAGCATTAACCCCATCAGATTTCGCCGTAGTCAAAGGGTTAATAAGATGATTAAGAGGCCATAAGAGAGTGATATCAGATTTAGAGGCTTTATTCTTTACAATAACTTTCGAGATTGGTTAACAGGTGTTACATGGCCTAAAACAGCCGGGCACAGCGGAACAAGGCGTAGGTAGAGTAGAGATTTTATTTTGATATGTCCTAGGACATGTTTCGCAGCTAAGAGACTGTATGTATCGTCTTCGAGATCGGTCAGGTAAACAGCAACGCGGCCGATGTGGTTGTGGTGGTGGGCAGCATGGCATTTGTGAGATACAGCACGGATCACAAACTCCTTCGTAACAGCACATTCCAGGGCAGGGTCCTCTTGGGCAACCCAAAGGTGGACATCTTACATTGCACACCTCCGGTTCCGGTTTCCTAAATTAATTATAACATATTATGCAAGGGTTTCTCACTGCGAGCATCTCTCGTCCAATAAAAACATAAGAAATTAATCACTGTTTTACAAGTCTTCATAAGACTATTACTGATATCTTTCAGAATCATTCTATAACTCGGTCGATTACTCACAGATAGTCTATTTCACAGATAATATTATAAAGCTCGTCCATAAAATTTCGATATCTCCTGCGGGTATTCATTTTTATACTTTTCTTGATTCGCTTTCACTGCAAATTTTGATCTGGCTTGGTAAACTTGGGTGGTCGATATTTTTCAATTAGACGGTTGTTGATTTGGCACGCATGGTTTCTGCCGTTGCTACAGGCATTTTTTCCTGTATAATCAACACGAAGTCTGCCTATAACAAGGTACAATCTGGGTAGCGGCAGTTATGACAAATCCGGATTAAAAGTCTAGTGTGCATGTTCCAATGATTCAGTCTTAACGATAATCCTGCTTCTAAATTATCGCGGCCATCGAAGTAAATTGAAGAATGGAAAAAGGGTATGGAAGAACGCCTTTCTTAATGGTGTTAGTGTTATGGGATATTAGTAAAGCGATGTAGAAAATACTATGTGTATTTTACGTGCAGAAAAGCGCCAAGGGAGAGGAATGTAAGGCAAAAGTCGACGTCCCGGCGTGCTAGTATGGCCAGTTTGTCGGGGAAAAATGATATGTCCCAGCAAAAAGCGGCTCAGCTGGAACGATCACCATCGGTAGAGAATAGTATAGGAGTTCAAGGTCGAGTCCATCAGGAAGCAGTAAAATCTACTCTGATAAGCAAGGCCGTCGAGACCTGCATCCCAAAAACTAGGTTCAAATCGCAAGATAGCAAAGAGTTACGATCGAATCCCTCGCCAAGGATCAAGAGTTTCCCCGCAGAAAAGATCAGGAGGATCGAGAATCCTGTTCAATCGCCACGCGATCCAGCTACGGCGATGATTCCGGGCCACAACCCTCATTCTCCAGGCAATATTTATGTCCCTCCAACCGCTGCTATGCCTCCTGCCCATGGTCAAGGAGACACCACACATATCCAATATGTTCGTTTGTTTTCTTTCCCACTTTCACTAATCACCGGGAAACAATCGAATCGTTCAATAAGAATTATATTCTAGCAGCAGAATATTAATCATACTATGCAGAATCAAGCATATCCTCAACAAGTTAATTGCCAGTTGTCGCAATTGAGACAGAATTCGGATGGTATGCTCGCGCAAACCAATGCACTCCAGAATTATCAAGTTCACCGACCGTTTGTTCCCAATACCAACCACGCCACGGTAATTTCGAACATAAACATTGCTTTCCTACCACAGAATCATATCTTCATATTATTGCTATATTACTATAGCAATTAACTGAATGCATTCTTTTGACTTCGTCCAGGTACATAAGAACCTCGGTCCAGGGGAGCAACAGCAACAGCAACAGCAACAGCAACAGCAACAGCAACAAGACAATGAGGACGTAAATTCTGGTTTGCAGACGCAGCCGGTTGGTGGTCGAAATGGTGCCATGTATAGGCAAACCTTCGCAAACAATTTGCAGGCTGGAAATCATTATTCTATGTCAGCCGATCAATTAGGATTGAGTCCAATGTCCAAGCATCACAGCGTACCGAATGCTTATAATCAAACAGATACTCGCTCGTTTCATTCGCAAATTCAGCAGCCATCTCAACAATCAATCTACCAGCAACCCGAGAGAAAGTTAGTTCCCCAAAAGGAGGTTCAGCAAGAACCAACAAGTCAGCAAGCAATAACGCCTCAAGCTCAACAGCAGTTCCAACCATACGTGCAGTCCGACCAGCAAGCATATTTCAATTACTATAATCAGAAACAAATGGCCGGAAAGACTTATGGACAAGCTGGGATGACTTCCCCGCAAGATGTGATTATAAATCAAATAAAAAATTCAAGAAATCTCATGTATTCTAATACACAACTTGCCGCGAATGGTCAAGTGCCATCGGGATACATCATTCCACCGCAACATGGATGGTTACATCCCAATGAAATGAGAACAGACTACCCCGTTGCTCAAAAGCAGCAGGCGATCCAGCCAGCGGGCTTGCAGACTAATAAACTAGCACAGGAACCTTTGAAAAACTACCAGCTGTACAATGGCGCGGTCGAGGGTAAATATCCGTCTAATTTGATTATGTGCCTCCACCACTAATTTTATAATACTTATTGGAATATTTAACTGTACATGCGTATACTTGGCTTACAGCAGTGCAACAGCCGGTGGTTCGTAATGAGGGTCGTCAGCTGATGGGTCAGCGCAGCCCTGCCACTGGTTCAGAAAGCCAGAGCAATGAAGACTATAACAGGAAGACGCTGAGGTTTACAGCTGATATGATACGCGATCAAGAAATGCTTGTGAATACTATGAGGCAGCAAGGAGTACCGGACGAGATAATGAGGCGGCAATTCGATATACTACTGCGCGAGCAGCGGAAGCAATTGATGTACACGGTGGCACCAAACGAGGATGGAGATGACTTAGAGGTTAAGAGAGCAGAGGTACAACCACGAAAGCGAAGGGAGTCCGATGAAAAGCCAGAGTGGATGGCTCACATTACTCCTCCACGACCCAAGTACTGCGAAAAGGAACGTTCTAGAGGCGGTGGAGAAGTCCTCAGGAACGAGCCACAAAGTACTAGGCAGCAGGAAGTCGAGGGCCAGAAACAAACTCAGCGGAGAATGGATGAGGCGAAACCTGGCCAAATGGACAGTCAACTGGCCCAATATCAACAAATGTATCCTCAGAATCAAGCCAATCCTTCTTATACCTATTGGCAACAATACCCTGCGGGTTATCAGCAACAAGCAGCAACGGCAGCCTATCCGCTCAATACCACTTTCCATCCTCCAGCTGCCCAGTATTCCAATCAGAATACGATGCTGCAACAGAGCAACACCAATCAGCTACAGGGTCATTACAAGGATGCAAATCTACATAATCACCAATCAGTCCACGGGAATCATTACTGGCCGGAAAGTCAAATGCCTCAGCAACAAACCTATACTCAACCAGCGATCCAAAATCAGCAAGCCAATCAGTTGGTCGAAGAAAAATCCAATTCGAATGACAAGGAGCAGTTATCAAATGCACCTTTCAGCCTGTTGAAAATGAAAGTATACAAGGAAGTAATTCGTCCGCGAAAACGGAACAACGGCCTGCAGGATTCGGAAGCTCTCCAACAGATGGCCGAGGCGTTGAAGAGCCCAGAGGGTATGAAGGGTTTGGAATACCTTGCCAACATGGATAAGAATTTGGGAACGGCTAAGTTAAACGGGGTTCAAGACTCCAGTGGGATGCATCCTGATTTGATTCAAAGGCCTCCGGAGGAAACATCAGTACAGCGGCAGAAGAGAATTTCTGCTAACGGTTTGGAGAACACCAGGAACCCTAGCAATCCACCAGCGCAGCAACGTCTCGCCGCTCTGAAGGCATCACAATCGGAAACTTTCAGGGAATTCCCAAGACAGAAACATTATAATCCCCGCGAACATTACACGATGCAAGCGGAACGGGACACCGGACTAAAACAAAGCCAACAACATCCCCAGAACTATCAGCAACCTCTCTTCCCCCAGCAACAAATTCAAGGATATCAACCAAACTTAACTTCCGTTTCGTACAACAACATACACCAGTACCCCTTCAATTCTTGCACACAGCAACAACAACAGCAACAACAACAGCAACAGCAACAGCAACAGCAACAGCAACAGCAACAGCAACAGCAGCAACAGCAGCAACAGCAGCAGCAACAGCAGCAACCGTATAACACTGCCCGAATGTATCAAGCAAGACAAGGCGAGGGTGATATATCGCAAATAGAGCGGTCAAAAGGATTGGGGAACGTGACTTTTAATCGCGCAGCTGGGGATGGCAGGAGATACACTTCCGGCCAAGAAGAGGGAGCACAGGTCATGCCGCAAAATAAAATGCCCGCCCAGCAGTTCGCCAATCCATTGTATCAGACGAGTTATCATTGTCATCCACAAGAGATTCACGAGCCTAAAACGATTGGAGGTATCAAGTATCTCGCGAGAAAACCTATGTTTATCCCAGCCCAACGTATGTCGATGCCTGAAGCCTCGATACCTAACATGCAAATGCAGGTTCTGGCAAACGCCTAGTGAAATTTCTGATTATCAGAAGAAAGACACATTTAGCAGTGGAAGGCTCCTCCCCGGAGTCTGCCTTACTCTTTTCTTTTTATGTCTTTTACATGTATTTTTGACGTGTTTATGTACAGTTTTTGATATGTCTTACTTTGTATTGTAAGTCCTGTATTTTATAGGCAACGTTTTTAAAAATAAAGCTCATTTAGGTTTTTATTGAACCAAAGGAATTTCCTTGTGCCATAGCGAATTGAAATCTCGACATCTCTCTTGGCACCCCACACAGATTAAGAATACACAGTAGTTTTACAATTTTTATTTTGTTTTCACAGAAACTTCTTAAACATGGTTACATGGATAGTGAAATTTCATTTCATGCAGTGAATTTGGCCCCGGTGAGATATTACTTATTGCATTAGGAAATTAAGGAGCAATCGTGTAACAACTTAAAAAATTTTTAGACGCGAAGCTCGCGGTGTTACTGAAGTAGGGAATTTTTCTAAATATGAAGCAATCAAGCCAGCCCTCCTGCAGCCACTGCTGCACCAAAATCTTGAACAACTTGCTTGGGTAATTAAAATAAAACTATATAAAAATGATTAACTGGTGCTCCCTTTCTTATAAGAGTGGCATTCACAGGAGGCTGAAGAGTGCTTCGTTCCGAGTTGCTCCTGGATTTGTTGGATCGGAGGCTGGTGGAATGGGTAATGGATTTAACTCTGGAGTTAACTCAGCAGTAGGATGGTCGGCATGGAGAGCATGCTGGGGCGCAAGGTGGTGGGCATGGTAGGCAGGGCACACACTTGGTGGTGCAAACGTAGAAATAGCTTGGCGCGCAGGGCGCACAAGCTGTTACGCATGGTGCACATTTCATCACTACCCTTGGTGGACACGGCATTGGGCAACATATAGGCCGCGGTGAACAAGGCCGGAGATAGACCTAGAAAAAATCATTAGAGTTACATTTTCTGTGAAATCATGCCATTCTCTAAAGGCGACGCTGACTTGTGTCTCTCTGATTAAGGGCTCATATATGTTAGAACAGCCATTTAACAAACAGGAGTTTATTCACTTTCTGTTTAGTTCGCAAACAATTCTTTTATATTGTTTTAGACAACAATTGACCAAGATCCTGTGACTACCGCAGGTTCCCATCTGGGAAAGGCCATGCTGCACAAGTTATATATTATACAACCTAATTTTTTGATGTGTATATAATAACAAATTTTTTAGAGAATCCACTTTAAAGTATTACAGGGTGAGTCACTTGCCTTTGAATCACCACTGCCGAGCATATACTGTTCCATAGAAAATCATTAGAAATAACCTAGAGCAGCGGCTGCCAAGTTAGGCTCCCGAAGCTAGGGCCCTGGAATTTTTATGGCATCTTCCTCGATGTAAAAAAACATTACCCACCAAATTTCAGCCCGTGAAATACATGGGAAGTCCAAAAAATATGGGAAAAACCGTGAAAATTAGATGAAATTCATTATTCAGGAACGATTTTTTCGTATTTTCGATACAATTCCGGCCTTTTTTTCATGGATTCTTCGTTTACTATCCGCTCTGATACACAAACAATCAATTCATGAAGAAAAAACCCGGGCTCGGGGACCTTTGAAACATTGGATATTTTCGATGGCCAAAAATATGGAGAAAAAAAAATTTTGAGCTGGGGCTCTGAAACTTATATCACATCTTCCTTGATGCAAGGGGAGACTCCCCACCGAATTTCAGCCCCGGAAAATGTCGGGAAGTACAAAAAAGATGGGAAAAACTAGCGAAAATTCCGAAAAAATCGAACTTTAAAGGCAGTTTTTTTAGTGTTTTCGATAGAAATCCGGACTTTTTTCGACGGATTTCTTGTTTTCTATCCGTTTTCATTCATAAACAATCGATTCCTGAAGAAAAAACACGAGTTCGGGGACCTTCGAAAAATCGTAGAAAAATCTGAAGGGGTACCCCTTAAGAAAAATTTGCCGAAAAAAAAATGTTGAGCTAGGCCTCTGGAATTTTTATGGTATCTTCCTTGATGCAAAAAAACATTACCCACCAAATTTCAGCCCCGGGAAAGGTCGGGAAGTCCACCAGAAAAAATAAAAACCGTTAAAAATGAGCAAAAATGGCCTTTTCTGGACGGTTTTTCGACCCGTTTACGTTGCAAATCCGGACTTTTTTTCACGGATTCTTTGTTCTCTATCCACCCTGATACGAAAACAATCAAAATATCCCGGGTTCGGCCGATTTTGAGAAACTTGAAAAAATTGACCATTTTCGAGGGTCGAAAATAGGTGAAAACCTAAACTTTGAGCTAGGCCTCTGGAAATTTTAGGGTATCTTCCTTGATACAAGGGCACATTCTCTACCAAATTTCAGTCGCGGGGAAGGTCGGGAAGTCGACGAAAAAAAATAAAAACCGCTGCAACAGACTACAGAATTTAATAGAGTCTATTGTTAAACAGAGAATATATAGTATAATGAAATAGATGTCTAATAAAAGTGGGCTAGGAGAGTTCTGATTCAAAGGCAAGTGAATCACCCTATACAATAATGGGCATATGAGTTTTCAAAGAAGTAAGTATAATATTAGTACTTGAAAGAAATGAATAAACTTCTACATGTTTAGAGACGTGCCTGGTATATATGACTCCTTAGATGTTTTCATTAATTCTACTCGAGAGAAAGAAAGAGAGAGAGAGAGAGAGAGAAATAGTAAAGCTATGCCGTTGGTCCGAGATTAGAATGACTCGATACTTCTGATCATTTTGTTGGAGAAATGGTCCGATGCTAATTTGGCAAGTCTACTGAAGCAATATTATTACTGTCGAACCGTTGTTAAGGTCGGTCTCGGGGGACATCGAGGCGGACAAGACGGTCTACAGTAGACAGACGTTGCACAGACAGACGGGGCTATACACACATTTGCAGGAATACACGGGGACGGCGTGCAGGACGGCATCTTCTTTCGTTAAGGTTTGGGTTGGGGTGTCTTCGGCAATAGGCGGACTTCGCCGAAAATTCGGGAATAGGTCTGGTAGTTTGAAGCGGCCTCCCAAGAACTATTGCAATTGCTTTTGATCTGATTATATTTCCTGTATAGTGAAATATGGATTAGATCGTTCGTGAAAAACTCCCATGAATGTAATATTCCTTCTTGATATTCTCTTGAAAGGATTACGGCTTTACAGAAGTAATTCCACATACTTACCATTACGAGGAAGTAAGTGGTGCAGGTAATTAATGAAAGCAAGGAGATTTGGAGAGAAGATAAGTGATTCAACGTTTTCTTTGAAGCATCTTGTGTGGGTCCTTTGAATCTTGAAGGCTGGAGTCCGAAAGTTAGCGCGATTACTGTGACGAAGCTGACGGTTCGCTTATTTATGGGTTGCCCTAGTGATTCCAATTACCGATAGTCAACTTAACCGAAAGCCTATGCGCAAATATTTGAGAGTATTAATTGGAATCTTCAGACAGTTGGAGAAAGCATATAACCGGTGGGTGAAATGAAAGGAAGCACTTAAGGATTGTGTCTGAGGTTCTCTTTATTAAAAAACTAGATCTATTTTCACGAATAAATGTACAAGATTTCAGTAATATGTATAGCAAGGAATATTATGCATAAGGCACATCAGATTTAGGTGAACGTCTCTAACATTCTCGACGTAATTCTTCAAAGGCTAAGATCGAAGAAATGCTACAATGTACCAAGAAACATTTCCAAGCTATTTTAGAGTGGGCAGAATCCAGGTCCGTTTGGAGGCTGGGCTGGAATGCCACGCCTGTTCATACGACAAGCGTGTTCTTCAAGGCGATGAGCAGCAATCTCTGCGCTCTCAGCATCCGCGGTCCAGAGTCTTTCAGCGGCGGCAGATGCTCGTGGCCAGACCCTCGGGTGTAGGTTATTTCTAGAAGCAGAATCACTAGGCTCGCATTAACCTGCTCACGCGTATACATTCGACGCTTTCTGCTTCCTCTTTGCAAGACGCGTCCGGAGATATAACGCGTTTCCGTTCAAATTTCATGTAGGACGCTTCAGTGTCTTCGGGACAAGGGAGTTGAAGGTGATTAGGAAAGAAGAACATGTGCAACAAGTCTTAATTCTATCGAAGGAGGGTCTTAAAATATACTGACCTGTCCACAAATTCTGACCACATGCAGGCTTCGCCGCCAAGCATTAACTGCTTAACATTCGCAGCTCCATTAAATCCTAGTGGATTGCAGTTGTAATACTTTTTCCAGTCACCGCCTGTTGCGAGATGATCGAGATACCAGCAAGCGGAAAGTAAAACCGGATGGCCGGCCTTTGTTGCTGCCTCCAATTCTTTCTGCCAACGTCCCGTCCACACATGTACGGCTGTAGTCGTTGGCAGGGTCACGCCATTATCAAAGACCTATGTATCACACCACTCTTATTAGAATAGATTTGGCTAGCATCAACATTCCAGGGACGCTAATCACTTCATCAATTTTGATCTCACCTCTTGCCAAACGATAGACTTTGTGTTAACTCTTGCCGATATGTTAAGGAGTCTTGTTATAAATTCACTCTCAAGAAGAACAAAATTCCTGCTCATGTTGTGTGCTGCCATATAATTGATGATCTCTTGATTACTGGCCCAACAATCGAAAGGAACTTCGTCTCCACCAAGATGAATGTACTCGTCCGGGAAGACTTCTACCAGCTCGTAGAACAGGTCGACCAGCACCTCGTAGACTCTTTCATTAGTGGGGTTCATTGGTCCTAATTTACCGTTCGGTTTTCCAGTTGCATCTAGCAGAGATAGCACACTTGGTTCAGTCATTACAGAGAAACTTTCGCCGACTTGATCAAGTTACGAGGAAATTCTTCCAAATCAAAAAGGTCTCATTGGATTGGGTTCAACAACTTCATCGAATTGGACTCTCTTTCTTTAGATTTCTAGGTTTGAATAGTTTACCGTAACATCTTGTTAGCAAATCCGGGTATGCCATTCCCCAGGAGCGAGTATGACCGGGTGTATCAAACTCAGGCATAACACGGATTCCTCTTAATCTCGCGTATTCGACAATGGTGCGGACGTCGGCTTGCGAGTAAACCATTGACGGATGGAAAGAGCCTTTTGCCGAGAATTGAGGGAATTTTCTGCTTTCATAGGGGAAACTATTATCGTCGACTATGTGCCAGTGGAAGACATTCAGTTTATTATAGGCCATTGCGTCCAGCGTTAATAGGATGTCTTGAACGGGGATAAAGTGCCGTGAAGTATCAAGAAGAAGGCCACGATGAGGAAGGTGGGGTTGGTCGTCAATGACTTGGCATTTGATTTTGAGCTGAAATAAAAGATCATAATTAATGGGACGCGTAATGAGAAGTATTAGCGCTTGTCGTATTTACTAACATTTGTTCCATCGCCTGATGGGGTAACCAGTTGAGAGAATGTCTCGAGACCCCGGAGGATCCCCCAAACCGAGTCCGCGGAAATGCTTGCCATAGGTGAGCTCCCATTGATAACCAGTCTATCTGTGCAGAATGGGATTATGCAATCGATCATTAAATGGAGGGAGATGGAAATTGGGTCAACTAGGAAATTGGGCCAACAACAGCTGGGCGAAAAGATGTCCCTTAATAATCTCCACTCTCGATTTTGCCCACATGCTATTCGCGTTGACCTCGCATCATTTCACTATGCGCGATAAGATACTATCTTCCAAAATTCACTATAGCTCTTATGCCAGACATTTTACATTCCTTCTGTTAACTCGATTACCTAGACACTGCTAAGTTCTCTTCGTCACAGTTACTTTTTAATGGGTTAGAAAAAATCACGGAGGCGTTTAATGTGATCATTGTCTAATTATACTTACAAGACTCTTTCATGTGTAAGTGAGGCCAGTTTGAATTCCTCGAGCCACAATCTTCCTCCATAAAGAGTCTCACACCATGAAGTTCACCTTTGTACAATTCATTGTCTCCGAAGGATTGGTTGAGCTGTCCTTCGCCGCCGGCGGAACTCGGCTGACCGGCCTCGCTCAGAAGAATCCCCGCGTATCTTGTGATTGCTTGATCCATGATATCACATGTTCCACGGTCGACCTAGAGAAGCGCGAAAGACATGGTCGAGTATAAGATTAAAAAGGAAAGAGAATCTGAAAGGAATATTATCGTAGAGAGACATACTTTGAATTCAAACATCGAAGGTCGGATGATGAAGAAGTCATCTTGGAGGGCCCTTGAATTTGGTTTGGGCCAGACTTCGCCGCTAGTCGATTGGACCCAGGCTCCAAAATTGGAGTTGAGTGCATTCGCTGCTGCGAGAAAGAGCAGCAGAGGAAGGCAGTTGATCGACATCTCGAGAAGTGAATGGGATCTGGTCGATCTGAAGAATCACGGGGCGATTGCGATCCGGTGCGTCCGAATGGTCATCGTCTACTGAGGATTGGTGAAGCACCGCGGCGGAGTGGCCGGCCGGTCGGCGTGTACCACGATATATGTATCCACATACGAGCGGTATGCATACGACATGGAGCATACGGCATACGGCATCCGGTGGTAACGACCTTAGAGGTCTCCGCGGCACTTAACTTTTATCATTTCGCCTGTGGCCTGCTCTCATGGTCAAGTCGAAGTAACCAGTCTTTCCTAACCGGTATCCTCCGCGAATCTTCCTTTCGAGCCTCTCTCCCAAACTTCCTTCCTTCGCATTCTCACATTTCTCCAAGAAACTCCATCACATTCGACACAAGGACATTGCACACAACTGGTTCCGACGCTTCTTCGATCAAAGCATCCCTGCCATTTTCATACTCTTGCCAATAATAATCACTTAAGAATTCTAGAAAGGCCGAAAAGTAGAATTTCAGTAAGATGTTAGAGTGACGCGAGCAAGTTTTTTGCGCCAAGGAAAAAGTAAGCCGGACGGCTGAGTTTCGACAAAAAGTTCGTAAACAGGAAGAAATGCGTGTGTGCGAGACTATGGACGTAAAATAGCAGTCTCTCTGTCGAGTTCTTAGAAGATGATGTACCATCTCTTATCAGAGTTCGATTATTTCGTGAAAGCAGTCGGCATCAATATCGGAGAGGGTAGCAAAGGTCAACGGTCTGCAGGAACAGAGCTAGATCTCTAGTTGTATAGTATGCAAATGGATTATCTTCGATCGAAACTGTTTCTTGCGTGCAAAAGCATCTGGCTTTATTACATGGAAGATAGCACTAATAAGTTTCGAGTGGCACTCGTTCACTTATCGGACTTCACTGATTTATCTCGTTGACAACAGCAAGAATTTTTCTTATATAATCATGGAGAGTAACGCGATTCTGATTAGGCGCAAGTTTATCGCGACCAATCGTGAATTTGACTTAAGCATCTCTTTAATGATCTGACAGCGCTTCTCTGAGCGAAGTGTAAGTTGCCGCCGAGCGGTATTAACATTAGTAGAGTAGAGCCAGATGATGAATAATATCTGTGTAGTAGGGAATATGGAGAATTGACAAAAGGTAAGAAGAAAAATCGTTAACGGGGTAAGCTTTCACAACGTGTGCACTATCGAAGAACTACTACTACTACGACTAGGCGATCGTAAAATACGAGCTTGCGCATTGCTTTCATTTGCCGAGAACGCGAATTGAGGACTCCTCACTTTTCTTTGCATTGTCAACTTTGCCTGAAACGAGCATGCTCGCTAGCCTAGTACTAATCTCTTAGATAACCAAGTACTTAATATCGTCTTAGCTCCAAAACCACTTCAACAACTCATCGAATACACACCAGTAATACTTCTCACAAGAGATACCAGGTCCCACCTTAATTTGTGCATTCGCACATGTTTTCGTTAGTTAATCGGTCGATTGATTTTGCGAGTGAAGCCAATGATAAAGTGGATCTGATATTGGCGCGTCTTATCGAAATAGGGAATATAGATTCAGAATGCTGTTTCACCGATTGCTAGTAATCTTTTTATTTTTAACCTATGCAGAAGTTCAATTCTTCTTAGTTACATATGTACATTTTACAATAGTGCATTAAAAAAAAGCGTTACTGTGATATTCGTATTTTCAAGTGGCACTCCTTCAAAAAACCACAGATACATTTGAAGGCGCTGATATTTGCTATTGCTGCAATTCCTTCTATATTTAGCGGTGGATGTACATTTATTTTTCTTAGATTTTTAATTGGTTTTTCCCTTTGAATATCACATAGTTTGTTTTGCCAAGTCACATGGTTAGTATCCACGGTTCCACTGTATACTAGACAAGGACTTGATATTGGAGGGAATTTAGATTAGTTAATGCTTGGGATAAGTAATGAATTGTTCTTGTTTTTCTAATCGGAGTTCTTTTGGAAGATAGTAGGGCCAGCGTTTATGATACGGTACTGCTCGGTGAATCGCAGCTTCATTGATTGCGATGTCGTATACGCCGGGTCGACGCTCGCTAGGGGGTGAAGAGAGCAGGAACTCAAAGTAGAACGTGCATTCAGTGGCGGCTCGCTAGAACGAAACCCCCAGCTAAACTCCATCTCATCCAAACTTCTATCATTAAAGTTTCGATGCTCCTCAAATCTATTTCTAGTTGCTAATGTTGCCTATTTCTACTGACTGGATCTGTCGTAAGAACATCCCCTCAACTACTCGCTAGTCGCTAAACAAACAAAGCTTCAACTAATTCTCCAAAATATGTCACATATTGTTCGTGTCTTTGAGAAAAAAACTTTATACAAAATCTCATAAGACTGATAGAATGGCTCACTTTTCTTTCGGCCAAGATGGATTTAATACTGAAAGAAACAGTGTCCGAAATAGGTTTGCTCCCCTTTGAATCCGGCGCTGGCCCGACAGCTCGGTACAAGCTGCAGCCCTTCATTCAGAATCGCCGAGAATCCTAACTAAGGAATTTTGCGTTGGATCGTATCGATTGCAACGATTAAACACATCGTGGCATATCACTGATTACCTGGATCTTGTCCAATTATCCTTCTACTACTCCGACGTGCTTTTAATTGTCCCTATTCAACAGTGTCGTTCGAATACCGATGAAGCAACAATGTATTGTTACTTCAGCCCTCCAGAATAGTGTGAGACGATGACATCTTGACGATTGAAATTCAAGAAAGCGTCGAATGCTTTACAGCACTTGATTCAAGGATATAGTAAGAACTTGCCTTAATGATTGTCGAAAGAAGGTAGTGGAAAATAAATGGAAATGCGAGTGGGAGGAAGGAGTGAAAATGTATGGTATATCAAAAGTTGGCGCGCGCTTTTGCGCAGGAGCAGAAGCTCGGAAGGAGGTAAGAGGAGCATGGATCGGCAGATGCATCTGCGCAGAGGAAGGCATTCGGAGATCCAGCATTCGAGGCTAGGCGAGGCGAGGTGGGGCGTTGCTGCGCGTGGGGGTAATCGGTACAGGAATCATTGGATGCTTTCCGCGAAGGGTTTGCAAAATGGGGGAAAGTTACATAGCATATTTTATTCGTGGCAAATCTTTGGATCGTACCGTCTTATTTTCTTTTTCATTCTAAAATCACGAAAACTCGAGCCCACTTCCAAAATTCTTTATGAATATAAACCATCGGGGAGTTTGATTTTCACAAGTTCTTATAGAGTTTTTGAAATGTGTGAAATTTCCCCTCGAAGGAAATAGGCAGTAAATATTAATTGGAGGCGCTTGTGTGTAGATATGTAGGGCAAGAAACAAGAGTAACGAAGGCAGCGATCAACATGTTTGGAAATTCGTTTCTGGTATTGGATTGGTAGGGCTCCCGTTGGTTTCTCAAGCGCGAGAGCAGAGGCGAGAGAGTGCAAGAAAGATACAAAGAAGCGCAGGGGTTAAAGAAGGGTGGGAAGCTGGCTGGCGGTTGGCGGCTGCGAGTCGGGGCTTGAGGGTTGGGGGTTAGGGGGTTTGGGGATAGGGGAACGGACTGGACTGGAGCGAAGGGGAGCTTGAGGGGTGGAGAAGCGGTGGCAAGCAGAATCGAGCGGATGATGCACGGCGACGAGGATGTTGTAGTTGTAGTCGTCGTAACGACGCTGGTGACGTAGTGGCGGGGGCGCTGGGAGCGTAGTCTGTTTAATCAGTGCTTGTAGTAGTAGCGTTCCTCGTGGGGATGCCGGCTTGGGGGTGGTAGTATAGATATAGGAAATAGTAGTAGCGTACGTAGAAGCGGACGCGCTCTCTTTCCTGGCAGCTGGGGAGTGGGAGAGGGTGAATTGGTGGGGGTAAGTGAACGGGCTGCTGGCGTGCCGGTGTGGATAAGGAAAGAGAGGGCCAACGCGGTGGAGGATGGTGGGTTATGGTAATGCGCGGGTGGAGGTGGAATGAAAGGGTAGAAGCTGTGGCTGGTAGTAGGAAGGGGGGTTAGAGTACTCTTACGGTAGGCGCGGGACAGTCGGCTCGCCGTGATCGCTTCCTCTTCCTCGTGTGGAGGTTTAGCTTGCTGCTGGTGAATGCTGACAGTTAAACTCGCGCGCACGGCCCGTGGTTCCGACTTCGACTTCGACTTCGACTTGGAGTTCGAGTTCGAGCCCGGCTTCGACGCCGGCACCGGTCACTGTTCCACCTACGGTACAAGCTCCGGTTCAGGGTGTCACTGCTTGACCGGCGGTGTGTCCGCGTGTACGCCATCAGAGTTCAGAGTGTGCGCAAGTGCGCGCGCGGCTCCCTCGTAGCTGCTAGCCGGTTCTCCCGCGAAGAAGAATCGGGCCGAGCAGAGGGCAGAGGCCTGGCTGTCGAGGAGAGGAAGATAGAGGGATAGAGAGGGAGCGAGAGGGAGCGAGAGAGAAAGATCGGGATAGCGGGCGTGGGAGAGGGAGGGCAGGAGCAGGAGCAGGGGCTGCCGGCGTAAAAGAGAAAAAGTGGTAGGGGGTTGGGAGGGTGGACGGCGCGACGCGGCGCGGCGGTGGCAGCGGCAGCAACAGCGTAGGCGGGGTGAGCACGGGGGTTGATAGGGTGTGAGAAGGTGTGTGTGGGTGTGCGCCGGTAACGGGAAAGTTGGTGGTGGCGGTGGTGGTAGCGGTAGTGGTGTACGGAAGTGACGGTGCCAAGTCGTGGAGGATAGCAGGTAGTGGCGGTTCTTGGGAGGTAGCTCGGTGTCGTTCGGTTGCTCGTCGTCGTCGTCGTGGTCGTCGTGATGCCGTGATATCTCACGGTGCCACACGGAAAGAGTAAGGTGGGAAAAGCGGAAGCGGCAGCAGCAGCAGCAGCAGCAGCAGCAGGTTGGACGTGACGCGGTCGCGAGGCGACGACGGGACCAGAAGAAGCGGCGGGAGGATAAGATCGATAAGAAGGAGCCACCGCGAGGAATTCGGTGGAACGGGACCGGCGAGGTTGCTTTAGAGGGGAACTCCACTATAGACGTAGCGCTGGGAAACTAGAGACGCGGGTAAATAGAAGAATGCCGGTTTGGCCAAGCTGAGAGGCACGTACGGACGCACGCGCCACAGCCAAACTCGAAGTCTAAGGATCGCATCAATCAAGCGGCGAAGACGTCTCGCCGGCTCTGGATCCCCCGGTCGGTGAACGCGACGGCGGCGGTGGCGGCGGCGGCGGCGGCGGCAGCGAGGGGCCAGAGAACTCCTAGTGCAGCTGCTGGAAAATTTGTCCCTCTAGAGCGAGAGGCACTCTAGACCTCCCCGTGTGAAAATCGCAGCACGCAGGGAGGGCGAGGGAGAGAGAGAGAGAGAGAGAAAGAGCGAGGGGCCATCCACCGGGGAAGAGGAAGGCAAGAAGCGTGGAAGTGGAGAAGAGGGATCGAGCTTGGCGTGAAATTGTTGCCGGTAATAATCCCGAAGTAGCACGTCCAACATATCTCATCGAGCTCTCTTTCTTTCTCACCCTTGGGATCTCGGGCCATCTCGGTTGGTCTCTGTTCGATGGGGTTTGCCACGAAAAGAAGGTCAAAGATCGATCGTCGACTACGAGGGTCGTGACCTCACGCATACGAAGTGACCGACACGCGTAGTAGCGTGCACGTTGCGTTGGTTGGCCGTCCGTGTGGTGGAGGTTGGAGCTGCTGCGAGGAGGAGCAGCATTGACGGGAGGAAGAAGAAGCGTGAAAACAATGTGGTCGATTGCCGGAGAAGAGGGAAGAAGCCGAGCGGCGAAAGCGTTAACCTAGGCGTGTCGTCGTCCTCGTCAATGGTGGTCGCCCGCAATCCGATACGTTCACGTAGAGTAGACCAGTTATTCATCCTGGAATATTATTTTCTGATCGCGTTACGCCGAAGGTTACGGCATGCGGGGTTAGGCGTGCCACTTAGGTGGCTCGAATTAGGGAAAACGAGATACCTGCGGAATAAGCGAAATATCAGGCGTCCGTCACGGACCGAAAGAAAGGTGTCGGTGGTTTCGAACGGAAACGCCCGGGGGCGAAGTAACCCGAGATCAAACGATCTTGGCACGTGGTTATGGACAAGAGAATCGAGTCGAATTGAATCGCATCTCGCCGCTCAATAATTGAATTCAACGCCTGACTAGATCGATTGCCGCTAATAGAGGAACCTAGCATCGGAAAAGTGGGAATAGTATTATCAAGGGTTGAACGAACACAGCGGGTTGTCCGACAGGAAAGTAGGAAGTCCGGCAGGAGCGTAACGAGAAGCATACATGTAGCACGAGAGTTACGCTACTAGAACTACATATAGGAGTCACAAAAGTTAGAATAATTCAACCACAGCACATTACAGTATTGAGGGGTCTTAAGTTGTACATACCCCAGAACAAAGGAACCAAGAACACTGCGAACCAATTTTACAATCCTCATGAATGCGATAAAAAAGATATCGAACCAAACGAAGAAGACTGACATTTAGAGCAGAATTTCAAATTTTACCTGCAAAACAATCGACCATTGAGCGCAGAAGGTGTCATATAGGCGTACCATTTAGATAAAGCTCTTACAAACCTGAAGTCAAAGCGTAAAGGGAACGGACAAGTAGAAGAAGGGGAAGAAGGGGAGGAAGAGGAGGAAGAGGAGGAAGAAGAAGAAGAAGAAGAAGGCGAGGAGAAGGTGGTGGTGGTGGAGAAAGTAGAAGGGGACGATAGGAAGGAAGGAAAGGTGCGGAAAGAGGGGACGTTGGAAAGAGATATTTGGCAATATTGTAGAGGAGTACCGAGAGAAGAAAAAGAAGAAGAAACAGAAGAAGAAAGAAGTGAGAGAGGAGAAGGGTAGAAGGAAGAAGCATCAAAGATAGAGAAGATAGAAAAGTAGGTAAAGTGTAAAGGTGAAGAGGTCGAGTGGTAAAGTATGTCGCGGGATCCGTATGCTAGTGGTAGCGGAGTAGTAGGTCCTGGAGGTGGTGCTCGTTCTCCACGGAGCGGACGGCGTGTGGGCGAGCTCCCAACGGTCGACCGCAGTCCCTCGAGGAGTTATGCTAGCGGACGTGGGTCGCCGTTAGGTCGGAAACGAGCAACTCGCAGTGGGAACAACTCGCCGGAACACCTCGTATACGGCGGCTACCATCACCATCAGCTGGGTAGCCCGTACTACTCCCGCGAAGAGGACCTCGGTAGTCCCGTGATGCTCGAGGAGAGGGGCAGGAGTATGTCGACCGGGGGCGGTGGGGGCGGACATCACAGATCCAGAAGCGCCTCGAGACCCGCCATGTCCAGCTCGGCGGGCATGTCGGCGAGGTACACCAGCCTCGATCGGGCTTCCGCGGGTTTCCTTGATCATGATCGGGAGTTTGTGCCGATTCGCGAGCCGCGGGATCGTAGTCGAGATCGTCGGGATCAACTTTACCTCGAGGATGAGCTCTACGCATCGAGATCGGCTCGGCAAAGCCCAAATCCCCACATGCTGCGAGACTCTGGAGGCTACATTGGGGAACTTCAACATCAGAACAACGATCTCCAGCGTGAGCTTGGGAACCTCAAGAAGGAGCTCGAGCTGACGAACCAAAAGCTCGGCAGCTCGATGCACAGTATCAAGACCTTCTGGAGTCCCGAGCTCAAGAAGCAGCGAGCCTTACGAAAGGAAGAAAGTACCAAGTACAGCATGATCAACGAACAGCTCAAGATCCTCAATTCCGAGAATCAGGTCAGTCGACTGCAGATTCACCCTCGCATCCCTCAAACATGATGAACCGTTCTCGCAATCAGATCCATCCTTTTATCTCTATGCGCCGTTCATGACGTGCGAACCAACCCCCCTATCCTCGCAGCCGCTCGATACCCCTGCGTAATTCATCTCACATCTCACCAGCTCCAAAATTCCTTTACCAACCAATTCCTTCTAGTCTTCTAACCCCTTCTATCCCAAATCTCGCAGCCCACTTTATACTTCAAAATAGATTTCTACTCCCTTTAACAAACCGAAATGGCTGATTCCATTGGCACATGTCACAAATACAGATTTGGTGACAAAGTCACCAAATCTTGCCAAGATAATGCTCACATTTGCACCTAAAGAGATTCACATATTTCTCATATCATTCACAAACTACTACACTATATTTGACCCGCCGTTCAACAATAATTTTATTCCTCTAATAACACTCCTCATGCCAGTTAGCAATATATCACTTTTCAATCGTTGATGGACCTCTGCTAAATAGTATCAGGCGTTTGCAATAGCCTCTTCCAAGTATTTGTCCTAAGATTTTCTCATACAGCCGTACGTATTGATTGAACAAAAACTTAATGCAAAGGGGGAGCCACCGATACTTGGAATTCCACATGATTGCATTAGGTTCCTGGAAATTCAGCCGAATTGTTGGATTAACGACTGTTCTTGCAGTTGAACATTACAAGCATAAGTAACACATGTGTAGGTTATCGTAGGGTTTTGTCGTATTTTTCATTTCTATCGGACTAGGTGTAATTAAGTTGAAGGTGTGTAGGGCGGGGGCTCGTAGAGATACTCCTATTGTGCTCAATTACCTTTGCAACAAGTTTTAGTTATATTTCCAGTCTTTCCCATACTGGTTGTCAGTACAATTTTGGCACGAACCTTTACGACAATGGCTGGATCAATATATCAGACCTCCGACAGACTCTACTTGGTGTAGATAAGACTCGATTCAAATTAGGGATATGCATTGTTTGCTGGAGGAAATGATCAGTGCTCTTAATTGAGGCCTTTGACTTATTAGGATATTATTGTTTTAAATGAAAGGAAATGGGCGGAGTCCTGCCTTGGCCTTCTTCTGACATAGAAATGGAATCGATCGTGTTTCACCCATGATCCATCTGCTTCAGTGGCTAGACTCCCATATTTCGAACAAGATGAGTCATTGCCATAAACAGAAGAAGAATGTGAAAGAGCTTCTTTGGCTGACTGCCCGCATTTATTCCTCTTCTCCTACCGCCCACTGTGTCTGATGCTGCAGTTAACTTCTGAGTGCAGACATGTCGGTGGGATCCATACGTTGGTTTACCAAGTGCGTGCCGAACGAGTCCACTTAAAGCTATTGTTCTTACTGCTACCACCACTAAACCTGTCAATTAGCTCTCTCCTTCTATAATCATGCTTCTACCTTCTCCTGTCGTTGAAATACCTATTCTACACTGCAAGCCAATTCCGAGAATAGTGACAGGCTCAATACCAACAAGACTTTTAAGGCGGCTGATTATCAGGAAGGTGTGATTCCGATACTTGATACATCACAGATATTCCAGGCTTTACACTTTTAAGTCACGCTTCTTAAAATTGACTATGCTTGCCAAGCTGCGAAGGTTATGAGTTGGAAGTGGCGCTTCTCGGTATAGTGTTAACAGCACGTTAGCTTTGGGTTTGGCCCGAGTTTCAAAGAATAGTAAGCCATCTAATGTTTGTTAGTAATACAGTTAATGGGGAAGCAAGACAAAGGTCGACAAGTGATTTTCCCTTATCCTCTCAGTGCTTGCGAGGCTAAATGGTGCCTTCAATCGATCCGACAAAGCTCTAGTGAGCAGCTGCAGTAGCAGCAGATTTGTTGTAGCAGTCGGAGCAACTTCCTTACGCATCCTTCACTTTTCTCTTCCTCCTTCGATTACGTTGCGGAGAAAAGTTCGAATCTCGAAGTAAATGAAAGTAATGTGCTGGGGCGTGAGGTGTACGATTTCTGCCACACCACAGTTGAAATGTCTGTGTGCGGGCGACTACGTAAAATCAATCAAGTCAACTGGAGAGGCTAGGGCTAGGGCATTAGAGGTTTGCGTAAATTTATTCCCCAGAGAGATGCTAGCTTGCGTGTAATGCTATAGAGGCGGATGAAAATCGGCTCAGAAAAAGATCTCATTCATAACTGGCTGGAAGACATACGTGTAGGGGAGAGTGGTCAGTTTAATAGGAGCACACACTCTCATGCGCAAGCCACTCGAGCCCGTTTGGAATTGCAGCCGTCAGCCAGGGACGTCAACTTGCTCTAAAGAACCTAGGCCTCCATCCAATTTGGATGATGGAGAGTGAAATAGAGGCATTGCATTCATTTGGCTCCCTCCTTCCTCCATCTGACGGTCTATAACAATTGCTCTTCCACATTCTTTGCCGTTTCCTTTACTTTTAACAATAACCATTCAAATCCCTTTCTACTGCTCGCTATTTCCTCTCCGGTATATATAAATATATATAGGAATAAGTATAAAATGTGTTCGATACTGGTTCCGAAATATTGTCCAATCGGACGGCGCCTAGAAGAACTCGTGATAGCTCAACTAGTACTCTACTAGATTTGTAGTACTTGACACTCGATCTGTGACGTGTCAATGTGACTCACTATAGTTTGCACTAATTTGAATTAGTGAAGATAGAGGTTGTTGTTAGATATAAAAAGATGAGAAGGGGGACGAGGCGGGACGATTTTAGTTTAGGAATTGGATTCCCATACTGGGGTTAGTACAGAGGGCCAATTAGGGCCGGCGCGGCGGCTGGTCTGGCTCTTTTCAATCTCACGGAACTGGTCCATGCTCGCGGAAAGTGGCTCTTCGCATCTGTTCATCCTGTTTTTACCCAAGCATCACTGCCGTCTTGTCACGCGTCCCCCCTCTTTCCCTCTCATTCCTGCTTCCCCTTGTGCATCATATTTGAAAGAGGCAGCCCTGGTCGGCGTTTCTGTTGGAGTTAGATGGGGGATAGTACTGCAGACGGAATGAAACTCTCCCCTCGCGTTAAAAACGTCATGGTCGCCGCTGCCGGACCGCCTCGATCCTCTCACACGCCGAACTCAATTATTTACGCTATTGGTGCTCCAGCGATTTTCTCACCATTTTAGTCAATCATTCAATGAATATTATACTGCAGTGAAAATGTAATTTTAGTTGACCTACTGCTCTTCCGATACGGCTCACTCTACTTCCAAACGATGCCCTGCAATTACAAGCCGAGCTTCACTTTAACATTACCTTCCGATGGCTTCAAGTTACATTATACATATAATAATGAACCTTCTTCAATATAACTTCCTAATTCCATTAACTCTTCTTCAAAACGATTATAAGCTTATGCACATCATTTATTACTCTACAGAGAGGCTATAGAGCCTAGTTTGCAATTCAGACTTAATTTGCATCTCATAGAGATGGTACTGATGGAGGAAGACATCTCCATTTTCTCCCCCGTAATTTTATTACATTACTATTATCCTTGGTTGTATTATAGCACTGTATTATTAATAGACGGGAATGGACACATTTCATTTTATAATCCAAAAGGAGAGGGAGAAGCTGTTTTATACGTAGTAGCTTAAAATCTGTTTGCGTGAATGGGAGTGGAAGAAATGGCAGATAAATTTCGAAAGTTTGCAGGCTAGCTCTGCCTTGGTATGCTTGAAATATTAAAGTTTCGCCGGATATTGCGTCATAGTATATCGGGTGGGTTGCTGGCCGAAAGTGCGGGCGTCAGTTGGCAGAACGCAGACTCCGTGGCGCCGCGCCGCGCCGTGCTATGCCGTGCTGTGCCGTGGTGAGGGGGTGGGGATAGAAGGATAGAAGGATGGGAGGATGGGAGGATGGGCCGATGGGAGATGTCGAAGTTGAGCGAATGCTTCTGGCTCGGCGGCGACACTGACTTTAGGTCAAATTGAATTGGTTTGGGGGAGCGCGTGAACGGTCTAGGCGGTCTAGGCGGTCTAGGCTCAGCCTCTCACTCGGGAACCCTGAAGAACAATGCGGTCGCGCCATAGTTGTATCGCATAGCATAGGGCCTCGCTAATAATCCGCCTCGATATATTTAGGCCGATCGATATGGACAGACATGCCGTACTTACACTGCGCTTACCACGCTCCCTCGCCACGCCGCGCCGCGCCGCTCCGCTCCGCGCCGTCCCCAGCATACAGCCACTTCTACCTCTGCTCATACCACGGCCATAGTTTCAGTCGGTGCGAAACTATCTACATTTTGATAGTAGCACCCTTACATACTTTAACTAAGAACCATTATCAAAATGATGATCCTTTTTTACTATTTGCTAGTATGCTATCTAGTACTCCGACGTCAAAGACATGTTTTCAGGGTCGGTACGCGTTATGCCTGAAAGAGTGATCTCTATCTTGCTCGTCCAATAATTACGGATATATCGTATATTCGTCTTCTTTGGTATTGGAAAGTACTTGAAAAGAATACTTCACTGGATCTGCATAGCGGAACAATTTCTTAGTTCCGAATGACAAACGGCATCTTTGTCTGGCATGATGCTCTCTCACGGTCGACGGTGCGCATGGCGATCTTATTTCTCTCGGAGAACAGTGCGCATCGAGTCTCTTTCAAAGCTTTCAGCACTTTCCATATAATCCGCAGAAGAACTGTGTCAGACTTTTTATTCTTTCTCCGTGATGAAAGCAAATCTATCGCACAATTTTCCATTCCAAGTATCTTTTAACTCAAGAGGAAGTAGTTTAATTCAATTCATGTCTTTCCACTTGTTTCTGAGGGTTCACTGTCATTTAAATTTCCAAATGCTACTGCTGCCTACAGCAAGGCCTTTCTGTTAAAGCGAAAAGATTTTTTTGGGTTGTTTGTTACCTATTATTATCAATTGTCCAATAATGGGTCAACTTAATAATTCATTTGCTATTGAGATAAGGAGGAGATGTAGACTCCACGAACAGGAAATAGCAGCAGACAGTGAATTTTGTAATTAGAGGCTTGTATGTTGGCGTGAAATGAAAGTAGGGCTCTGGTAGTACAGTTGCATTGTTAACACTGTCTTATCACATCGGCAATAGCACTACCAGTTGTGGCATACGTCTCTCGAGTTTAATAACTCGCAAGTTCACGGAAAGCTCTCGTCAGAACGGGGCTCGAGGGAAGCAGGGTACCCTGGCCTGGAAGTGTTATCAGTATCAGTGAGTGCGATGTAATCAGTAGCTCTCCAAAGATTAATGCCGGCTTCTATCGCGGAAAATCGTTAATGCCCATCCGTCACCATGCACGTCGGTGATGGTGATGGTGATGGTGATGGTGATGGCGATGGCGATGGCGATGGCGATGCCAGTGGACTCTTGGCAATGCTTGACGGAAGGTAGGAAAAATTCATCCGGGATGGCCGTCTTTCGCAGCGGGATCTGGGTCACGTTCCAGCACATCTAGGTTATACCGGGGACACACGATAAACTTTAGTTGTATCCGACGTTTACGATCGATTCCTTCGCTGCTCGCCGTCCGCCATCCGCTGTCCGCCATCCGCTGTCCGCCGCCCGCCGTCCGCCGTCCGCCGTCCGCAGCCCTCCACGAGCGACCCCGCCACCGCGCGTTATCGGCCCCGGGCGCCGTCTATTCTTTTGTTTGCGCACGCGACCCCTATTTGCCGATCGAAACAAGAATTCGGCTTCATTTGGCACGTGGACACATCTGCCGCTCTCGGTGGCCCTCTTTTCCTAGTAGATACAGCCAAGAGCACAGCACCCTGGAAAAGGCCGTATCTCTAACAAAGACTCAGGAGAGCTGCCGCGCAAGTCAATGAATTCGTAATTCGCCAGCCTCAGCCAGCTTTGATTTTCCGGCCGCTTGATGCAATAAGAGATCGAAATTCTCTTCCTTTCTACTGGTGCATGGCTTCATTTCTGCCCGGAAAATCAAGTAATTTCACTTACTCGAAATTTCGCAACTCTTCTCATTACAGCTCGTTACTGAACGTGACTGCTTGTTGCTTTCCGTCTGGAATTAATGTGGTTACGTAAGTTAAGTGTTTAAGCATTTCCCTCACGGGTATATAGACCGGTTGTGAAACGAAGGACCGTAATAGACGACGGCACCCTTAACACAATCCCGATGGAAGCGATATATCCGTCGGTGGTATTGATTCGTCGTGGCAATTTACAGCGCGTAATACGGGACGCCCGATCGAAACATCCCTCGTAAAGTGTACCCTGCTGGAACTTCGATTCTACTTTGGCATGGCTAGAGCAGATAAAAATAAGCATTTCACTAAATGAAATCCTTACTCCTCCAATAAACAGCTATTCGAATGTCAGGATTTCCTCGAGTTTACAATCTCATCTAGTTACCTAAAACAACTATCAACAAATAAGAAAATCGGGCCTTGATTAAGTAAAATTCGAGTTTAATGAATTTTACTTGAAGAAGTAAAACGGTGGAGAATAATTTTCGAATGGGAAGTTGACTCGCTAAGAATTTGTAGAGACATTAGCTGATATCCTGCAGTGGTACGAAAGGAGCAGAAGTTGTTTGATTCGGTGGGTGAAGAAGAAAGAGGTAGGGGTTGACTGGAAGCAGTGTTGCGGTGTTACGGTGATGCGGAAGGGAAGAAAACTGGAGGTTCCAAGTGCGTGGGAATGGAAGTCGAAAGGCGAATGTGGCACCAGACGTGGCACATCGGAGGTGCGAGATAAAAAAGTTGCTTGACGTGTCAGAGGGGTGGAACGCGGTCTGGGCTGGCATCGAATCTCTTCAGGTTTTGATAGCGCAACTACGCGAACAATACATCGTCGTAAACCTCTAGCTACTGTCTGTTATGCCTTGAATAAGGACTCGCTAGCATCTGAGAATACCACTAATTTCTTAACGACCACCCTTTATACCACTGACTTCCTAGACCTTAAGATGGTAAGAAGCGCTGCGCCACGCCGCGCCACGCCGCGCCATGCCCTAGATACGATGCTTGTTAGGTGCGGGATGACACCCGCTCCAAATTTAAAAGGTTCCTTCCAAAAATAAGAGGGATAAACATCCTACCCTTATAAATTGCAAGGACAACATTATTAGGTCTTGCGCAAAGTCTGTTTTATTTTCATCAATAGGTAGGAGGCTTGAGTATGTCGTTAGAACTTCCGTGCTATATCTTAAAAAAGAAGGGCAACAATTAGATCTGAACGGTTTAGTGAAATTGAGCAGGCACGGGTGGCCTGATAAAAAACGAAGCGTGAAGGAGAATGCAGAAGTGTTGGAGGTTTGCCGGAGAAGGGTGGATGAGGTCGGGCGGGGTGAACCGAGAGGCAGAGGGAGTGGAAGCAGAGGCGCTATCGAGCGGTGGCCGTTCGCTCTCCTTCTCACAATCTCTTTCTTCCTCTTCATCTTCCCTCCACTCCTCCCTCACTCTCCCACTCTTGTCATCTCTGTCTATCTTGCCAGACGCAGAGGGTGGGAGGGAGGGAGAGAGCGAGGGAGTGCGTGTGCGTTTGTGTGCAAACCTCCCTCAGTACTGAGCACACACACCGTTCTTTCTGGCCCTTCTCGCGTCGCAGTCCCTCTATGTACGAGGACGAGCAACTCCCTCCTAGTAGCTTCTACTTACTGCCAAAGATCGAAGTTGCAATCGTCTACTATCGTCAAGTGGATGCCACCAAATTTCTTTAAGTACTTCCAACATTGAGCGGCATAACTGTTTTGCGACCCCTTCGACGCGGACCCTCGTTAAATCTTAAAGACCGAAGACTATATTAGATGCTGATAGGTTATGGCTCATTTTCTCATCCAACCTGAGCCTGCGAAATATCCACGCTGCCCAAGTACTTGCTTCTTAAAATGTTTCTTGGTGATATCCGTTGGCATCAGCTTTACGACATTAACGAGTTCTTGAAACGAGGAATAATAAAACTAAGATTGGCAATGATGATTGTAGAGAATAGCAATGGGGGCAGTGTCTCTGATCGATTTACGTCCATACGAATCGTCTTATTTAAACTCTTCAATGTCATAGTGTGCTAACTCGCACTAATCTCTATTCCTAGTCTGAATTAAATCAAGTTAGACGGCGAGGGCTTTGTTAAACAGGCGCAGCACGGTCGCAATAATTGTCTTTCACGATTACCGAAGCCGTCCAGGCGGCACCTTACTCTTAGCCTCAGTGTAGAAGGCGTCACAACACTCCTGTAGCCACTGCATCTAATACACTTTTCACACTGGAGAGGAAGCTTTTTTCAAGTGGTGACTACTTTCCCGGTATAGGGGTTAATGAGGGGTTAATGAGGGAAACTGATGATCGACCTGACTGAATGCTATAATAGTTGTTTCTACCGTTGCTATGGCCAGTTGTTGGATATGGCCAGAAAGTTAGGTGGGCAGTTGGAAGGTGAAGGAACTGGAAGAGAGCTTGAGAGTTGCTGGTGGTTAAAGTGAAACGGATTGGAGGAGTGGAGGGCTAGAAGGGCACTGGCCGATCGATAAGAGAGCCTCGATGATTCAGGTAAAGAGGTGCTCGGGGGCGATCGGCGAAGAGAGGGAAGAGATCACGGATGGAGGTGGCGGTGATGCTGGCGGCGGTGGAGTCCGAATGAGGAGTTTTTGGGAGGGTGTGGGTTACGATCGTCTAAGATTCGTCGGACCGGATCGTTAAAAGGTCCATAGAAAAGAGATCCGGGACACGCGAACTCTCGAAACCGAAGCTCACTCTCTTCTTCCAGTTCTTATGAATGAATGCCAACCCCTTTTCTTCTTTCATCCTTTTCACCGGAGGCTCCGCTTCCTTTCTCATCCGCTACTTCGACGGCTACCGCATTTCGCTCCGATTACTTACAGCTAACTACTTACTTTCCTTGCCAGCCGTGGAATTCCCACTTCGTAGGATGCTTCTTTCCTTGTGTTGCAAGAATGTAGGGATACGAGCCAGAATATGATAGCTAGTTGACTAGACCGACATCTAGTTAACTGAAGATAATCGCCAAATATTCCAATACTGATCTAGCATAATAAAATACATTCCGTTATTTGCGGTGAACAGGTAAAGGATTAGCCCATAACTTAATCAAAATGTAGGTAGGCTTTTTCTTTCTGTCGGGATCTGATGAAACTGTCTGGGAAAGCCCAAGTTTAAGAGAATAAAGGAAGCAATCACCTTGCAAGATACAAAGAACGTCAAAGGGGGTAAAGATATGAGAAACTTTGATGTTCCCGTGGATATGGCGAGGTCCCCGACTTCTCAAGAGCGTCTTCCTCCGCAATATCTGGCCAATCGATAAAGCTTTCCTAAAATTGTACATTCTAATTTAACTCTCCGCCCTCCTTGGCTTCTATATGCATCAGCAATCTATTTATTTGCATTAAACCTCTCAGTTATCCGGTTTAAAGAAACTTGAATGCAGACGTCTAGCTGGCGGAGATTATAACTCAATATTAAAGCTCCGCAAGTGCAAAGTTCCCGGATAATCAAAGCTACCGAAGGCCCCGGCGAAACGAGAGCAGTCCGACTACCAACTGTTTGAAGGCGCATTACAAGGGAAGTGCATTTGCTCGGCGTAGATCTTCCGGGAGGTTGGATCTTTCCCTCTTTGATAGGATCGGGTTTCCATTTCAATCACTCGGTTATTTCCAACAAAAGCAGGAACGTCGCGGTGCCAATGCTGGCAAAAGAAATTCCTGGCGGGGGAATAAGAGGGCGTTTAAAAGAATGTGTCAGATGCCAAGAGTGGCAAGTGCACATACACTGTGTTTAATGAGATTACCAACTTGGTAGAATGTGGTATTATATTTAGGAGCACTTTGTGCCGTATCGTCCATTTACTTCGCCATGTAGCAGCTAATACCACAGCCCTTTACCTGCGTGACACACTGACCCCTTTACGCATCTGGAATAAGGTCAGCGGAATTTGCATCCACCGAATTGGGTCGCTCGGCTTTGCGTCATTCGAATTAGCGGCCTGGGACTTGTTTTCTTTTATCCACTGCTATCATTGTATTCAAGCGAATAATTACGCGAGTACTGCTGCCATTTTCTTCAAATAGTCGCGACTGACAACGTAGAAAAGAATATTGTAACCATTGGACGACTTTAGACATTGCTCTAATAAGATTTTATCCGGAGTATCTTAGTTATTAGGGCTTCAATGAATTAGTTGATAAAATTGCGGTAGTCTTAACACCTATTTATTGTTGCGCCACTTCATTTTGATACCAGGAAAGTTATAGTCCACATACGACTAAGTATCAGCCTCCAGGACACGCTTGCGCTGGATGTGTAGTGAAAAATTAAAAGCAAGCCTGCACGCAAGCAGCGAGCTCTTGGAAGAAATCGATTTGGTGTACAATGACCCCAGGGAAATAGGGGACTGACTCCTTATTCTACTTAATTCGCGCCAGCAGCCTTCTTATCGTGCTGCACAAATTTCATTTTCATGTCGGGGCTGCTATCATTATTGTACACGCGAAAAACGATTTCTTCATTTCATCATCGTAGAATCTTACCATTTATGACTGGCCCCTTTTATGCTAGAGTCATACTTTTCCGCACATAATTGTTCTACGAATGGTTAAATCACTACGGAGAAATCTATCCTAACCTAACTCTTATCAAGATCCCTGGTCACACGAAACATGTAGCTATATCAATTCTGGATGGAAACCAAGGGAAATAATGTAACTTTCTGAAAACTCCTGATATTTACTGTAAATTAAGAGATTCTCTTCAGCCAGTGCTGATGTATGCTGATGTATACATATGGAAATTGCTTGAGTGAGAGAGTCGCTCGGTTCTTTTCATCACAAGGTTATATGGTCTAACGGTGGCTGAAGGTAAAGTAAGGAGAGGGACCGCATAGGGGCTAGGGTTTACGCGATCGTTAATAGGATCTCGTCTTAAGAAGGGCTTCGTTTAAACTTTAAACCCGTGTCTTGCCTCCTTCTCTGCTGGCCGATCTCCACCTCCAGGACTGGTGTCGCACCGCGTTAAGTGTACCGAGCCGTGATACCGATCACGCACACGCTCCTGGATCATGTTCCATCGGAGGGTTAATCGAGGTCTAATCGTTTCGAAAGCATCGCTCCTGTAACCGATACCCTTTCCCCCTTTCCCCCTTCCCCTTCCCCACCCTCCTCGTCCCTCGTGGCCGCCAGCTTTCCACCCCCCGGAACATTTCAAGCGATCCTTCTCTTCCTACTTTATCGACGCACATTCGAGATGCGAAAACTAATCTACCCATTTGAATAAACCCCGGGTTAATATAGAGCGCGCTCTTAACATCCCCTATGCGGCGTTCGATATTTCTTTTCGTGCGAATGAGTTTCGTGAATCAATTGCTCAGTATAATCTCCTAAACTTTAACAACCCAGCTGTTTCTAACCTCCAAATGTCAAGGTGCTCTGGAATTCGACTATTCTTCGAGCTCGAGTTGGTGGGAGGAGGAACAGAAACAGTAATTTGTAAAAGAGAAATTAAGGTAGAGTTATCACAATTTCCAGCGCTTCCAAGTTGAGTCAGAGTGTTCTGTTCTCGGTTGATTTAATGTCGGAAGTCTGCGAGTTAGAGCCAAGATGGAAGTGTGAAATAGGAAGATGTCGTACAGTTTGGCGCTAGATAAGGGTAGATAAGTGTCGTTGTCCAAAAGCGGCGTCAAATTTCAGTGAAGAGTAAAAAGAGGGGCTTCGCGCTTGACTAGTTGAAGGGTAAATCGTCCTCGAAGCTTCGGGGAAGTAGGCTAGCAGTGAAAAGGGGAATTCGGCCATGACATCGTAGCTGGTGGGGTGGTGTCGTTATGGGGGTCGAGTGCTTACGTCACTAACCCTCTCCCAACCATTCTCTTATACCATTCCACTGCAAATGCTCCTTTTCACCTTCCATAGTAGTCCTTCTTCCCTTGTCCCGTTCTACTTAGTTTTAATGAAACGTCAACCTTCATTTCAAAAGCTTCTCTTCATCTTTCGAAATCTCACCAGACCAATTTCGAGTGTACGGCTGAGAATTCGTAATCTCCTGTTTTTTGTTTTGACTGGGCTCGAAAATTGGAAAGCGCAGCTGGCTGTTAGCTGCAACAATACACTGCTAACGTTCATATGTACGCTTGGCTAGAACAATAGACGTCTCTGCACTGATTAAATTTATAAGGCAGATGCCACAGATTCAACCCAGAGGATGCCAACCCGATGAATGTGCCAACGCATTCACGATCCCGAAACTTACGTTCACACTAAGGAGAACCTTGATAAACTTGACATTAGATGGATTGAAGTTGTTCTTGAGAGATTCCAAGCAGACTTAGCGTTCGTGTTGCGATTAATGCAGTGATTAATAAAGACTATTTTTCTCGGTGTGCTTGCAGAAACAAAGTATGATGGTCCGCCAACTAGAAGAGGAGCTTAGGATGCGAATGCGAGGTCCCAGTGCTGAAATGCAACAGCAATTGGAGGTTTTGTATACTGAGAACGAGCATTTGACAAGTGAGCTCGGCATACTTCGCGATACAATAAAGGTAAGCAATGGTTCTTTCAACTCTTTCATTGACTCTTATTAAAAAACTGGAATTAAAATTGGACAAACTAATATAAAACTAATCAGGCCCCTTCAGTTTACTAAAGAAGCTATTAAAGCTCTAGCGAATTCCGGAGAAATTAATTGGCTAAATTATTTGATTGTATTCTAAACCAAGTTGAGAATACGAAATTATTGCTGAAATGTCATATGCAAATCGGCGATCAACGGAGCTGCTTGGAAATTGTATGTTTATTAATTAAATGGACAACCCGGAATGGACATTGAAACGCGCAAAATAAAGTCGGCCACTGAAATAAAAAAAGTGAATGTAGTCCTAATAAGAGCTTTGCAATTACTGTGTTCGTTAAAAAGTTGTCTCCTAAACGAAATCTGTTACTTCCATTTTATGACTCTACAATTATCTTTACACAGATTATGTAGAAGGTAGCCGAGGGAAAAATCAATGTCAATACCGTTGTTGATCGATTAAATTCTGAAAAGAGGAATTGTTGTTAATGCAATCCTCATACGAACGAGCGTAATTGACGTTTGAATACTGGCAATAGCATTAAGCTCCAAGTTTATTTCTAGTCTCTGACTTTCGATAACTCGCACATGTCAAGCCTACTTGCACATTTACCTTTCGTGCCTTATTTGTGACTTGCTAGATTTCAAATATCGACCAGTGATTTACGTCACATACTTTATGTACTTCCATTTCCATTCTCGCAAACTGAACTTCCCCCTATACTCTACCATGTTAAGCCACGTTTAGGTATATGGGTGCTCAGGAACTCTCCTATCACAAATGAGTTCGAGCCTCGTGTACATAGAGATACATTATTTTCATCTCTCTCATGCGTGTGACTTGGAATTTCGCCCCACCCAGTCTTTTTAGGGAGTTCTGCTACGTGGCATAATCATCACCACTGACCAGTCTACACCATTCTGCCATTCTCTCTGTGTCTCACAACACCCACATTCATCGCACTACTCCGAAGGAGACCTCGTGTTTCACGGTAATTTCGCGCAACAGCCGATCTAAATCTACCACAGCAACGCTCCACCCCTCCCCACCCCTTTCCCCCCTCCAGCCCCCCTTTCATTTCTTCCATCGTTTTTTTTTATCCGGCTAATATTGGACGCCCTATTGGCACTCGTGAGGCCAGATTTATATTCAACCGATCAAGATCGATCTATGACTTTCTTTCAACCCTCGATTCTCTCAATTTTCCATTCTTTAAGAGTAACACAACTCCAACACCCTGAATTGTTTATGCGTCCTCAGATAGAGTACGTTATTCACTCAGGGAGTTTCTAGTCACAAGTATTTCTAATCTACTTATCTAGAGTGTATGGTAATCAGCAATAAATAGCTTGAAAACCATCAGCGTTTGCCCTGCAACCGATGTACAAAGATCATAACTCGCCAACATTCTAACGCAGCTCACAAACAGCATATCATCCCATGTATTTAGAGTAGAAGAGCAATCACAAAGCATTCACCCAGTGATAGATGTACATTTCATCAACAAGTTACGACTTTCTGCTAACGCTCCTCCATACTGCGCAAAAGGCTCCAATTAAGCAAATGCCTTTCTTACTAATACCTATCTCTCTACCTCGTAATTCTCCAATAGGGCTTTAACGAGTCGTATATTATGTTAAGCATGGTATTAGACAAACAGGAATTTATTAATTTTCTTAAACTATTGATACTTGCTTGTTTTAAAACTCATTATATGATCATTGTTGTAATACTTTGACGTATATTCGCAAGAAATTCATTCTTGAATCAAAACTACGCGTACAATTTTGAACAGATTTTCTTGAAAGTGTTTTTAGACGCGGTTATCGTCCTAATTCATGTAAAAATGTACTGAATTTGTTGAAATTTATACAATATCTCTATAATAATGAAGTTATAATAAATGTTCAAAAAGCAAGTATTAGAAATTGAAAGAAAATGAATAAACTACTGTTTGTTTAATGACTTGCCTAAGATGCGTGTACGACCCCTTAATAGATCTTTAATGGAGCATCAATGAAGGTTGTTAGGACGCAAGTGGCTCTATCGAAAGTTGCGTGTTTCTCATTGATATGTTGGAGAATCAATAGCAGAAAGTCATGTAGAGCACTGTTCTTCCCCCACGAATCGCATGAACCAACGCACATCGCACATCAGACATCGCACATCGCCCATCGCACATCGAAGAGATGGGCGCGCGCGGCGCAGGATCGAATGACCGAAGGGTTAAACGGACGGACGGAGGTTTGAGGGTCCCTCCTATCCTCCTATCCTCCTATCCTCCTATCCGAAGGGAGGATGAGTGTATCGTGTTCAGTGAAACTGTAGGAAGTGCTCGCTCTAACGGATCGGTTCTAGTGGCAAGGAAAGGCAAAGGTATCCTTCTTACTCCTCAGAGTTTCGACTAGATTGGCAGCCGTACGCCTTCTCGGCGCTCTCGAGCTTTCCTCCCTATTGACAGGGCTAACAGTCTAACAGCGGCCGCTATCAGGCAACTACGTCCCTCTATTGCCAAGGGCAAGCTCAACTCCTCGCGCGTTCCACCATTTCTCAATCTCGCCGGAACTCTCACCACCAACCAGACCAACGTGTTAACCCTTCGGTGCCGGTTTGGTGATCTCATCATCATCTCACTGCTTGCTCACTTAGTCTCGCTGCCTTTTTTTACATCTCTATCTTTTCTTCTTCTCCCAACTGGTAGTTTAACGAAAGTGCGACACTTATCGTCGCTTTCGAATTATCCTCTGGCATCATATACCTATGAATCTAGCGTCCGATCTCCTTCTTCTTTCTTTCTCTATCTCTTTCTCTTTCTCTGACTATCTATCTATCTATCTATCTATCTTTCAAGCTATCCACCTATTTCTATCCCTCTACCTACATCTTTGTCTGTTCCGCGTGCACGTGTCGAGCCTTGTTCCTCTGCAATCTTATATCTTATTTGCCAAGGCGAGAAGAACGTATAGTAAAAGCTCTGTTCGTACGTAAATCCAGGAAATATTGGCAGTTCTGCAAATGGCGTCACGTATACCATTCGGCAGCAACCAGCTTGGGCCAATCAATCGACGGGTAAATAACAATAGAGACATTTTACGATTGCACTCGACCCCACTTTATCGGACGCGATCCTTTTTTCTCGAAGAATAAATGCTCCCAATGGCTTTTCGCACTCTTTGCTCGGCAAAATCCGGCTGAAAGACGATTAAACCTTCGAGTCCAAAATATAGAAGGTAGAACGCGGGAAAATAGCTCTCAGGATTACACGCGGCAAAAGTAGAGTTGTCGAAATTATATAGTCAATACTCTGTTATGAAGTATTATATATCGGAACTCCTCAAGTTTCTATATTTAGCTGGAATATTGGCGTATCCAAAGGATTTTCATTGATTTTCATAGTGAAAAAGCGTCCTTTGAAGAGGGGTTGAGTGTACTATGCTTCGACATGCTAGGAAGTCCCTTTATGTTTTCCATGCAGTAACCAATTTTACACTAGCTTAGAGGAAAATATATTTCCATGGATTAATGTTAATAGAATAACCACGTCCGCTCTTAACGATATGCTTGAGTCTGAAAGAGAGGAACACTAAAGGCTAATTGGAAAGAAATTCGAGAGAAGGCACTTTACAGCATTCAACATTGCACACACCTACATCACCAACACACGCTTTTGTAAGCTGACAAATAAAATTAATGATTTTAGCCTAACATTTGAGAGAATCCCTCGATTGGTAATATTAAAAATGTTATTTTGTACCTATCTTACAAACTCCGTTTTCATGAAACGTACAGAAGGCATGAGTGACTGCTTTAAGAAAAGGAATGTCAGTAGGCATCCGAATAACTACTTTCCTAGGTTTATTTCTCTAGGGAAACCGCGACAAGACGAGATATGCAGCCTCTCGGGAAACGCGTTCGCCTCGATCAATTCCTGAGTAACAAAATTGCGTATTTCATTTGGTGCGAGGATCTGCATATCTTGCAATGTCTGAAATATTTCTTTCTTTCGAAACATGTATGTACAGGGTGATTCACTTGCCTTTGAATCAGAACTCTCCCAGCCCACTTTTACTAGACATCTATTTAATTATACTATATATTCTCTGCTTAACATTAGACTGTATTAAATTATTTAGTCAGTTGGAGCGAATATTTTACCAACATTTGAGTATAATTGAAATGTCAGTGCCAGCCAAGTGAGGGACCACTCACGCGCTTCTTTCCCTTTCCACTACCCCAGCGGTACCCTGCCTGGGCAATTGAGGGCTACTCGCTACCCTCACTACCTGCTAGCCATCTTAGGCCTCTCTGCCCCACTCCAGCTCTCTAGCAATACAGCGCGCCAATATTTTAGTTTCAAGTTCAAACATTTTTGATGGTTTTTATTTTTTTTCGTGGACTTCCCGACCTTCCCCGGCACTGACATTTGGTGGAGAATGTGCTCTTGCATCAAGGAAGAAGTGATATAAATTTCAGGGCCCTAGCTCAAAGTTTAGGTTTTCACCTATTTTCGACCCTCGGAAATGGTCAATTTTTTCAAGTTTCTCAAAATCGGCCGAACCCGGGATATTTTGATTGTTTTCGTATCAGGGTGGATAGAGAACAAAGAATCCGTGAAAAAAAGTCCGGATTTGCAACGAGAACGGGTCGAAAAACCGTCCAGAAAAGTCCATTTTTGCTCATTTTTAACGGTTTTTATTTTTTTTCGTAGACTTCCCGACCTTCCCCGGGGCTGAAATTTGGTGGGTAATGTTTTTTTGCATCAAGGAAGATACCATAAAAATTCCAGAGGCCTAGCTCAAAATTTTTTTTTCGGCAAATTTTTCTTAAGGGGTACCCCTTCAGATTTTTTCACGATTTTTCGAAACTCCCCAAACTCGGGTTTTTTCTTCAGGAATCGATTGTTTATGAATGAAAATGGATAGAAAACAAGAAATCCGTCGAAAAAAGTCCGGATTTCTATCGAAAACATTTAAAAAACTGCCTTTGAAGTTCGATTTTTTCGGAATTTTCGCTGGTTTTTCTCATATTTTTTGGACTTTCCGACATTTTCCGGGGCTAAAATTTGGTGGGGAGTCTCCCCTTGCATCAAGGAAGATGTGATATAAATTTCAGAGCCCCAGCTCAAAATTTTTTTTTCCCCATATTTTTGGCCATCGAAAATATCAAATTTTTCAAAGGTCCCCGAACTTGGGTTTTTTCTTCATGAATCGATTGTTTGTATATCAGAGCGGATAGTAAACAAAGAATCTATGAAAAAAAGGCCGGATTTGTATCGAAAATACGAAAAAATCGTTCCTGAATAATGAATTTCATCTAATTTTCACGGTTTTTCCCATATTTTTTATACTTCCCATGTATTTCACGGGCTGAAATTTGGTGGGTAATGTTTTTTTACATCGAGGAAGATGCCATAAAGATTCCAGGGCCCTAGCTTCGGGAGCCTAACTTGGCAGCCGCTGTTCTAGGTTATTTCTAATGATTTTCTGTGGAACAGTGTATGCTCGATAGTGGTGATTCAAAGGCAAGTGACTCACCCTGTACAAGCTGTATAAACATAAGATCTCATTAGGCGGTATTTTGCATTTGTTAAATTTGCAATCTAGAAAGTGCTAGTACAGAAAGTATCAACAACACAATTCCGCTAATTTTTAGCGCCAGGAACACACTGCATTGTTAATTAATCGACGTTGCAAATGAGCCAGGTTACGCTTGCTTCAATGCCTGTGTCTGTGTGTAGGTGCCTGAAAATTAGATTAAGCTCTAGCTTCTAAGTTGGCCGACGAATTATACGCTTTAGTTATTTTCCATTTAGACGGATCATTCTTGGAAAATTAGATGCGGTTTGGAGAATAAAGTCATTTCGTCACTGCAAGAATGTTTGACTCTGCACACACGAATTGCATGACAACTTTGAGTTTTGCTTTAAGGAATTCTTTCGATACTGATTCAACATAGATTGTTGGACGATTCGTTCCTTTAGTTCCCCCGATGATATGTCACTTTTTTACATCTTTCTGAAAAGTAAACAATGAAAAAGGAAAGGACATGTTATGCTGGAAAGCGGCATATTAGATTTCGCAAGAGATTAAATAGAATATCGGATCTCGTGATGGAACTGGCTAGCCGGAAGGTTTCTCGCGTGAGATTCCTCGCTGGCGGAGCGGGATCTGAACCGAAATAGACGGGAGAGAGGTTTAGGTCTTGTACGAGGTAAACGACCGATTGTCTGGCAGCGGCAGCTCACGCTTCCGGAAATCTTGGCACAGCCGAATATCATGGCTCCGCAATAATTCTGCTAAGTGAAGCGTGCCCGCTAATGCCCCAGCCAACCTTTCTTTGCATGATAGTTGTTTGCTTGAAGACCATTCTTTAATCAGCTAAGGAACTAGAATAATTCTATGATAAACAATTCAGGGATGGTGTCCCTTGATGAAATTTTCACAGATTCATATATTATAGATTCCTTTAGCTTCCTCCCTAGGTCGTTGAAGGAAGTGAGCCCACTTAAGGTAGTTGTAAGGAAAAGTCCTTTTCTATTGATTTTCTTTCAATTTCGGCAGGATATAAACTTGTGTGTATTGGGGAGAGGCGGCGACAAAAGTCTAGTCGACCTTTCCAGCATGCAAAGCGAGTACCGAACCCTTACAACTACCTTAAAATGAGTGGGAGGTATTGGTCGATAGTCTGATATAAGTTGGCGGTGATATTGGGCAAGTCGTCGCGGACAGGTCAAACGAATAACGCATTCGAAGCAACTGGTCGCCTTTGGCCATCCGCCAGATTATGCAGCCGCTTTCTGGCTGCGAGCCTCTAGAGTTCTAGACCTTATTATCAAATCCGGCGATCGTCCCCGAGTCCATTGACACCTCCAAAACTTCCTCACCTGCTCCATTTTCTTCAACTACCAAACAATCTTCAGAAGGAACCCTTCAAGATTTTGTCTGATCGAATTCCAGGAAGACCACAACTTTAGGCTTTCATGATGATATTTCCTTTGAATATTGATATTGTTAGGTTATTCACTTTCCCGATCGAAAATGGCTTTAAAACACACCCAAGTAGGACTTGGGCTTTATACAAATTCAATGCCAATTGGATGTGGATATTACGAGGTGTGAAGGACATCTGTTGAGGCTGTAAATAGATTTATCCCCTAAATCATTCTTAATTCGCCTTGTCTTTACTACAAGAAAGAAATAATAAACAGGAGAAATTAAAAAGCGGAACCGATGCACTTGATTCTTTGCTCATTGTGATTCAGGAAAATTCGCGATGAAATATAAGATCCAGAAATAAATCTTTGGCGCTATAATTGTTCCATAAATAGAGATGAAAGTTTTATGGCAGATGAAAGCCGCTACACTTCGCGATAAGCATCCTCGGTTGTAGCGCCCCGTACTATATATCTATGAATACTACTAGTTGGCGCGAGACTCTATCGAGACTCTATCCTGATGTCTAGTGAAAAGGTAGCTTTAAAAGAGCTCAAAGTTGTGAAAAGTTAAAGATTGGTTGGTAATCTCGTGATGGATGATTTTTCGGGGAGGTCTTTGCGAGAATAAATGAGAATGGAAATGGGCAAGACGAAGAAGACTGGCCTGTCGCTCGGGGGTATATTGCGCGAGGAAGGAAGTGAGGTTAGAGAGGGCGAGCTGGGAGCCGGGCGGGGGCCGGGCGGGGGGGGGGGGGGGGACGAAGTGAGGCCAGCGGGTGTCTAATTCCAGCCTAATTACGTTCCTCTCGTCAAAGGGATCGTCTAAATTTGTTGCACGCCCGTCAGCTGCTGCTTCTATTTACTAGGAGGTTAACGCAAATTCACTATGTTCCCGGTCGTAAGACGAATGGGGCCTAATTCCCTTCCTAGCGGCAATCTTCCTTCTTCTCGAAACAATTAGATGGAACACTCTAATTTGCCAACTCTATCCTGCCATTTCCACTTCATCGAATTGGCTTGAAATAATAGAGGAAATGAACAATTGACCTTTGGCATTCTAGCAGGAATCTAGATCTCATCAATCTGATATACAATACATTGTAATTGCAGAATCACTAATTAGGCAATGCGCTTCATATTAAGGATTTGTGTTAACTAGTATTGCACTTGTTGTGGCAACTTACGCATTTTCTGTTACAGGAGCTGGAACTCAGAATAGAAACACAGAAGCAGACCTTGCAGGCTCGTGATGAGAGTATCAAGAAGCTCCTCGAAATGCTCCAGAATAAGGGGATGGGTGAGAGAATCTTTTCATTACTACTTTTGCTGCATAGAACAGTTCAATTATCAAGTGTTGAGCCTCCTCTGCGCGCAATTTTCAGTATTCGCAGTAGGATGAGTGAAATAGCGAATGTTATTCCTTGGAATATTAAGAGCAAATATTCTAGATTCATAGCAAACTCTTGAATCTTTCAAATAACCTTGCAGAGTTGAAGAAAGTCGCAATTTAAGTGATAGATGCCTTAGAGACTCATTAATCGGCTCATGCAGGAACAAGCATTTTTCCCCAAACCTAAATCTACTGCAAAAAGTACACGCAAGGTGCTATTTCCACAGGCCTCAGCTGCAATTTCTTTCACGTACAAATCTTTTGTAGAAATCACGTCATGTCCGAAACATTTCATCTTACATCGCAGAAACTGTTGGCGTAAATGCGCAGGCCATGTAACCCGCATTTACACCACTCTCTTTTCCATTATTGAAATCTACGAATAGCTCCGCCAGATTCTGTGAAAGAAAGCGCCAAGTAAATCAAGCATCTAAACTGAGAAATGATCAACCGTGCATCGATTACAGAAGCGACGGACAATTCAGCGGAACGCAATGTTTCCCGGGTCATTTATCGAGTGACTGGGCAGCACAAACTGCAGTAATAGAATCATTTGATTTCTCCATTGCATAGAAAAGTGATACCTAGCTGCGAGAGGAAGTACGTAGCGATATCTCGATAGAAAGAAAGGGAACATGCTAAAGAGTATGAGACAGGTACCCAACGTACATCGTACATCGTACATCGTACATCGTACATCCCCCTAAAGATTAATCACGTTGCCAGTGAGAGAGAAAAGTTGGAAGCACTTGAGTACGTAACCGTAAACCCGCTTCTACCGTAGTAGAGACTTTGCAATCGCAGTGCATAATAGTCCAAATGCCCACTGAGAAAATCCGAGTAAATACGGCAATATCAAAATATGCTTAACTAGAATTGATCATTTCCTAGTTCTTCACTACTTGAGTAGGCCACTTTTAAAGAGGTGCTGTTAGTGAGTTGATTGGAGAATAGACTAGATATTGCCGGAGATACTCCGATTGGAAGTGAAGAGTACTGACCACGCGCTTCGCTGTAAATGGACCAGAACTAGCTACCGCCCCAAGCTCATCAGCTTTGCGTAAACCTAGAAGTCTCCACCAAGTGCGTAAGCTATCCTATCATTATCACGAGAAGAAAGCAGCTGTCACATGGTACCATTTCAATCCCGTTCGGAGGCTTGGTCGACGGCCTACCAGACTCTGGTGCAATCTGTCTGCACTCTATGCTTCTGCATTAAAAATTCTTCCTCAGCCTTCCCGAGAACTCTAGCCTCTAATACCATTCAGCAAAACAGACATTCTACCACATTGAGGCGAAGAACATCTCACATTTTCTTTCTGCTGAAACAACTATTGACCAGCTGGATATAACGCACATGCACAGACTATACTTGCTCTACATTCACGCCGGTCACAAATTGCCAATTACGAGGATGCAGCAGAATTCTTCGACCTTTCTTGCCCTTTATCGAACGGTCCTCCTCGCGAAGAACCGGGTGGAAATCTTACTTAATAAGCACCAACGACTCAATCAGACATTCATCACTCTCCGAATCAACGAAAACTCATCCATCGGCCACTTTGAGCAGATGCATTCTTTTTATTCTTCTCCGGCGGGAAGCGAATCGAGAACACGTTGGATGCTTGTAGAGAAAATCTGAAGAAACTCGTAACTATGGCGGTGCCCGGGCGATATCAGCTTCGAGAATGCGAAAAAGCAGTAAACTGACAAAGTTGGGAGAGGTTGTGCTTGTTAAGAGGGAAAGGGGTGCGAAACATTAATAGAATGGTGAAAGAGGAATATCGATTGCACTAAAAGCTGGTGTTGCAAGCAGACTCCCGAAGAGCTTCTCGTTACTTTGTGCTGTTCCAGGGAAAGAGGAGGAAAGGATCATGTTCCAGCAGATGCAGTCGATGGCCCAGAAGCAGGTCCTTAAACTATTTCTACCCCTGTCGGCATACTCATATATATACACAACATATCTTTCTATCTTTCTATCTATCTATCTATCTATCTATCTCTGTCTATCTCGTTCTGATCTCATACTCACATCTCGCAATAATACTCCAAGTATCAGTGTCTATTCACGATCACGTAATCGAGGACGATGTCACACTCATTACGTACAGGCTACGATAATTACGTACTAGATTTATATATGCGTCCATACCTGTATGTACGTACTAGCGAGTAAGTAGGTACATACGGCCGATAGCCGCACATATACGTACGTACTACCATATATACGGGATGAACCATTAATCGCTGCTGCCCACTGTTGTCCGTAGTTGCTTGCACGTAGTGTGTTGTGTTGCGCTGCCAGCCGCTTCACTTTGCATATATTCGTCAATATCTCTACATATATAAGAATATCCGTATATATAAGTACATATGCCAACATCTATCTATACATATACATATCGATATGTATATGTATGCATTTATGTGCGTGTGCGTATATGTATATATGTATATTGTATATCGTCTGGTATATCACGCTTCAAGCTCTTCTCAGCTGTCTCAGCCTACCACTATCTCAAACCCACCTCAGCCTCGCGGATGATTGGGTAGTTGGGTAATTCTTGGGGCTCGACTCAACTACTACTCAAACTCGAGAAGAATCCGCCAGCAGTTTCAGCGTTACTAAATAAATGGCGGAGGCTTTTAGGCTCTTCTTGAAATCACTAATAGCCATTATTATGTTTCATGTGGTGTGGGTACAAAGCCAGTAGATCTTTTCATCCTACTATTTGATGAGAGCTAGCTTTTAGGAGGAATTCCCTTATTGACTCCTTGAGAGTCTAAATATATAGTTTTGATTGAACACACTCGAGAATTGTGCCGCTCGAATTAAGAGCCTCTTCGTCCTAGAACACTAATAGTATCTAGACGTCAATCGTCAGTTACTAGGTTCTTTTCGTCTGAACTTGCTGCTTGCAATACGAGAAATCTACTCTACTCTCTTCATTGTAACTAGGTATCCTCGAGTCACAGGTCGACTTATTCCTGTGACCAATATCGTCGCTCAGCAGAGAACGCCTACATTTTTCGGGACATACGCCCGACAAACGCCCCCTCCTCCCCTCCCCTCCGAATATTATCATAATACTTGGATGATAATGAAGCATCTCTGCTAAAAGCGAATAGTAGTTACAAAGTGCTCGGAGCGGGCCTCTTTAAAAGAAAGGAATTTATGCTGTTAGACTGGCCAAGGCAATAGAGCTCTGGCAGGAAGTGAACTGTTTCCTCATGTGTTGGACTGTTTTTAACGAGAGCGAGTAGTCGCTCATCACTTAGGAGCCCTAGACATATTTTGCCTGTCCTCATAGCGATATATAGACTGTTGCTGGTCTGCTACTATAGCCAAAGCCTCCAGTACCTCCTTTTTCCACCATTCTCTTACAAGATCCATGTTAGAGTCGATGTAGTTTTACTCGAAGGTATTCACATGACAATAGCTCACCCTCGTCCGTCACTCTTACTCTCTTACTTTAGATGCGAGGTCGCCTTGATTGAACTCATCCAATCTATGTACTAGAAAGCACTTGCGATGCTCCACATACGATTTCCTAACCTCAATATCTATTTGATTCTATGTATTAGCGGTTAACGATAGGTAGATTGCTCTGTAATTAGGAGAACCAGGGCAACCTCGTATTAGCCACGACACTCTAGAGTCCTCCCTGCATCTTCGTGAATGCGCCTGTTAGATCTAGGACCCACAATTAGGCCGACATGGTTTGCGTAGCAGTGAGACGCGGGCCGACTAACTAGTGGCTAGTAACATTAGTAAAGAAGGGAAGAGTCGAATAGTTTGTCCGCGTGAATATCAACTGGGCAGAGCACATACATGAACCTGAAACCCGAAACCCGAAACCCGAGCAACCGTAATGCGCACGACGATTTGTTATTACTTTCCTTGTTCTTTCTTTCTCTCTTCCAGCACCTGGAGTGTGCACGTCTCACACGTCGATACCAGAGATTTAAAGCTTCACTGACGTTCAACTAGTTCGATGCACCAGCACCTGGCCTGTCATTTGCCACTCAAGTTTTTGTCATCGTGATCTAGTAGCACTAGCATTCTTCCATACTGTCGGTCTATCATTACCTTATTCGTCACCCTCATTCCTTAGTCGAAATATCGCGGAATATCCTTATCACTGGCATACTTCACCCGCAGCTTTCTGCATTAGCAACGATCACTCTTTTCATTTCGTGGGGGAACTTACATCTCCTGACAATTAGTAAGAGCGAACTTAACTATACCATACTATACATTGAAATGTCACTGCTGTCTTTAACTCGGGAAAAAATTAAATAAATCATACCAGTAGATTTAGTCAACTGATACCAGCTAGACGAATTAGAACTGTGCTGTACGTGAATTCATAAAATCTCTTCCAATTAGGAATTCGAGCAGCTCAGTTTTTATCTCGCGTGGAAATGGCGCTGAAAAAGAGAGGTTTGGTGAAAAAAATGGGAGCCTTTTTAGAAAATCGAGGGAAGTATGTCAGGTGGCAGTCCCTCGAAAAAGCATGCGCCCACGATCGATCTCCTGGGGAGAGAGAACTTACGAACGCAGAGATTCCTGCTGTCACTTTCCCAATTAATCGCGAGTGGGCTAAAAAAGGGGAAAGGTCCAACCCTCCAGTCCATCCCGATCTTGGTCGATTGATCAACCTGCAGCCGCCTATCTTTATCTATTTCTCTCTTTCTCTCTTCATCTTTCCAATTGCGTGGTAGAAAAGCGTGTCGAACGAAAGAGGCCGAGGTATAGTATACCATAGATGTATCAGAAGGCACGGGAGGGCCGATCGAGTAAGCTCGACTGAAACCGGCTCGATCGAAGCACATACATGATCAAACGATTCACCCGCCCTACCAATGTGACGAGAAGGAAATGTTGCGGTTGGAATGCGTGGAATGAGCCGCTTTGGATGTGTAGGTGACATAAAACGTTTAGCAAATCCTTCCACCTGGGGAGTACCGCACCCGCATCTGCCCGTCCGCCCCTTGGTCACTCACTCACCGTCTGACAACCATCATCACAATCCAACAAGAACAGTCATCACATCATATCTATCATCACGATTGCCATGAAAACCTCGACAAGCACAACAACAGCAACAACAACAACAACATCAACAACTACCACCACCACCACCACCACCACCACCACCACCACCACCACACCACCAACCTAAGACTTCGAGCACGTCATATACTGAGATTAGGAAGTGAGGATATATGCACGTCACCCCATTCTTCATCGTTCCCAACCAAGGCCACGGAGGACTAAACAGGTACACTGGCAACACGGTAATGATCATTCTGATCATCTAGACCGAGAATAACCATGGGAAGGAAACTCAAACGATACAAACCCCCGGCATCCCCCTATTGATTCATTCAGAGTGTGATCCGCCAAGGTCCCAGTAACATCCTCTGAATCGTTGTCTGTATATGATGCCGGTAGAATTTCGCGCAATTGGATTAGAGGCAGTAAGCTCGGTGAGCCTGGCGAGCAGAAAGAAAGCGGCCACCAATTGGTAATGACGATTCGAAATTCCGGAAGGTCACTAAAGGACTACCGCGGAATTGGAAGTGCTCCTTAACCTAGAAGGGGGAGCGAACGGAAATTACGTCAGTTCGGACGTAAAAGTGGTTGACGTCGATCGCTTTAGCCGTTTCCCTTGCACGAAATCGATAGATACTACCAATGATGCTCACGAACGGGCACCTCTCGTCCTGCTCCTCGGATAGGATGCGTCGTGTATACCAATCTTGTATATCGCACGCGCGTGTATGCATTTCATGCATACACCCCCTGGAGACCGTACCTTCGGCAAAACTATGGTATGTATGCCTCACTATTGCGGATGTGAGCCAAAAGTCACGCAATACTGCGAGTAGTAATCAATTGTTTATTCTTCATTTTCATCATGAACATTCCCGCCCCCTCCTTTCCTCATCCGTCATCCGTCATCCGTCATCCATCAAAGTAGAGGAACACTTCGATCATCTCTTCTCATGCAACGGCTTTTATCATATATACATACAACATGTGCACCTCGATAAAGAAGCCGTCTCCCTAGTATCATCTGACTTACTACTTTGAAATGACAGGTGCTGCATTATTGAACAGCGTTTCATAGTTCACACTTTTTTTCATAATGTAGTATAAAGTATATATACGGTTCGATTGAAAGTGAGGTTATCACGAAAATGCAGGCCATGTTGTGAGAAACGGATCTTGACGAATAAAAAGCAGGCACTGTACGTCTGCCTGTTTTGACTTATTTATAGTAATGTTTGGTCCTAAGCGTGACCTTTGGATCACTTCGAAAGAGAACCAATTTCACTTTATTTTTTCCTTCGTACATATAATGTATATCTTATACATACTCGATGTTCAAAGTGTATCCGCCTACACCATACCTTCTCAAATGTGTATCTATATGTATCTATGTATCTATACTATAGTATAGATAGATAGATATAAACTATATATACATACATGCACCATTTTTACGTCTTTGGACCTACTCTTTTCTCTTTCTATATATAAATATACATATATATATACCTATCCATATGTAGATGTGTATATATATGTGTGTCTATATATAAAGACATATATATATATATATAAATCTAATATCTCCGCTTTAATTATTTATCAATGAATGTAACACCCAGTTATATATACTCTCTCTTCTCGTTCTTGTACGCCTCAGACACGTTCTTGCCCATCACGTCTTACCACTCTCATGGCCAGTCGTCGTAGTCGATGCACGAGCAGCGGGACGGTCCGAAAGTCGTCAAGTCGAGTCAAGACGAGCCGATCCCAGGCCCAAGGGAGGACTTTGCGACTGTTTGGCACCGACCTGATGCGACATGCGATTTTACGACGTCGTTCTCCTCGCGTAATCTACTGTCTTATCCTCTACCGTTATAACCTCTTCTACTAGAGATTTCTATCGGAAAGAGTAATCGCACACCGACGCATACGATGTAGTCTCGAATCCTTCAAAATTTCTCGAATCAACAGCTACTTGCCAGATCGGCCGGGTCAGGCTAATTACTCTCTGCCAAAAGAGCCCTGAAATTGATCAATCTGATCGGGGAATGTATTATCTCCTGGGTTTCTAACTTTACTGAAACTCAATTGATTCTTCGGATAGCAAACCTTGGAAATCCTCGAAACTTGAAAGACTTATTTATATATTTATATAGATATCTATTATTGTCCCCTTCCACAAGGCCGATGTTGGCTGGTCAGGATAAACGGTGGGGATTTGACACTCTGCACTTTCATAAGATGCTTTCCATCAATATCCGACTTTACTTTCACGATCTCGAGAACATTTCTGCACTGCATGTCCCAAGGGGTATTGAACAACACTGGCAAACTGCGCGTTTGCTATGCATGACAGCAATGACGCCTTATTTAACTCTGAATAATGATGGCACCGATGGAAAGTCAGCGGCTTTTCCTGATCAGAGCTTTGCTTCCGAAATGTGAGCCTGAACCGAGTGTTATCTCTGCAATCGGATGTATGTCGGTTTGCGAGCACTCTTGCGAGTTATCATATGCAAACACATAGTTGATGCGTATCCACGAACTGCTTTAGCATCCGTTTGCCAGGGCAGTCATAGCTAGATGCTTTGCCTTTCATTCATCATTGAATAGGTGTTTAAATTACGATCATGATATCATGGATTATTGTCATCGTATTCACGCATTAGTCTTCAATATCACGCGTATGTACAATGAAACGAGAAAGTTATTGGTTGCTGACCGACTTCGTCACTGTCATTCCCCTTTACTTAATAGTATTGACTTCTAGTAGATCGTGGGTACGCATTTTTTACACTTCAACATTGAAATCTTGTCCATGTGACGTGGCCGCGTTTCTAGTGAATCTAATTTCAAACTTCCTCAACCAAAAGATTTCGCAGTGGACTTTCCGCGGCGAGGTCTGCTAAGAGAAATTCTTAAGAGTAAAAAAGCTAACCTCTAATATGAAGTAAGACTTGTGTAAAACTTGAGAGCGACAGTGAGAGAATTAAATGACTTTGTCAATTGGATTCGTTCGAATTTTTCTGTATAAAGGAGGGATATGAATGGGAGAGAAAGAGATGTAAGAAACGCCGCGCGCAGAACAATGGACAAAGATGTCGGCCGTACGTCGCGGTGGGCGAAAGAACTGCGGCGGCGCCCGGCGTCCGCAAGAGGATCTTTCTGCTGGATAATAAGCAATCGTCAAACAAAGCTTGCCAGTGAGGCCTCCTATTAGTGACCTTGCGATCGCGGTGCCAGTAAGATTGAGATTTATCGTCTGCGACCTGGAGCACCTTTGGTGATCGGTGGTGGATTTGTACTGCCCCGCATCGACCTAAAAGAGAAACCATTCTACCAGAGAGAAATGATTTTGCCGTTGTTGATAAGTCTCGTCATTCGCAACTGATCGTCACGAGCAGCGGCCATTCGGAGGAAATAGCAAAATTTTCTCATGGGAATACATAATTAAAGAAGATGGAAGCTCGGCGAGACGTCGCTTTTCTTTCGTCAACCGGAACACTGTTGGTGTCACTTTCGACGCCCTGAAACTGTCCCTTAGAACGATGAGTGGACGTTGCGTGGTAACGTCCTCTGTTACACAGAGAGAACTCATTGCTGAAATGAAAAATCGTACCCTTTCTGGTCTTGGGTATGATAGAGACATACCCACGAACACGGAGACAGGCAAATGGCATAAATTCCATAATCGTTGCCAGAAATAATGACTAGAATGGGACAGGTTCGGGCGGTTGGGAAGCTGCACCCGGCCAACGTAGTACATGAGTACATGTCTCGAGTAATCCACCGCATACATCACACGAAGAAAGTCAGTAAAATCAGAACACAGTCAGAAAACAGAGCTAAGCTTAAAAAAGAGGTAGAAGCAGTCCGTCACTATGGCGAGACGATATTTGAGGACAGCTCATGCTCGTTAGAGAGAAAGAGAAAGGGAGGGAGGGAGAGAGAGAGAGAGAGAGGGGGAGAGCAAATGGGAAATGAGCATCTGGTGAAGGAATATAACCTGGGACATCTTGCTTGTGTTATAAAGGAGCTCAAAGCGACGAACGAGACGCTGAAGAGCCTGCAGACGCAGCTGGAATTGGCATATGCGTCAACGGCATCATCGGGAGCGCCGGTTGCAGGAGGAAGTTTGGCTGGCAGTCTCGGGCTAGGTAGCGTATCCGGGGAAGCAAGTGGTACCGTCCTCGGAGGTAGCGTGGCGGTTCCAGGCGGCGTGCCCGGTAGCACCACCCTGACGGCCATCTTGGAGACGAAAGACGCGCGCATACAAACCCTGGAGCAGGAGGTGGTTTTGCTTGAGGCTGAGCTGCAACGTATTAAGGAGAGCAGCGGTAGACTGAGGGAGCAACTGTTGAAGGCAATCGCCGCGCCATGCGGCGGCGGCAGTAGTACAACGCAGCACTCACAGCAGCAACCGTTTAGCACGGTTGCAGTTGGGACTGCTGGTGCGACAGGTATCGAGTCGCAAACACAAATGCAAACACAAATGCAAACGCAATCGCAATCGCATTCGCAATCGCAATCGCAAACGCAATCGCAATCGCAATCGCAATCGCAATCACAATCGCAATCGCGGCAGGGATTGGTGACGGCTCTGGGTGGTTCGCAACAGTCCGGCACGTTGGCCTCGGCCAGGGGACCGTCCGTGATGACCTCGCTGGTACCGCACGGTCACTCGTCGTCCTCGGCACTAACCAGTTCGTTGCTTGCCGGTTCGACAGGTGGAACGATCAGCGGGGGCGGAGGTGGCGGTGGCGGTTCCTCGTGCCTGGCCGGCATCTCGTCGGGCGCTACCACAGGCGTGGTCAATCCCTATACCGATCGTTATGCCGATCATCATCCCCATCAGCTTCATCATCATCATCATCAGCCTTATCATCACCATCAACTCTCTCAGCAGCAACAGCTGCAGTTGCAACAGCATCACCAGCAACAAATGCAGCAACACTTGAAACAAATAGAGCCAGCGGCCGCGGGTGCCCTCGCGCTCCACGCCCACAACTTCAACAAACACGACACGAGCTTCAAACGGCAAGTAAGTTTCTTCATCAACAACGTGCGCATCGAAAAGAACGACGCCGCCTAGGGGATTACCGATTGGGCAAGCCCAGTCTCCTCGTCCATGGGATTCCCGGGAGACGCGATCTGCCCTAGCTGCGGCTCTTCTACGAGGTATATGCCGCACGCCATCTACGTCTCGTTCCCACCCGATCGAGCCCAGATCCGCCGAATCGGCCCATCCTACTTCTTTCCCTTCTCGAGATTCAAATCGAGGAGTCTCATCCGCGTATTATCCAAAGCCCAACTGGTACATTCTTACTGCCAGTATGTCGCATTAGTCTGCTCGCCATCGCCGTCGCCGTCGCCGTCGCCGACGCCGTCGCCATCACCGTCGCCATCTCCGTCTCCGTCTCCGTCTCCGTCTCCGTTTCCGTCGTCAAAACCTTCGCCGACTATATACTACCAGCTGCTGCTGCTCCTCGAAAAAGGTAGACATATCGAGAGAGAGCGAGAGAGTGGGAGAGAAGGAATATACGCTGATTCGAATACTAGATGTAGCTCTAGCTACTTAGCCTCTTGGTACCTAGGACCTTCTTCCTGCAAAGGTCAGGAATTTTTGCAGTATATTATCAGGATGTTTTCGCACGTCCTCGCTTTCATTCTCGTTGTCGTCGTTGCCAGCGTCGTCATAACGATCATCGCCATCACCGCTCTTCCCATTGTCCTCATGGTTACCATTGTCGGTGTCGATAGCGGTCAGTCAGACTTCCTGGTCAGACTATTGTTCCGCTCCATTCCACTTCTTCACTCATCTTCTTCTCGATACGACGTATCCACCTGTATTATACTATATACATACACATACCTATTATATACATGCATACCTACATATATATATATATATATATATATGTATTGTATACGAGTCTATGAGAACCAAGATGAGCACGCTCTTGAAAACTTGAACTCGCCGCAAAGCTCAAAGCAAACGAAGCGTATCCCACTAAAGGCTATGCTTCATTTAGCTGGATCTAACTCTATTGTTATATGCAACGTAAGTACAATTTTATGAAATAGTGTTACGCTTACACTTCGATCTTCTCTTCGACTCGACGAACAATTGAGCTCTTCCAACAGCATATGTAATAATGATGTTCCTTCTTTGAGAGGTTGTGCATCATTCTAGAATCATCGCGAATGCATAAGATTGCCCTTCTCATCGGCTCGTATATCTAGACTCTAGACGAATCAATTAGTGTACCTGTTTTCTTTGCCTCCCGGCAGATGCATTCGTTGTCTAGAGAATCGAGAGCAGAGTTTCTATTTTTTGACTCGACTGTATTTAGAGATTGTAGGTTTACTCAGAGCGTTATAACAGTTGACTCGATTCATTCCCGGTAGATGTGTGTAGAGGGGTCGGGCCGGGCCAGGCTGGGCCGGGCCGGGCCGGGCCAGGCGGGCGTTCGTGCATCTACAGGGTAGCCGAGAATTAAAAGATTGTATATGCGAGATGGAAGGAAGGGAGGGCGGCTGTTGATGGAAGACCCTGGAGGTCCGTCAGAGCTCGCAATCACAAGAAAGGGTACGGCTGGGTTGCTAAGTGCGCGTGACGCGGTTGAGCAGTCGCAAGTTCTTCCACTGGTAACTGCCATAATCGTAGTCCTCTGTCAGCCTGTGTTCGCGTAATTATCCGATTAGGCTGCGATCGTTCGCCAACCCAATTGAGAAACAGGGAGGTATCGGCAAGGGGATGGGTCTCGAGTTACTTTTCCCGAGAAAGTCAATGCGAAAGTGATTTTCGGTAGATTGTACGAGTAGGGCCCGAGTGCAACTATGCGTACCTAACGTTTAGGCCTTAGAACATGAAAGAGGAGGGGTTTCATTTTATACAGCCATAGTTTCGAAGATTTTCTACACGAGAATGCAAAAGGCAGTTCATGCAAGATGTCAAATCGGCTGGGCACATAAAAACGGTGTTGGAAGGTATTGATACCAGGTGGGATAATCTGTGATCAGATCCAAGTGTCCAAGTGTCAGATAGCCGGTGTACTTGAGAATCACGCGAGCGGGAACTTTCTTCTCCATTTTTGCGTATTAAATGCGGGCCCGTGGTCGTATATATGAAAGCACTCGATATATATTGTGGAATTCTGGCATATCTTTAGATAACGTTATCCAGTTAAGATGAGATACCGAGTGTCCCTCGGTAAAGAGATTTGATGTTGCTCAAGTGTTGTAGATGCGTCTATGCATCATAGAGATTGAGGAAAGGGCAACGCAAGTGTGATACAATGCATGTGTGGAAAGTGCGTGTGCGCGAAAGTAAAGGATAGCAACGTTAAAGCTTCCAGCAGTCTATTTTCGTAGCTCAAGGCGATTTAATCTCTCTCGTTAATCATTCTCGTTCCCAAGCCGTTGGTACCATCCTCCTTCAAGCGCTATGCCTAACCTAACCAGGTCAAGTTGGGTACTCGGCTATGTGTAGGGACGCACATTATCAGGCGGAACTTGAGCTGAATTTCATCCCTGTGTTTATTGAGATTACTTTTATTTGTGGTCTCGCCACAATTCGTAAGTCCGCATCTCTCTCGGTTTTGGGTGCGGCTTTCGGCAGTCTCCATCGAATATATCGAGAAGCTGCGATAATCTTTATTTTTCTACTTTAATTTACTACTAATACTTCTAAGTAACACTTAATCATCAATTGTGATATGTATGTAAACTTATGTGAAATACAGTAGAAAGGAATAATTCGTGATTATCAATTGAACATGGCTTCCTACAAGTTTTGTCGCGTCCTCGGAATTATGGAGCGCATGAAGTAGGAAGTTTTTTCAGTCATATTCCTTTATCTCCTTAAGCATCTACGCGTATGCGTCTGAGGTAATCAAAACTAATTTAGTAAGGAGTGCATGCGGGATCTTGATGATTTGAAAATTGTACCGATTGAGCTGCGCATAACCTAGTTATACGCGCTCAGGCACTATCTTGAATAGGAATCACTTTCTAAGAGCAGAATCGTGACGACAAGAGTTCGTAATATAGATATTACAAGGACATCCCCGATCTCCGGACATCCTTCGATCTACTTTGACGATATTTCACGGTCTTACCTGTGACCGACCTACCCTACTGGGAACGGTTCTACGCTCGCAAGGTCCGCACCAGCTGGCAATCTATTCTACTGGCGTTTCTACCGATCCTCTTCGGGCACTCGACACAAATACTCTTAAAGAATCTAATGACAGCAGATTCTTTCCGAATCTCTTCTAACGACCCCTACTTTCTCTAACTTTACGCAGCCACTACATACTACCATCGTCCACCATCAAACTAGATCTAAGGCTGCTAGTAAAGCACACGATAATGAGAACGATTAGACTAAAAGAGCAAATGAGAGTCATTAGATAGAATTACCAGAGATAAGATAAATTCGGCATCTGTGTAACAGGAACAGCCGTATAACGCTTATCTGACTTTGAATCTTATCTTAAGGACCCTCTTAAGGAAGTCAGTCCTTTGGTCTTGCTCTTTAATTGATATAACAGTGCATTAACATGGGCGGGCTGAGCCTGCAGGAAAGCAATTTGATAAGACGACTCGTTGAGATTTTCATGATACCATGATACCATGTTTTTAATTGCTTTCGATAGTTTGGACTCTGGGCAAGGGAGCATGGGTGCTGCCACTCCATCTCAGCCTCGCATATCTACTAATTTGGATACGACATGCATTATAGCAAATTACGCCGGTCGCATACTGCTGAAAGATAAGAGAGAAAGAAAGAACTATATTAAACAACGCTGCCGTTCAAACCACTTTGTCAGACCTTCATCCCTTTCGTTTCTCGTACTTCATTAACATCACCTTCACCAAAACCATTGTCGCTATCAAAGCAACGCTTCATAATAGGATCTTGCACAGACCAACTGTTCTTGTACCCCAGTCGCGTATGCAAGAAAAACTGTACGACAGAGTAGATCATCAACGAACACGTATATCACTTCACTTAGTTCATGTAGGGTATCACATAATACAATGACATCCTCTGTGAAATTAGTAGAGCGCCTAGTAGAATGCACCAGAAGTGGTCGAATAGCAGGTTCACAAGCATTCCACCACATGTTCCTCTCCTTGGTATTCATGCCTCACTGATTTCCCATCTGCCAACTATATCTGATTTGTCACTCCTACCGAATTATCGAGTGTTACGCTAGAGCTCTAAATAATTCGCTGCGTCGGAGTGTCGAACTGTAGGTTCAAAATTCATCATTCGTCATCATCTCACAGTGGTCTCATTTCATCAGCATCTATCCGATCTTAGATCAATTATTTAATCTTAGATGTTTGAACTCATAGGTCTCTGGATGTTTTTATCTTGGCTCATGATTTTTGCGAGATGGTATTGTTTGGAGTGTTCGTGTATGAGTGAAAAGCATCAGGAAAACATTGCGGTACCGATAGCTCTCTGGTTCTTCTCAACCGTCACATCAATCTCATCGTCGATGATTCGCTGTCTTCTGCTTGGCGCAGATACGTACCCGTCGCGTCGGTTTCAGTATTCTTTCAGGTATGGAGCATAGATTGTCGAGTGCGTGGTACATGATCTTTAAAGAATTGACGGGATTGGAGAAATGTATTGAGTACACAAATGGAATGAAAGCGACTCTATTATTAGCGATGCAACTAGCCAGGCATTCGACATAAGTACTTGCCTTATCCTACGACCTGACAAGAAAGATTTAATTGTCGAAGATCTGCGCTCCAAGCGGAGGAACGTGAACTGTTCGTTTGTTGCGTGTGCAGCGTGTGTCTGAGTGAGTGTATGTCTTTTGAGTTTTGAGTACATACGCTTTGTACCTACCACGTGCGACTTTCAAGTCGCCCAAGTGCAACGAAAGTCGTGCAAGAGCACCTATCTCCATCACGACTTCATCATCATGGTCGTTAAGTCATGTAGAGGGTTTCATTAGATACGCATGTGAGCTAGAGCTCCGGCAAGATCCTGTATGCATGCCGCATGCACGCAGAGAAATGACATTGAGTTATACCAACACCCTTCGCATAGGCTGCATCCCTCATTTAGCTGACATCCGTTGATCGATACGGGATAAGGTAAAGGAAGCCATCCTACATCCTTTCGATCGAAAAGCTCGCAGATACGAACACGAAACACTGACATAACTCATATCGTTAAGGGCAAGGACTAGCAAGAAGGTTAGCTCGCATTTCATTCCAATTGGTGAGATTCATGACAGATGACAGTATTATGATGCAACTTACCGAAAATCTATGCAAAACTTGATGAAGAAATCACCTTTTGCGTGTCCTTCTAGAACTAAGAGTCCAGTTAGTACTTAAGCTAGAACTAAGTTAGAGTTAAGTCAGTAACAGATGGCACTTCCCAATTCCGTCGTACTCGAAATGTCTTTTATATGCTGATGGAGATTAAGCACATCAATCGTGGGCCTACTTAGGCTTCCATGAAACTTCTAAAATGATGATCAAAATTCTCTCATCTTCGCGGTGCCTGTTCCTTTATCTATCAGATTTCTGGCACACCCTGAGAAACTAATGATCGAAATGCTTATTACGCTAGCTTGCATCGAATTTGGCAAAAATGGACTAGTTTTCTTGGACGAAGTGGATGAAAGAGGTCCGATCTGCATTAGTATTGACGTTAAGATGATAACTTATTTCCGGTTTATGGTTAGCGGATTGCGAAAAGAATGGGGAAAGCGGAATTGGGAGGCCTCGGTGGTGAGCGAAGCTTTATTAAACGTGGTGCCCCACTATTCTAGCTTTCTGAGGAGGTAAGGATATTCTTCACCCGAGAAAGAAGCACCTCCGTGTCACCACCTCTCCTTTGATTCCATCTACGTGATAGTCGTATTATGTAACCGAGTGTTTCGATGTTCCGTAGTAACTACTTTCTCTGTCCGTGTCTCTCTCATCTTCTCAGACTATCTGGCCCTTCAACCACTATTTCACTCTTACACTCTTACACCCATCCCTCCCTCTTTGCTTCCACCCTTCGCCCACTCTTTCCTCCCACTGTCCTCCCACTGTCCTCCCACTGTGCTCAGCTTTCTTCTATCTTCTCTCTTCTCTCTTTTCTGTACTATCTCTCACCCTCTCTCTTTCCCTCGAGTCTCTCTCGAGTCTCTCTAGTTTGATGTCTTCTTGTAGATCTTGTTTGGTTTGCGACACACGTACTATAGCAGAGCTACAGCTACATCAGCTGAAGTACTGTATGACAGTGTCGTGGTTGTGTTGGTCGTGGTTCCGTTTGTCGACTAGCTCGATCGGCAGTGTGGGAGAGCAGTGTGTGCGTGCAGTCTACTGCCTCTAGTTTCCTAGTGTCACGTAGTCGTTACTTTGTCGTATGTACTGGCGTCTCACCCTCCTGAGACGCGTCCCAACCAGTGGGCATTCTGCGGTTTTGAGTCCGTTCATTAATCTAGAGACGCATTGGCACGAAATAGAATCGTAAGGTGGTAGCCGCATGCTTGGATCGTCGACTCTCGATCCTCGAGTGTCCGCCTATACTATCTACAATAGTTGAGCTTCTCCGGCGAGCTGCGTCTCAGGATCGTTGGGGAATCGAAAAGCGATGGTCCAGGTAGATACGGGCCCATGGAGTTTGATGCAACTATGCATGAGATATATCTCTCTACTTATGGGTTGTGGAGATGGTGGAGAACTGATGGGAAGAAGGAAGAAAGGAAGGAAGGCAGAGTGAGGAGGGAAAGATATATGGTAGACGGCTGGGTTTGATAGAGAGAGAGAGAGAGAGAGAGGGGCCGAAACCATCTCCCGATCCCGAGAGGGCAAGCAATACAGCGGTATATCTCTTTAGAGTGCGTGTTAGTAGTTAGCTGGCTAGAGCTTAGTAACTAGACGTGTGTTTGCTTGTGTTCAGTGTGAAATATCGCGAGGGAGATCGCGATAGTTCACAGTGAATCGTTCACGCGGCCTACCGCCACCGGAGTAGATGAGACAAGCGTAGGTACGTACATGAGAATAAAGGGAAACACATACGACATAATACGTCCAACAATCCTCCCCCTTTTCTCAGCTTCTTTCAACCCGAATTCACCACGTATTCCTGACACCAACGAACACGTATATACAAATGTATACGTACACTTTAAAGACACTGTTTGTAATTTTGTATCGTTGGCCTCGGTACCGCTGCATGTTTGATAAGCACTTTCCCCGACTATTGCGACCAGTTTGCCTACCAGTTTGACACTGGGCTGCTTGGAAGCCGCGATTACTAATCTGTTAGAATTCATCTGGAACCGGGCTGATATTTCCGGGGGGTTCGGAAGATCGGATGAGGTCGCGATGCTCGGAGAGAGTGCATGTTGAGGCAGGTGTGACGCAGAGAGGGCGGACCTTAGTCCGCGTCTCAGCGCCGGCACTGTCTTCCTTTTGCGAGTGATAATGCCGGAGGACCAGGTTGGCCCACGGACTGATCCTCTCCTGGACAACGAATCTTTTCGCAGCTGGATGAACTCCGGACGGAGGTGCAGCGCAGGGATCAGGATCTGCTCGCGATGTCGGCTAAGATGAAGACCCTCGAGGAGCAGCATCAGGATTACCAGCGCCACATCACCGTCCTCAAGGAGTCGCTCTGTGCCAAGGAGGAGCACTACAACATGCTTCAAGCAGACGTAAGTTGTTATATTCTCACCTCTTCTCTCCTCTTCATTCCTACCTTCCTCTTATACTACTCCAATTTCTACAACAGCGAATTCTCTCCTCGAATACATCAACCCGTTTAACACGCCAAGGAATCTACGTTTGCGTTTGCGTTTGCGTTTGCGTTTGCGTTTACCCTTTAAATTCAGGTCGCCGCCCATTAGGGATGCGGCATGTTTGCCGCCTTCCACTCTTTTGCCAACAGCAAAAGCAGAAATTTCCGACCCAACTGGTTGACACGCCTTTATATTATAATTAATGGACGCAGAGTCCACTTATTATTCCTGCGCAAAAGCATGTTTCCTTTTAGTTGACAATGCCGATTCTAGCAATGCCTGTCAGGGGATGGTTCATCCCTGGCTGGTCGAAGGAGTTTGGTGGAATTTTTATCGAAATGCGAGGTGAAAGGGACTGTAGGATTTCATAGAGGAGCAAAGAACAGTTTGCAGGAAGGCGAATGCGTGTAGCGAGGTCAATTTAGTTCAAAGTGAAGGAGGGAAATCGAATTTGGAGAGGAGGCCACCGCTTACCAGTGGAAGGCCAACCTATCCGGGGAAACTGGGTCGTGGACAACTTCCTCTTCCCTCCTTCGACTTTGACCATAGCGCGCTTGCTGTTGACTTTATATATGCCTGACAGGCCTCGCTTCCATCTATCAGGGAATAGTGTCAAATGGATTTGCTATTTCCGCCGGAACAATCGGACAGGAAGATTAATGAAGATCGCTCGAAAGCTGCTTGGTTGCATAGTGTATGCTGTCAATTCTCCAATACGAACTGAAAGTTGCGGTCCTTTCCAGGTGGAAGAGATGCGGCAAAGGCTCGAGGAAAAGAACAGGATGATCGAGAAGAAGACACAGGCGGCGATGCAAGCGCAACAGGAGCGAAACCGCATGAACACCGAGCTAACCGAACTGAAGGATCACATGGATATTAAAGATAGGAAAATCAACGTTCTGCAGCGTAAGGTAGGTTCATCCGAATTTATTTCTCCCCCCAACAAATCCACCCCTCCCACCCGTCCCACCCAATCCCATTAGCCATTAGCCATAGCTAGCTATTCAGCCATAGTTTAATCATTCGATCGTTGTGGCTTAATGTCTCTGGTACCGCAATAATCGAGACTGATCATTCATGTGCATGTTTATCTTGTATGGTCACACATTTGTTCAGATTCATGCGCCAGGAGAGCGTTTTTATGGTTAGAGCAACGTAAAGTTGATAGATTTAAGCGGGTTTGTAAAAAGGATCAAGGGCCAGATAAATTGTGCCCTGAGCCGCTGGGAGAACTAGCAGTCTGCTCTTTTCGCTGAAAGTAAATGTTCTAGGTGTGCGTGCGCGCGCGCGCGTGCACGATAGCGGGCCGCAAGCGAGTGCGAGTGCATTATTCCTTCAACTTTTTGTCTCTGCTTTATACGCGATCTCTTTCAGGGTATAGCGCTCCATTATACTTAAGTATTCGCGCTTCCAGCGTTTTACTTTTCTTTCCAGGCACTGTATGTTTATTTTCAATAAAGAACCTCCACCCTACGTATACTTTTTATTTTGTTCTGTTACCGGACCTCCTCTTAACCTATCTGCTGCACACTGTATTTGTTCTAGAGCTGTATTATACTTGTACTGGGCTAATCAACCCATTAGCATAAACACCTGTTGGTTGGACAGATGTAATTACCATCAACTGTAGCACGCGCAATTAAAGTCGACCAATTATAGAGCTCGCGCTGCAATGTATCCCTGTTAAATATTCTCTCGTAGTTTCATATATTATTTTAGTACCTCAATTGTTAATCTTTATTTGCCGCACTCTAGGTATTTTATGTACATGTTTTATTATCAAATATACTTTTTCCTTGTATGTATTATAATTTGCACCCACTTCCTAATTCGACACATCGATCTTGAAAAGAATGGTAATACCAAAGCAAAAGGTACGTAAACGTTTCTTACAGTACGAAGTTTATACGCTTCTGGATTTGGAGGAATAACTGTTATGCAATACCGATAACCAAACTCGCTAACAAAGAATATTGCTTTGATCGCTATGATTTTACGAAATAACCCAACTAACCCTCAGTTTATCGGGAGTTATTGTATTGAGCGGGAGGGCTAAATGATGACTAAAAACTTACTAATGAACAGCTAGCAGCTCGGATGATCTAGTTTAATGGGTTTATCGAGGGGTGAGGGTAACGACGCATCCTGCTTGATTGCTAAGATGATTTAAGGAAGGCAAGAGTGGGAGAAAGATTAAAAGGAGAATTTGGTTGGCCCTTCAGATTGAGAATCTGGAAGACCTGCTGAAGGAGAAGGACAACCAGGTCGACATGGCGAGAGCACGGCTAACCGCGATGCAAGCACATCACTGCAGCAGCGAAGGTGCACTCAGCAGCCTGGAGGAGGCGATAGGCGACAAAGAGAAGCAAATGGCACAACTACGAGAGCAGAGGGACAGAGCCGAGCAGGAGAAACAGGAGGAGAGGGAATTACACGAGAGGGAGATTGCTGAATACAAAATGAAAATTCACACCCTTCAGTCGGAGGTGGGTCCACTGGTTCCCGCTCTTAATCTAATAACGAGTTGAGAAAAAGAAAGGAAAGAGGTTTTCAACACGAGTATTCAGACATGCTTTCGGAGTTCCTATTTCCGAGAGATAATAACTAGGCGATGCGACGTGGCTCGGAAGTGTAGGGGCGAAATTACTCGGGGCATAAATCGAATATATGAGATCATACCGCGAGATCACTTTAGGCCGGCTTTAATTTACTCGTGACACCTGTGCTGAGCCACCAGCCAGATGGTATAATAACACTGCTTTTACTTGTCGGGACGCTCGCGGCTCGGCTCGGCTCAGCTCGGGAATAATGCAACGGTTGGTTGTGTATACATATTCGCTGAATATTTCGGCATTTGCGTGAGCTCGGTTTGGGAAACACTGCCGATGGTTACGAGAGGACCAACATTTTCGATGTCGGTATCATCCAAATTAGTCTGCTCGATGCAATCGAAGGAAATGTATTAAAATTCAATGATATTATCGGATGAAAGCCACTCTGGTTGAAGTAGGATTAGCGGGATAGAGATTGGTCCACTAGAACTAGAAGAAATGCTTAGTTTTAATATTGGTAAATTAGGTGGAGAAATTGGGCAGTCGACTGGAGAGGGCCCAAGCCGAAAAGGATCGATTGGAAGCGAAATTAGAAAGCTCTCAATCGGAACTGGGTAAGAGCAAAGCCGAACTTGACAAAGCAGCCTCGGAGGTGGGGCGCAGTGGTGCCGATTGGGAGGCTGCAAAGAAGAGGCTAACCAGACTCGAATTGGAGAACGAGAGACTGAGGCACGAGCTCGAGAGAGCACAGACTAGTTATGACAGAAGCTCACTGACTACTTCGTCACAAGAGATCGAGAGGATTCAGGAGCGAGCCGAGAAGGCGTCTGCCGAGCTGAGAAGGGCGCAAGCTGAACTCAGGGTGACCCAAGCTGACAATGAAAGGGCGAGAGCCGAGGCTGCTGCTCTTCAAGAGAAGGTAAAGTCATCACCATTTAGTTCGCCGAACAATTAGTCAAATGAGGGAGGAAGAACCAGTCGCTCCCGACAATCGGTTCGACGACTCGGTTCGATAGTATAGAGATCGGAGAACAATTCTCTTTAATTATAATTGATCTATTTTGATTAAACCGATTGAGCTGACAGTGAAACCGCAAGCTTTCCTCTAATTGGTACTGTCGGTCCGATTCCAATTACCTTTTGGAGTTCTTGTTAGGTGTGGGTGGGTGAGATTGAGTCTGCATTGATTTTTCTGTTGGAAAGGACGGGGCGTGTGGGAGGTCTGACCCGGGTCTTTATCCTGTTAGGGGCATCACCTCCATTTCCGAAATGAAAAGAAGCTTTTCAGAATTTTTGCAACTGGGATACTGGCACGGCAGGCTGTAATCGGCTATAATTAACATTAGGCCGCCAAATTGGGAAGGCTTGGGTTCCACTTCGTGTTAATTATGGATCGGAGGTAGTGCAGATAGTAGGTACATGACGGGCCTCCTCTAATGCTCTGGCTATTACAGGAAGCCTGATTTTATCGGGGTTAATTCTCGAGGCATGAATCGCGCGATAATGAAGCCCGTAGTAAGTGACACGAGGCTAACCCAGACTCATGATTAATTATCATGTTTTATCGTCTTCGGCTCTGTTAGTAATGACAATTTTATGAACTGGCATGTATGTACATGGTGATTCACTTGCCTTTAAATCAGAACTCTCCTACCCCTTATTTTTTTTGGTGGACTTACCGACCTTCGCCGGGACTGAAATTTGGTGGAGAATGTGCCCATGCGTCAAGGAAGAAGTGATATAAATTTCAGAGCCCTAGTTCAAACTTTAGGTTTTCACCTATTTTCGACCCTCGGAAATGGTCAATTTTTTCAAGTTTCTCAAAATCAGCCGAACCCGGGATATTTTGATTGTTTTCGTATCAGGGTGGATAGAGAACAAAGAATCCGTGAAAAAAAGTCCGGATTTGCGACGAAAACGGGTCGAAAAACCGTCCAGAAAAGTCCATTTTTGCTCATTTTTAACGGTTTTTATTTTTTTTGGTGGACTTCCCGACCTCTCCCGGGGCTGAAATTTTGTGGGTATTGTTTTTTTGCGTCAAGGAATATAGCATAAAAATTCCAAAGCCCTGGCTCAAAATTTTTTTTTCGGAAAATTTTTCTTAAGGGGTACCCCTTCAGATTTTTTCATGATTTTTCGAAACTCCCCAAACTCGGGTTTTTTCTTCAGGAATCGATTGTTTATGAATGAAAACGGATAGAAAACAAGAAATCCGTCGAAAAAAGTCCGAATTTCTATCGAAAACACTAAAAAAACTGCCTTTAAAGTTCGATTTTTGCGAAATTTTCGCTGGTTTTTCCCATATTTTTTGAACTTCCCGACATTTTCCGGGGCTGAAATTTGGTGGGGAGTCTCCCCTTGCATCAAGGAAGATCTGATATAAATTTCAGAGCCCCAGCTCAAAATTTTTTTTTCCCCATATTTTTAGCCATCGAAAATATCCAATTTTTCAAAGGTCCCCGAACCCGGGTTTTTTCTTCATGAATCGATTGTCTATGTACCAGAGCGGAGAGTAAACGAAGAATCCATGAAAAAAAGGCCGGATTTGTATCGAAAATACCAAAAAATCGTTCCTGAATAATGAATTTCATCTAATTTTCATGGTTTTTCCCATATTTTTTGGACTTCTCGACATTTTCCGGGGCTGACATTTGGTGAGGAGTCTCCCTTTGCACCAAGGAAGATGTGATATAAATTTCAGAGCCCCAGCTCAACATTTTTTCCCCCCATATTTTTGGCCATTGAAAATATCCAATTTTTGGTGGTGATTCAAAGGCGAGTGACTCACCCTGTACTAATTGGAGGATTAAACTTAATTCAGGAGGGTTCAAACTTCTCGGGAGGCTGATTCAGCCGAGTAAGTTTAATGACAAAGCTCTATTAATTGACATTCCCGTAGGTGGAAAAGAGCCAAGGTGAGGTGTACAGGCTGAAAGCAAGGCTGGAGAATGCCCAGGGTGAACAGGAGAGTCTTCGGGACGAGTATAACCGAGCACAAGCATCTGTCGCTCGGCTTCACTCCGAGAGGGATAAGGCGTACGCGGAACTCAAGAAGGCACAAGAAGAACTCGAACGTACCCAGGCTACACTTGGCAAAGCACAACTTCAGCAAGATAAACTACAAAATATGCTGGACAATTCGCAACGCGAGGTCGACAAGCTTCAGGAGAAACTCGACAAAACACAAACCGAAGTTTCCAGGGTTAGTCATTTAGATCTATTGAATTGGTTTACACATCTCTAAATTCGTGATCGCTTCAACGTCCTCCCTGTTACTTTGCAACAGATGCAAATGGAGAGGGAGAAGCAGAACTACGATTTCCAAAATTTGCAAAGTCAGCTGGACAAGGCGCTTGGCCAGTCGACGAGAATGCAGAAGGAGCGAGAAGCCATAGAGCTCGAGGTCGATCGACTTCAAGACAAGTACGAGAAAGCACAGGTAGGTGGATTCTTCGGCTTATCTTTTCTTGGGTCAGTCCGAAGGAACGGCTGATCAACGATAAGAGAGCTTGGTCTTCACATCTTTTTCTTCCTTCGCAGATGATAGTGCAACGACTGCAGAAGGAGCGTGATAACTTCCAGGAGGAAGTCGAAAAACTGCACGAGAGACTAGAATTCCACCAGAATCAAATCGCAAAGGCGCAAAGGGATAAGGAGAATGTCTTGGCTGAGCTGGAGCTGGTGAAGGACAGATGGGAGAAGGCACACAATACTCATCAGAAGCTAACTGTGAGCAAAAGAGATTGAGTAGATTGATCATTTCTACTGAAGAGTCGGTTCACATAATGCGTATTAAATATTGTCCTTTAGCTGGAAAGGGATGACGCTCTGACCGAGATCGAGATCCTGAAGGAGAAAATTGAGAAAGCACAGTATACACTGAGCAAGGCTCAAGAGGATCGCGAGAACGCAAATAAGGAGTTCGAGAAGATGCTTGAGAAGTATGACAGGTAAGTATGGGAGGATGTGCGGATGGACGGATGGGAGTGAGGGTGGAATGAAAGGCGTACCGGGTATAAAATTGGATTTAACTCTGTTTAGGGCACAAAGCGAGGTTTACCGGCTGCAGAATCGAATCGAAGTAATGGAGGCGGACAAGGAACGGTTAGAATTGGAGGCGGAGAAGCAAAAGATGTTGGCGTCGAAAGGTCGCGAGGAGGCCCGGAAAGCCGAGGAGGAACTGGCGCGTGTCCAGGAGATGTACGATCGCGTTGCACTCCAGCTCGGTCGTACGAAGGAGCACGAGGAAAAGTCGAAGGAGGATTTAGACCGTTTGACCGTTGACTTGGAGATGGTGCGCGAGCGTTACGAGAAGTCGCAGATCGAGTTGCGTAGGTTGCAAAAGGAGCGAGAAAAGCTGGTGACGGACAATGAGCGAATCAGCTTCGAGCTGGAACGCGCGGACTCCCAGCTGAACAAGGCGCAGGCCGCGACGGAGAAGACGCAGGAGGAACTGAAGCGAATGCAGCTGGAGATCGAGAAGATGTACGAGAAGCATGATCGTCAACAGGCGGACGTGAGAAAGGCTCAGGCGGAGACCGAGCGTTTCCGCGTGGAGGCGGAGAGTGCACGCGAGGAGTGCGAGAGGTACGCGGCGCGATTCGGCAAGTACCAGGAGAACCAGGAACGGCAGAAAGAGGAACACGAGCGGGCGAAAATGGAGGTGGAGCGGCTGCGAGATCGGCTGGACAAGGCGCTGGCGGAACTCGAGCGAGCGAGGAAGGCCGAGCAGGAGGCCTCAAGACTACGCGCAGACTTGGAGCGGGCGGAGAGCGTACGAGGTAAATACCAGTACGAGCAGGAGAAGTGGCAGAGCGAGAGTAGTAGGCTTCAACAGGCAGCGGGCAGGGAATCCGAGCTAAAGAAGTCGCAGGAGCACATCAGCGAGCTCGAGACGAAGCTGCACGAGGCGCAGCTTCAGCTCGAGCGGGCGCGCGACGAGGCGAACAAGGCCAACGCCACGCAGGAGCGCAATCGTACGGAGATTGAGCGGGCGCGAATCGAGGCCGAGAAGATACGCGACCGACACGACAAGGCGAAGGCTAGGGCGGACGCGCTCGAAGAGGATAACGAGAAGCTGCGCGTCGAGATCATGAGGCTCGAGAGACTGATGCAGACCGAGGGCAAGACCAGGTCGGAGAGCGCGAGCATCGAGGTCGAGCGGCTTCGTGCTAGCTTGGACAAGGCGATCGTTGCTCGCGATCAGGTCGAACTCGAGGCGGGCAGACTGGCCAAGGAGCTCGAGAAGACGCACATGCAGACCTCCAAGTTCCAAGAGGCCGCCGAGGCCAACAAGAAGGAGGCTGACCGGCTCACCTCGGAGATCCAACTGCTGAGGCAAGAGCGGGACGCCTTGGCCCAGGAGCTCAGACGATCCCAGCAACAGCAGCAGCAACAGATGGCCGGTGGCGAGGAGATCGTCCGGCTGCAGCACGACGTTCAGATCGCGCAGCGGGAGCGTGATAAGATGGCCGCGATCCTGGAGAACCGGGAGAAACACGCCGAGAAGGTGGAGAAGGTGAAGGAGAAGTTGGAGGCCGAGGTGAAGCAGCTGCAAGTGGAGCGAGATCAGCTGGTGATCCAGTTGGAGAAGTCGCAGGAGATGTTGGTGAATTTCCAGCAAGAGTTGCAGCAACGGCCGCACTCTCAGACACCGGACCACGCGACCAAGGAAGCATTCGAGGCTCAGATGCGAGAGGTCCACCGGCTGAATCAGCAGGTGCAGAACCTCACCCAGGCACAAACGAAGGAACGGCAGCGGGCGGAGCAGGCGGAGAAAAGGGTGCAGGAGCTCCAGAAACAGATCACAACGGCGGCAGGGTTGGGGGCGAACGAGGCCGAACTCGAGCAGTGGAGGAAGGTCTGCGAAACGGAGAAGCAGCGGGCGGACACCGCCGAGAAGCAGGCGAACGAGCTCCAAAAGCGGATACAGGCCACCGAGAGGCAGATCCACGCACAGCAGCAGCAGATTCAACAGATGGAGGCTACGATGCGGCAGCAGCAACAGCAGCTTCAACAACGCCAGCAGCAGCATCCGCAGGCTCAACTGCAAAATGGGCAGGAGGCTGCCAGGCTGCGTGAGGAGCTCGATCGCGCTCGAGAGGAAGTTAAGCAGGCGGCCGTGGAGCGCGAGCGGTTCCAGGCGCAGCTCGAAATGTTGTGCCAGGAACTCGAGAAAAATCAGGTTAGCAGCACGACCTGCACTCGCTCGCGCGCTGACCTACACTCGCCTACACCCGCACTGACTGCACCTTTACATTGTCGCCTGGTCTTTACCGATCTGCCCCGAGCACTCGGCTAATCCAGAGCCACCTTGTTCTGATCCGATCTGATCTGATCTCATCCGATCCGATCCACTGCCTCTCTCTTCTCGTGCTACGTGAAGCCTCTGCCTTCATGTCCATACAGGCGAAGGGCGAAGCAGATAGCCCACAGCTCGTAACACGCCGCTAAATCTCTCTATGTATATCTCCACGGTCTACGGTCTACATAGCACATACATACATTAATATCCATTTAATGTTTATATACATCGTAAATATGTATCTATATCCCAGTCGGATATGATACCTACCTACATGTATATCTATATAGCCGATACCTAGAGATTTATGTATACATACTATACTATGTACAGACCGACCGGAAGCGGTGCACCTACGCGCACAGTTTTCTTTTACACCTTACCTTACAGACCTATACTACTATACTAGTATAGGAGCCGTCATCATTGCAAATATGCTGCAAACACTGTGCAACTTTGCTGCTCATCATCTACGCTCTCATCATCCCCTCCCCGCCCCACCTTCCTCATCCTTCTCCATCCACAGCCTCTCTCCAATTTCCTAACCTCAAAGCCTCTAAGCCAAGGAGGTTAGGGTAGAGTCGGACGGACATAGCTTGGCTTGGCTTGGTCTCGCTTTGCTGGCGAGCTCGGGCCAGGCCAGGTTATGCCCGCCTCACTCTACTCTAACTCTCTTTTTGTTTATACCTCCAAGAAAGAAAACCCTGCCTACGCCATCACCACCCACCATCTCCATCTTGCTGATGCGTATTTTTCGAGCACGGCCATTCGCGCTCATCTTCTTCAGTTTATTTCGAATGTATCGATTATATTCGATCGTTATGCCATTATTATAATTGTTATGTCTTACTGTTACCGTTGTTATTATTACCAGATGTCCCGGTAACGCAGGAGATGGATAATAATCGGCAAATATGAAAAGTGAATTGATTCTCAGGGACTTCCTTCATACTTTGTTATAATGAGCCATCACGTCTCGAGGAATCTCCTCCGTTATCGAACACGAATTTACTATTATTATTGTTATTGCTGTAATTGTGTTACGCGTTGAACGTTTCAGCGATAAGCAAAGGTCATATCATCTCTCATTGACGAGCATGCACTGTACCGAGAGCAGAGACGGAATAATTATTTCGCTTGCGAGGGGAAGAATCTATTTTGCTGATCGAGAGTCCAACTCTAACACATATCATTAATTCTCTCATACGTGCTGATCAAGGACACGCTACTCTTTCAAAGGGAGATACGAGTTTACGTATTCTCGAAATAATGAACTTTCGTTTCTCTGATCGGTGCACACTCGCATATTCGCTCGCGTGCATATATACTACGCTCATTGTAGATATACATATTGTCTTATACTCGTTACATTTTTTACCATGATATGCATATGTTATGTATTAAATCTCGCTGTGAGCAGAGCATTAGATTCGGCAGGAGGATTCTCCTCTCTGCACACAATTCGTTTTCTTATACTTGGTGCATCCTTCATCTACAGTAACCGTGACCATACTGGACAATCACTTGACCGTAGCATTAAATTTCAGATCATGTAACTTTCTCTCTCTCTTTCTCTCTCTCTCTCTTTCTTTATCTCTCTTTCTTTTTTTCTCTCTCTCTCTCTCTCTCTCTCTCTCTCTCTCTGTCTCGCTCTCTCTCTCTCTCTCTCTCTCTCTCTCTCTCTCTCTCTCTCTCTCTCTCTCTCTCTCACGAAACTTTATGAATCACAGAATTAGGTCTCGGTAGTGCCATTGTTGAAGGACTGATTGCATTTTGAAGTAAACAGTTGTACTTAGTATTGATTTTTAGTGGCATGTTTAAGCAAAGTGCAATCGGGGAGTTGCATTATGTCCCAAGGTGGTCAGGGTTCATTGAGTTTAAGGCAGCTTTTTCTGGCTCGTTGTAGACTAGAGGAAGTGGGTGCAAAGTTTAGAGTAATCTTTTCCGGCGCAGGTGGACTTGCACGAAGCGAACAAGAAACTCCAAGCTGGCGCAGCGAAGGCTGGTACAGACGCTATGCAAGAGAGACGACAACTGGAAGATCAGAAACGCCAACTGGAAGAGCAGAGGCGACAGATGGAGGAACGAGGAAGGTCTATAGACCAGAAAGTTAGGACGCTAGAGGAGAGGGAGAGGACGCTCCAAGGTCTCGACCAAGACTTGAAGAAACGAAAAGCGAAAATGGACCAGCTCGAACACCAATTGCAAAAGGTAAGCCCATTGATAGCCGACAGAGGAACCGATCACTCATTGTTACCGATACTTTTGACACAGAGCGGTGGGTCACCGGACAAAAGATTGGCGGAGCTGCAGAAGACTCTGGAAAATGCCGAGAAGGAATTGGAGAAAGCGAGGGAAGAGGCGAGCAGGAGTGCCGCGGAAACCGAGAGGCTGTTACAACTCATGCAAATGACTCAAGAGGAGCAAAATGCCAAGGAAAAACAAATCCGAGAACTCCAAGAGTGAGTATACAAGTATATACCTGCAAAATTCAAGCCGGACCCACATCTTCCATCTTATCTTCCACATCTTGTTTCTTACAGTGCTCTAAAAGCCGCACAAGCCAAAAAAGCCGCAACTGCACAGCAACAAGAGGTCAGTGATATCCGTCATATACAAATCATGTCTTACCTACCCTCGCAAAGAATCTCGACTTATCTCTTTAAATCTATAAATACCACTAGGAAATCATTCAAGTTTAATACTAAAAGCTTCATACTGTTTTCGAAGGACATAACTAACCACGTGTGTTTTTATATTTCCATGCTGCCTATGGATGATTGTCACACGGACATTCGTACACACTCGTTTCCCAATTATTTTGTATCTGCCTGCATTTTCTTTATTACTCCCGGCCCATCCACCCTCTCTCCACCCAACTCATTTCACCACGATCATACTGTTTGAATTCGACGGTCCAATTCTCAATGGCAATCTCGACGATATTCCTCCTCCGCTTTTATTCTCACGTTCACTCCAACAGGCGGGTCCCGCCGGTTTCCTAAAAAGCTTGTTCTAAGGTCGATTTTCGTTGGGGACGCCTTCTCCGTTCTTTTTAGTACAATTTGCATATTAAGCGAAACTTTACAAGTATAAAGTAACGATTAAAACTAACAAACGAAGGATCGATTCATCGATTCATACAGTGGATGACACACGTCAAGATATATAATTATTTTACGTAATGCTGCGACCATTGTTATCGTAATAAATAATCATAGCGGGAAGATAATAACGAGAATAAGGATAATACTTATTATATATATATATATATACATATATACATATATACATATGAAGAAGCATATATAGATATATATATATATATATAGAGAAAATTTTGAACATAAATATAAATAGTGTTAACGAAATGGGAGGAACGGCAACAATAATGTTAAATATTCTTACTGGTGCGCTGATGTATACATATATACGGGAGAACGAAACACGGATGCATGTATGTACATGTACATAAGCATATACGCTGCAGAGATATACGTATGTAGATATATATATATACAAATTTCCCAAATTTAAATATATATAAACCAAGAGACGAAGTTCTCTGAGATCGGAGAAGCGAAGGAGGGAAACGAAGGAGATATTGAGGAAAGCGGAAGAGAAAGTAGATGGCCAAGTAATGCCGGATCACAGTACGTTCGCAGAGCCATTTGAAGGGACACTCTTACGTCGATTCCCTTAAGAAGCCGTAAATTTCTGCACCCCCCCAGTTTTGCTTTCCCTTACGGACGCACCAAGCGTTTATGCCCGTATTGTCCACATTGCCCACATTGCCCGTACACGCACCGATCCCTTTCTTAAACACTCGCTGAGAAACGTCGACGCTTCTCCCATCGTCCGGTTTGCGCACCTTGCTCTTGGCACAGGAGGACCACGTGGATGAAAATCTGCCAAGCAAGCCGAGAACCTGCTTTGAGGAGCCTCCTTCCTCCGACGGACTAAGCGTAGATCCTACAGCTAAAGATGCCTGGACACGTACTCTTGAAGAGAAGGATCGCCAAATTATAGAATTGGAAGAGAAGCTGATACTGCTGACCACTGAGAAGGATAAGGAAAGCTCCGAGACTAACAGTTTCAAAGGAATCAATCACTCTGGAAAGGAAGAAGAAAATGGACTTTGGCGGAAGAATATCGACGCCAGAGACTGTCGTATATCTGAGTTGGAGGGTGAACTAGCACTACTAAAGGATCTGCTAGATGGTAATGTGGAGAACTACCCGTCAAATGTAACACTATCAAAGAGATATCATCAAAGAGACGCCGAAGGGAAGAGGGATGGCAACGAGATCTGGAAAGAAGAAATAGAAGCGAAGAATCGAAGGATAATCGAACTGGAACAGGAGATGGCATCTTTGGAAAACTTCTTGCGAGATCACAGCGATACTGAGAGCATAAGAGACCTTGAACTGGAGATCGAGAGAAAGATGAGGAGGATTGAAGAACTAGAAGAGACAGTAGCGGAATTCGAGGATTTCTTGAAGCAGAATCCCGATGTAAAGGACTTGCATGACCTACGCTGCCAAGTGACCATGGGTAATCGAAGGATTCAGGAGCTAGAAAGGTGGATAGAGAAAGGGAGGAACGAGAGATCTGACATTGATCAAGCCAGAGTCATCGAGTTAGAAGAGATGCTCTCCCACTTGGAAGATTATGTAAAGGAACATAACGTCGATGGATTAAAAAGGAAGCTTCAGGACCGCGAATGTCGCATAGACCAATTGCAAGTACGAATTAGTTGCTTAGAGAAAGAACTTCTGAAGGCGGAAGAGCAGCGTCAAGGTACAAATGTTTGAATACTCCATTTACATCTTTTGTCATAGTAGATTTGATATTTGAGGAATTAGATATTGCTTTCCACAGGGAAGCAGACACCCAGAAGACATCGAAATACCGAAGACAAAGGCACCCTGATGGACCCCAGTCCTAATCGGCCATTAATACAGGAAGACATTACCAGTTGCGAGGAGGGGCAAAAAGTCATCATAATGGAGGATGCCATTTCTGAAAAGGAAAGTAAGATACAGGCATACGAGCAAGAGGTGGTTGAAAACAAAGACGTAATGGTAAAGCTGCAGCGAAAAATTGCGGCTTTAGAAGCGGAGCTTAGCGAGTACGACGATATCGGTATTTTGAAGGAAGAAATCCGAGTGAGAGACGAGAGAATTCAACAATTGGAGGATGAGGTAGATTCCCTCGAACGGGCTTTTAATGACAGGATCGATCTGGAGCAAATAGAGGAGCTTGTGAATGTGGTGAAAGCGAAAGAAGAGAAGGAAAATCAATTGCGAAGAGATCTGGATGGTCAGAAGTACAGGATCGACGAACTGAGCGAAGCTCTACGGGAGAGTGTCATTATAGTTAGTGACGGCGAGCGAAAACTCAACCAAGAAGAGAAGTTAAAGCAAAATGCTCTGGAGAAAGTAAGTATAGTGTAAAAATTATAAGAGTTCCTTGTTCGAAGGTGTAACATTCTTCCATTAATAGGTATCCAAATTGGAACAAAGAGTGGCATCTCTTCAAACAGCCTCAGCTCTAAAGTGTGTTACATGTCAACCCCTGGTCTCGAAGCTTCAGCGGTACGAGGCTAAGCTTCAACAACTCACTCAACAACGGAATGCACAACTCCAAGATTTGCAGCAAATGAAGTGTGTTATTAATTGCATTATTAATTCTAGATGAAATCATTAATATCATGCTTGTCAAATAAATAAAATATTCAATTGCGGTTAGACGCGAGGCTTTGAAAGCAGCTGTATCCGAGAAGGATGCGCACTTGGCCCTTCTAGAATTGTCTGGAATTAAAACACCGCCACAAGCCGAGCAAGCAGAGAAGTTGAAAGTGGAGCGAAAGAGATTACTGGAAAGATTAAAGAAAGAGGTATTATATGAAAGCATAGCATAAGAATGTATTTCAGTTGATACTTGGTGCAAATAAAAGCCATATCTTGTTACCCCAATTATACACTAGGATGCAAAAACCATTGAGATGTCTGTGGTTTCTGGTTTGCCCGACGGAAGTGGGCCTCCTCATTTACTACTTGCCAATCTTCTCGAAGCATCCGATGACGATGAAGCAGGCCAAAGTATTAATGAGAGGCAAAGCGAGAGTGGTTCACCGAGACCATCTACTACGAATGGGGACAGCTGCAGTCACATGTGAGTAAATGAAGCACTCTGGGTATCGCTTTAACAAGTGTCTCGTGTGAGCCAACTAATTTGCTTGGAAAATCGAGGAGAAGTGTTCCATGGGGGGGACGTTTTTCTAGACGAACCATAAAGAAGACGCCTAAATCCGGAATGAATGGAGGAGACTTAGTAGCCAAGGAAGAGGATAGCAGATAAGTACAGGAGGTCACCCCCCGGTATTCTGGTGTAGAGACAAAGCTCTTGGTCCTTTCTCGCTTCTTCAATGTTGTCACGTGCACATACTTAACTGTAGAGGCAATCTAGAGGGTTCCTAGGAACCGTAGCAGAGTGCAGTTAAACAAACTGAGGATAATGATGTACCACCACAACATGAAACAACAGACAACAATCGACATCCTTGACCCCAGAGTCGCTCATCATAACCCATCCGCATCTATCTTCTTCTTCTTCTTCTTCTTCTTCACCATCATCATCATTATCATCTCAACCCATTGCCATCATGCAGCAATCACGAGCATCTCATCTTTCACGTGGTACTCTTGCCATGCAGGGCAAGGGCAACAGTTGGAACGAAGATCTTTTAACCCTCCTTCTTTTCACGCTCACGAAAGAAGGCAAGGAAATGGACATTCAATAGACACCAGCAGTTAACTACGCGTAGCCATGTTTTGTGTTGCCATGTTGATGGATCGGTATAGACGCCACATTCTTCGATGAAGCTTTCGATAGAGCTTTTTCGGTCGGAAAACCTGGAATGTATTTGAATGACTTGCAAGTGATTTTATGGAGCGTATCCAAGCAAGTTTCTATAGAATAGTGGGTGCTTCATGCCAACTACATCCAGAGGCATCCTCTTCTTTATCTGACGACGTCACTCTAGCCATACTTTTCTATTCACGGGAATCACAAGTTAAGTTTTTTCATTGTTTCAGAACTGATTAGTGTTGAAGTGGTTAAGAGTTAGTTAAAAGAGCGGAAGTATATCACTAATATCGTGAGTTGCTGGAAATATTATGACGGTGACGTAAGAGTGTTAGATTCTTTTTCAAACCGAGCGTAGTCAGTATTATCAGACCGAAGATGAAATCGAAATCGTTTCGCCTACTGAACACATAAAGAATAAACGGTGCGTGAACGTTTTGTCTTTTTAAACATTTTTATGGTAAATTCAGCGAGCAATAAACTACTAAGTTAAGTTCACGTAAAACACATTAGCAGATTCAGGGAGGAACGATTTCTCAATATAGTTAACTGAAGAGAGACTCCAAAGCTTTGGTAAAACAGCTGCAATCAGCGCGATGCCAATCAATTCGTCTAAGAATAGTCTTCTCCTTCGAAGCGAAAGGGTAGTAGAATTGAGTGCATAATTGAGGAGGAGGACATAATCAATTCAATCTCGCATTTCTTCTCTTTTTGGATTTCGTCCCACGGGTCCAACGTGTCATCATTGTATACCGGATAGTAGATTCTTAGGCGATGAAGTGGAATGAATAAAGACAGAAAGAGTCTACAACTAGGATCATTATGATCTCTGTAGCCTAGACAAGTTAACCAATATCCTTTTAGTTCAAACTGATATGGTCCAAAATGCTTTCGATCGGCTTGGAATTACGAAAAAGTGTAGTTGCGCACGCGGTGATCGGTAGAATCGAGGAAAATGATGTTGGCTAGTTTCTGAGATGACAATAACAAAGATTTGCACGAAACAAGTTGTGGCAATAACATTGAACTGTCGAAAAAGGAATGTTATACTCTGACTATTCTCTGTTGAAAAACTTAAATCTCAAAAGATCAGTAACAAGGAAGAGGTGAAAGAGTAACAAAGGAAATGCCATCAGAGTTGATAATTATCAATGGTTGTGAGGGCAAACCGCGCGGTGATCCAACGTGTATCAAATCATTGAAATATCGAAGAGGAGAACCGCCCCGAAATCGAAAATCATGACAAATCCGTCAGTATGAAGCGCCTCCTAAAAGAATCGTGGATCAAGCGATATTAGTCATAATCAGTTGTGAACATACCACAATACATATATTCAATTGTATACTGCATGTATAAATGACAATGACTGTCGTTAATGCCGAGATTGGTGGGACGGTATCGGGCTTGTCACTAGTAGAACTTTTCCCCCGGGAATAAGCGTCGAAGGTAGGAAGAAGGATGTGAACGGTGCGGGGATCTCAAGGACCTCGAGACACTAAGGAGAAGCGGATTGGGGTGACATTTGAAAGGAAGGATATAATTAAAGTTTTCATCGTATGAAAATTGGAATGTGTCCTGGTAGTCGGACGGTCTGATTTGAACTCGACCTGTTCTCACGATGCAGCTCCGTATACATATAGTCTAGGAAACGCTCTATATTACCATTATAGATAGGTACATCTCGCTAAGCTGAAATCCTCGAAGATTCACTTCACTCTAATACGATCACGCTAGCGCCGGACAGGTAAATAGCACTTTTCAAGTAGGCATTCTTCCGCCAAGATAAGATGATACTAAATGAGCAAGGGAAACTGAAGCATATCTCGGTGCGGATTGCATACGGAGGGACATGGTCCAGTGGGGCAACCTTTTCTCCGAAGCATGCTGGTGTTCTCCTGATGAATTGTTAATATCTACACTCAGGATCTTAGTTCCTCCCTATGCAAGCTAAGTGACTTTGTTCGATTAACAAGTACTTGGATCTACGTTGAAAGAAGGAAACTCTCTTCAAGTTTGCGTTCAAGTAATCCCTACATAGTCGAGTAATAGCGATATGTGGAATGCGAGAGGGGACATCTCACGGTAGAAAGAGGTGTCATGAAAGTTTGGTTAGAAGGGGGGCGCCTCTGTTGTTACTAGAAGAAGATTCTGATAGTTTGCCAGGGTGTTTGGCGCATGTTACCGGAAGGATGTAGAGATGGTACCTCCTATTGTTTTTACTAGGGAAGCTTCGGGAGATATTGCACTTAGAGAGAGGAGAGAGAGGATTGAAACGGTGGCATTTGTTACCGGCAGTACGTAGTAGATATCTATGTTCATCCGGGACCCGGATAGTGGATATATATCTGCCATTCGCAGAGCGCAGGCAGAAAAAGTTAAGTGGAATGTTGAAAGTGTAAAATTTTATCGTTAATACTTAAAGGCAAGCCTCTTGCTCGCGCTGCTGGTACGTAGACGGTTTTCTTCAGTTGTACAGTCCCAGAGCCCCCGAAGCTTGTTTAGGGGGCTTACTAATCGCGGGGGTACTATTCCCAAAGACTTATACTCTAATTCTACTACATGCTAGCTATATATCGTTAGGAAGTAAAGAAAGGAAGAAAGGAATCAAAGGAGATCGTCTTTAGGAGTGTAGGGGTGGGGCTGGAGTCATAGACAAGTGGGACATTGTAAAGTTACTCGGTGGAATTGGGAGCGGAGAAGAACAGCAGGATTAATGCCTGGCCAGTTTGTACGGTGAAGATCGGTGCTTCCTGGTACCTAAGAAACAATGCTTACGCGTCCGTCTTACTAGAGCAATGGCATCGAAGTACTGTCACCGATCCGTAAAACGGTGCGCCGGCCAGTGAGTAAGCACTTCCTCCCTCGCTCTCTCGAGAATCGGCCATGACCTCCGACAATTTATCCAAGCCAAGGTCACGAGTCACAAGTCACGAGCGTCATCCACCTGCAGAGACAAAGATGCTAAGAAGAAGCAGGCTAACAGCCGTACTACTGAATCGACGATGCAACACTTGTAGATTTGCCGGGATCTATTCCTATTCAAAGCTATTTCGAGGTTAAGTGATAAAATGAAGATAGACTTTGGTCGGAGGAGGATGGAAGAGGGATTGTGTGGGTGTGCGCGTGGGGGGATGAGAAGAGCGAGGGGGGAAAGTGTTGGGAGTTGGGTAAGGGAAGGAGAGTATTAAAGGAGAATTGGTTAGTTTACGTGTGCCACCGTCATATCAAGCCTATATCATCGTGTTATTACATCATTATAATAGCTAAACAGAAGAATTAATGTTATCGTTAAAGAACACAACTGTTAACAGGGCATGACTGTATTCCGCGTATGTGGCTAATGTGGCATTCTGTGTGCGCGTGTATGCGTTTCGATGGGGTATCTGTCAATCTGCGATTAAGCATGATGGTGTGCGAAGTCTTTCTTTCGATCGCTCGAAAGATTATTAATGTTACTTCTATTGATTGTACAATTGGCGATCAGTGTTCTCGGATCCTCCGCGCAAAATGTGTTCCATTTTGAGAAACGGGAGCGAAAGAAAAGAAGAAGCGATCGAATCACTAATTTTCCAGTATTGCAGGAGGCGGCCTCTCAGACTCGAGTGAGCACTTGTTCGCTTTTCAATCTCACGCAATACTAATTAACGTTACTTCTCATCGTCTGTGTGAATCTAGACTTGTTACTCTACAGGACACACATAAAATAACACGATAGGTAGTCTACACACCAAAGAGGAGTTTCTATCGAGGACTTCGAGGGATACCAAAACGAGGGATATACCAATACCAACACAATCTTTTATTCTTCGATTGCCAATTTCACTAAACTCTCGAGAGTGTGTCATTTCCTATCGAATCTTACTAGAAACCTACTTCGTCTATTTGCTGTGAAATACCGCTGACATTCGGCACTTATAATGCTAGGGATTATATCGTTCCCCCACGTTTGGTAACTTCCAGTAACAAACCTGTGAAATCCTGCAGAGAATCCTTGAAATTGCAGATGAGTGTATTGCTGAGAGGAATGCTTATTTGAAAGGACTGCCAAACGTGGGTAGCCAGCCATCCGTCGAAAATGTTGCGCATTAACACCGTGGGGTGAACTTCCCATTGAGTGATAGTTGTTGGAAATTTCGCCACCTTTCGCAAAATTCTAGTCCGTAAAGTTAACCGATCGAGTAGGTGAGAAATGGAAGTTGACTAATTAAGTAAAAAAGACGTTGCCAAAGCGGAGCTAATGCTCAAGGAGACTTATGGGAACTATGGTAGGTTTGCCCCACTTGACGATCCCAGAGGCCAGCCACAGCTCACTAGTCTTTCCAGTTTCCACCAAGATCGATAGCAAGGGGAAGTGATTATTGGTGATTATTGGCCCTCTATATCCGGCAGGCCAGTGCTTTGGAATTTCGAGGACACTAGCGAGTGATCCTAACGAGGAGCATCCAGCGAAGAGATCGAGAGAGAGAAAGAGTGCTTCTGAGGGTGAAGAAGGTCGTCTCGATATTATTTTTCGACTCAACTATTTAGTATCTGCGATGGAAAAACATGTTTCTCTCTAACTACTTTGTAAGTGAACGCGTCGTGGCGCCCCGCGTCTCCTCCGCGTTGAGAAGATGCTCGGCTACTAGCTGAAATTAGTAGAGTTAATAATGACTCAGCTGGTAAGATGTAACGAGTTATATTATAGAGATAGAGTATAAATTGTAGTTGGAGGAATGGCGTGAAGGAAGGAATGATTAAGGGCAGAGGGATAGATATAGATATTCCGCTGGGCGGGACGTCACGACCTCATTCCTCCCCCAAGCCCCTTTTTTCATTCTCCGAATTTCTACGTGTTTAAATGCTAAGCCCGCCCGCCACTCGAACATCACCAAAACGAACTGCTGCTGTTGCTGCTGCTACTGCTACTGCTGCTGCTACGGCGAGCCTGAGAATTGCACGAGCGGCCCAACGGGGCAATTTAGGTGTGATTGTGTGTCTGTTTGTTGACTAGCCCCGCTCCGATATCTAGTTAAGTTAACTTCAACTTCCCACTCGGAATTGGGCCACTCGTGCCTCTCCGATCGCCAGAGGACAAAACTCAACTACATCACAGACACTCTCTTCAAAGTATTCGAATTCTAGTTAAGCCTATAAAGTTTCGTCGTTTATCAAGAGGCAATACGAGTTTCGCCCACGTGTATATACTTAAGAGAACGATAATAACGTAACGAGGAGCTCCTTTTCCCAATTTCGTATTACTCTTACCTTCCGATCTTTACTCCGCTCTGGTTAACCGACAAGGAAGTACTTTTTCTCGTAAAAGTAACTGCCTCCAGCCGATTTGTTCTCCGTTGCTATTAATTAACATGACATTCGGAATGATCCTCGTTACAAGTGTGTTTTGAGTGAGTGTGCCAGGGGAGGAAAAGGAGTCAAAGTGACGAGAATATGATAGCACGTGAGCTTAGATGGTGTTACGCCTAGTGCTTGCGATGTTCGATGAAAATTGTCTGGCATCATAAGAAAGTCAGCAGTCCTGTCGACATTTCCTTGAAAGAAAGGTCAAGGGGAATTAGTTATTTAGATTTACTTCTTGGATTCGCGAGGATACGTTTAAGGGGCCTTTTTTTAAAGGAAGTGTCGAACGGTAAGTGGAAGGAGGAACGGAGTGGAAGTCGATTTGGGCGGCATGGCTACAATATAAGTTTTACCGAGTAAGTTCTAAGAGTAAGCTATAAAATTACCAGTTTATTGAAGTACGTTGTTGCAACTGCCATGCTGTGTGCCATTATTTAAACGAGTCACGTTTGTCTTAAAAAGGAAAAGAGCAAAAAAAAGGATCAACCACAACCTAACACAAATGACTACGAAATACTTGTGAGTGTTCTCGTCTGTCCGAGTTCTTAGACCGCTTACCACACCCAATTTTACACCCGTCTTGGATCTTCGTCTTTTCGAAAGAATTGGATGCTTATCGAATTGGATAGGAGCTCCCTCGATCAGGCGCGTTTAAAGAATTCATATTGAAATGGAGCACTCATCATCGGTCTTGGTCCTAAAGAATATGCAACGAGACCATGGTCAAAAGGACCAGGCAAACGGGAAAGACGAAGATTTCTGGCAGGCAAATCAATGTGAGGATTCCTTCTTGCAGTTACAGTGTTAGAGATACGTTCTCGCTAGTAAATTTCTACTAACGATACTTTTAATGTCGTCGAGGATTTCAGTGAATAAGTTTTTTCTAATAGCAAGGACTTACTTTAGGGGAAAATGATGCTGACAAAAGGTAAACCTCTTTCAGATGTTGTTTAAATCGGGAAAGTACCGTTTCGAAGAATTTGCCAACTCCATCTCCGATTTTCGAAATACGAATATTTTACTGAAACCGAATTTCTTGACGAGTGGACTATTATCTATAATGTACGTCGATGTACAATCGGAGTTCGAAGCTTTCAATAATTTGCAAAGGATTTACCGTTTCCTTGGTGTCTTCTACCGGAAGAAGTGTATTTCGAGGTAGGAAAGAAGCAAGAATGAATTCACACGTTTGCGAGACTCACTTTGCTCTATCCCGACGTCTTGAGAAGATGGTGCACTGACAAGTAAACGAGAGTGTAAACTTAATGGAGAAAATAGGGTTGAGAGAGAGAGAGAGAGAGAGAGAGTGGAAAAGAAATGAAAGGTGGAAGACGTCGAGGCATCATAGCATTTCAAGCACAATAAGGACTAGTAGGGCCAGGCACAATAAAATTCGGCCGTCACGTTGTAGGCAGTGATCTGTTAGAGCGACAAGTCATATGAGTATATCTATATATATATATACACACACATCTATCTATATACATCTCACTATATACATATATATATATATATATATAGATATAGCGAGACTATTAAATAAACACATATTGTCTATTGTCACGATTAAGTGTATTTATTGTTAAGACTGATTATAGCACCCTTCATCGGATTTCCAATTGCTCGCCAATGTCGAGTCCAATAAATTATCGTCGAAGGGGAACTGTCTCTTTCATTTCACATCCTCACCCTTACCACAGAGAAACTAATGTAAGAGATCTACGTCTGACAAATTTGTAAGAGAGACGTAAATTAGCCTTATCCCACTTGCTAAAATACTCTAAGGTGGGCGGGGCGAAAAATCGGTTGGGATTTTAAGAGCATTAATGAATAAATTCGGGTCTGCAAGAAAAAGAAAGAGTAAGATCTTGAACGTTCAAGATCTCACTCAGGATAGGACCTCGCATACGATGATTTTTTCGCTGCCTTACACTATTAATTCTTTGATACAAAAATTTAATAATATCGGACGGTATTAAATCTCGAATGAAGTAGGGCAAACTTCATACATTATGGCATGTTATTAAACTATAAGACATGATACGTAGAAGATAATATCTATCAAGGAAAATGAACCCTTTCGAGATTAGGCCGAGTATGTTGTTGAACCACCCTGAGGATGCTAGTAAGCAACTACGCATTTCAATGAAAGACTTGATTCAATTTTGGCATTTCATCTGACATTTTTATTGTTAACCTAGTTGATTTTTTAAGTTCAAACAGGTGGTTTATTAGTCTTTCTCCAGTTTACAGTTGGAATCAACAGCGGCAGTCCCAAGTTCCGCGAACTCCCGAAGCTAGGCTAGAGCAACATACCAAGATATTTGCATCTATGTGCCCCGACGAGATCTTAGATTACTGTGATGACTATTCGACGAGGGTTTATCATACAACGTTAATGTTGGGCGATATTTCAGGTCTAACAATAGCTACAGATCCAATTCCACCATAATTATAATACATATGCGATGTAGAGAGTGATCGGAGAAATATCCTGTATGAAAAAGGGGGTATGAATGAAATATCGTGTCAGGTTTCACAGAGCTTGCCGAGAAGTACACCAAGTTCGGGAAGGGTGGTCCATCCAAGTTAACGGAAACCCTGAACAGTTACATCGGCGCAATGGTCCAGGAAATACTATCCCATAACGGCGATGTCCTCAAGTTCTCCGGCGATGCATTTATAGTAATGTGGAAATTGGGAGAAGGGATGACAATGCGAGATCTGGCCGTCGAAGCGATTCAGACTGCGTGTATCATTCAAAAGCACTTCGGGGTTTATGAGACGGAGATTGATGTCATTCTAAGAGGTTCGAAAATTACCTGAACGTTTCTAGGAATCATTACCGAAAGGTCTAACGTTCTTTGAATTTAGTCAAATTAGCAATAGCATCCGGCAAGACGTACTTTACGACAATTGGCGATCCAAATGCTATGTCGTACTATATCATTACTGGGAAACCAGTCTGGGACGTGAAGAATGCAGAAGGGCTGTGTCGGTACTCAAAACACAATTTTCAAATCAATTTCTTACAATTTAGCCAAAGTTTCGACCATCTATCGTCTTGACAATATTTTCCCAATGCGATTAACTCTAAAATATAGTCGATAAATCATTCTTTTAAGAAATTATTTCTATTATTTGACTGGCGAAGTAAATTTTACCTTTTTCAACCGAATTTCGGCAGTTTCTCATTATTTCGTGCTATTAATACAGAGGAGGTGACATTCTGGTGGCACCGAGCAGCTGGCAATGGGCAAATCCGAATGAATATGTATTCGAGACCCTACCGGACGGCATACACACTTTGATAATCGGCTCTTCGACTGCGTGGTACCATTCTAGAGGAAGTCAGCTTGGAAGCGTCTACTCATATGACTGTCATTATCAATATTACGGAGGAAACTCTGATGTAATAAAATTCATCCTGAGATAGGCCGTTTTATCTAGAAACTTGTGCGATTCTATGAAATAGATAATGAGGATGACAATATCGAATCAAGAAGGTCCAAAGGCTCGATCATATCGAAAATGTATCCAGATAATGGTCTTATGGGGAACAAGGATGGCCAGGAGTTCGAAGAGGACCAGTTTAATCAAGTAGATTACAGTTGTCAGTTTAAATTCGATACATAAGTACAGTGAAGTTCGAGATAGCCTCGCATTAACTAACACAGCACACTTCCCATTGGAAAATGGTGGAAATGGTAAACTTACAGTGCGTCCAAAAGTCATAAAAGTTGCGAAAGCCCACATGAAAGATGCCCTAAGAAGCTATATGTTGCGTCCAGTAGTTCGATCAGTAGAAATGGACGAACCTCTCGAGTACTTAACGGAGATGCGTCAGGTGGTGATTCTCTTCGTCAACGTCATCACCTCCAACGTAGGAAAGAAAAGTTTAATAGCTCTGGTCAACAAGACGTATAAGGCTGTATGCAAGTGAGCTTAATTCATTAAGACCGATTGGGTTTGAAGTTAAAAAGGATAGGGAAAAATGCCTCCGTTCTCATGCAGACTCGTTGGAGAAGTGCAGGGTTGCGTAAACAAGACGTCTCTCTTCGATAAAGACTTAATGTTTCTCTGCATATTCGGCTTGAGGGGCGATAAACACGAGCTCGAATCCCAGATAGGGTTGAGATGCGCTTACAAAATTAGGACTGAGTTGGTTGCAATAAGGAATGTGAAGTCGGTGACAATTGGGGTCACCACTGGCGTCACTTACTGCGGGGTTGTTGGACACATACTACGACGCGAGTATACCGTAATTGGAATGGCTGTGAATAAGGCCGCCAGGCTTATGTGTGCTTATCGAGACAAAGTAACTAGCCTAGGTTAAAACAACATTTCCGAAACCCCTTCGCCTTATAAAGATCTTCATTTCAGGTAATATGTGATAGAGAAAGTTTCTTGCACTCGCACTTGGAAGCCCGACACTTTGTTCTACAGGAACCGAAGTATTTGAAGGGGATAACAAACGCAGGGCCGGTTTACGAGTTCCAAGAATTCCAGGCGTAATGTTCGATTAAATCCATTGAGTATTAAAGTAGGGCAAGTAGCGGTAGGCTCGGGGCAAATCCTGAAACTTTTATTCACTCAAGTAGGCTCGTGGATTCCGATCTAGTCTGGAGCAAGTACCCTTTACTGGGACGGGATTTCGAGATAAAGGTGTTCCGGCAGATGCTCGGTGGATTAATAGAATACAACAACACAGGTAGATCGAAGCCAGAACGAAAGCCGAAGCACAATACGCTCATAATAAAGTAAATCAATTTCCTTATACGTATTTAGACCTGGGGAAGCTTCACGAGGAACTAGTATATGTATTTGTTGCTCGGTTCACAGGGGTGAATCAAGGATAGGAAAAACTCGGCTACTCGGTGAAATAACTCAAAATATCCCTCCAGGAGTGGCTTGTCACTACCTATCACTTGCAGTCAGTGACTCTAAGGTTTATATTCACTTTTACATCAGTCCTGAGAAGACTCCTTACATTAACCCTACCTTGAACTCTTGATCAATAGCGCAATTAGAAATTAATGACAGGAAAACGTATGGGGCTGTTTCAGTAAAGTTTGTTCCTAATAATCTACTAGAAGCTCTATCTAATGTTAGACATTATATTGATTTATATGTTTGGAAAGTTCTCCATTCCTCAGTGCAGGTTCCGTACGGTGTCCTGCACCTGCTCTTCTCCATTCCCATGGGTTTTGGAACAACAACCACGAAGAAGGAGAGGGAGGAAAAACTACTGCAGAGTTTAGGTATAATTCCTTTCTCTTATTTGGCTTGCAATGAATTTCTTTTGACTCAACGGAAATTCTGGAAGGTCCTTTCAGAGATCCTCATTACTTGGCACTCCTAAATGAAATCTTCCATGTGCGTTTCATACCGACGGATCGCGTGAAGACGCTCCAAATGAAGGACAGGATTATCATCTTACGGAAGTTGCTTCAAATCTTAATGTACACCTGCTTCGGTGGCCTTAGCGTCATTATTATTGATGACGCGGAGTACAGTGACGCGGAATCAATGGCATTGCTGGATGCTGTATCAAAGACGGATAATGCATTGTTTATTCTAAGCTTTGGGCGCAAGTTATTGGAATATAGAAGTTGTCCGACATTTCACGCGAGAGCAAGGGTATAAATCCTTCCTGGTTCCCGATATAAACTTTCCAATAATTTCAACTGAAATAATTTATTTTCTTTCAATTATACAACAAAATCTCAAATTCAGTAAATTTCTTATTAACTTGAATTCTTCACGAACCAAAGAAGATTTCAATTTAATGTAAGTGAAATGATTGGAAAAGGTCCTGGAGATAGTTGGCATCGACAAACTGTACCATGCTGGATTGGCTTGCCAAATCCTGAATGTGGGCGGCATTCCAGCAGAACTTGAAAAGTAACGAGGCACATTTATTCGGCTTAAGTAAACACACCTTTGAAATACTCGGGCTCCTTCACTACCCTTTCGGAATGATCTTCCACCTATCATTATAAGATACTCATAAATCTAAATACTCCTCTTCATTCTCCGATCAATTAAATGGATTTATACGAAAATTGAGGGAAAGTGAAGTTATGGAATTTTAGAGCAATTCAAGAGAAAAGTCTGGGCAATCCCGGCTGGATCGAGAGTTATCTGGTAAGCCTCGTTCAAGCGGGAGGTCTTATCATGTTGAATATCAATAAAAAAGAAGCGGACACCGAGGGCTACGTTCTTCCACCGATGTCTATGCTAAGAAGGTTTTCAATCAACATTTCACAAGACTCGAATTCTTTTGGATTTATATTAGTTACTTTTTCCTTTAAATATTAGATTTGTTTCTTCGGCTTCGAAAGCGATTGGACCTATCGAAGAACGCCTTGACAAGTGGCAGATGTACAGGACAAGTGTCAAAGTTGGTCGATCGAGCCACGTAAAACTTAATCGAAAGATTGAACCTCCATGAAACTACAATGAAAAGAAATCCCTCTGTTTTAGGATAGTATTCTTTCTTTGAGAGAAAGCAGCAGCATATCTGATAAAACACATGCAGGCTTAGATGAAGGGGACACCACCATAGCCGTCTGCAAGGTCACACGAAACTATAATATCGATGACGTTGGCGGCGAGGTAACAATGGATGGTAAAGCTAGTCCAAGCAATCATTAATCTTAATCAATGCTGTTAAACTCAGAAATTGACATCTAAATAAGAAATGGGAATGGAAGTATTACTCAACTCCCATCATTGGAACTGTTCTAGTTCAGTGGAATCCTAAAAGCTGAAATATTCAAGTCTATTCCTTCACTGTCTTTTGTTGTTCTTAACTCGACACTCTCCCAATACATGGAAGTAAAGTATTTTATATTTGACCAGTGATGATACTAAAGCTCTTCGATTCTCTGACACCACTGGACCAGCTGCTGCTAAAATGTGCTTCCGTCTTGGGTGAAAGCTTGAACAGGAAATTGCTGGAGAGCCTGATGGAGGACGTATCTAATCGAGACACAGCCATCTGTAAAGATCAATCGAAGCGAAGAAACTGAGAGAAATATAATATGTAACAATCGATAGAGTTCTAGAGTTGTTATTTTCAGCGGTGACAAAACTCTTCCGGATCGGAGTGTTCAGCTGCGAAGCGGGAGACTTCACTAAAAGTAGTAATCCATTGGTGTACTTACGAAATTGGAAGCCTGTTCGACATGCGGGAGTCGAGATACATTGCAACTGCATTGGTATCGAAATTCCAGGTTGAAGAGCCCCTCATCTGATTCCGCTCGCACTCTATGAAACCTCAATCGATTCTATCCATTTCAGAAGACATGCAAGATCTGCCCAAGTACGCTTTCTGCGGCTTGATGAGATTCAAGATGACAATGTTTCGGGAAACGACTTATAGGTAGACTCCTCATCATTTTCATACTATAAGAAAAAACCATTTCTACTACTTTCTATGAAACTTGGCTTGTTCGTCTCACAATTACATTACATCATTGTGTGTAGAAGATGAATTTAAGGGTTCACAAGAGAAGATTATTGATTTCTTTGAAGTGCTAATACTGTTTCTCATGTATACATGTTTAATGTTTAATGTAAATGTTTAAAGAGGTTCTTAACATATACGACTACTTAATATCACTGGTAACATCTGTCGAGGCTTTTAACTGAGAACCAGAAGATGGAATTACACAGTAAAGCCCTGAAGTACATACAACAACACACGAGACGATGTATTGCCTGCGGAGAAGGTCAGTTCACACGACTTCTGGGGAAAACCTCGACGAAAACTAGGTCGAGCCGGAGGATGTCCCTAACGGATATAGATCAAATTCTGGACAATCTTGCGGAAGACCTACCCGAAGATGAGCAAGCGCAGACAAGAGATTGTGAGCTCGACTGCATTTACGTTGGTTGACAGTAATATAATCATAGATTCGAATCGTATTCTGTATAATTGTTGCCATTAGACGAGGGCGCAATGGCTTGTTGCGTGAACTTGTGTCGAAGAGTGGAGAGAAAAGCGACTAATGTCTTCTCCAATATTGATTTCGCCAATTGTCAATGCCACTTAATACTTATGAGCGTTTACACCCAAATCTTGGACCACTGTCATGGAATCGGTAAAGTTTCTCTTATACTATTAATAAAATTTTGCACTATTAATTGAGCAAACAGACAAGAAATATGTCGATAGTTGACTGTTTGAAATTGTACTTGAATCTTCGTAGAATAAGATTAGTTTGGATGATTGAATGAAAAATACTTTTATTCGGCAGGTAAGAACAATCTAACTCTGACAGCGATCTTGGAGACGATCGAGATCTGTTTGATGGTTCACAATATTCCCCAAGCCCGAAAGCTGGTTGAAGATGCCGAGTTTATCCTTCATCAAGTAAATGATCTCCTACGAAATGAAATGAATTTCATTTCAAAAGAATGATTGGAAAGTCGTATAAGGAAATATTACTGGGGAATCTAGATGTCGGAATGTTACGAAGATGAGCCGATAACCCTCTCGTACCTGACTGGGAAGATTCAGATTCTGCGAGGACGGTGCTTCCTAGACAGTGGGCTATTGTCCGAGGCGGAAAAGAGTCTGCTGAGCGCGATGAGTAATCTCACTTTCAAATTCCCCAAGACGGAAATGGCCATTCAGACGAAGACTTTGTTCGAATTGGAGGAACTAAGGTTCCGACTAGCCTTTCACAATGTCGAGACAATGGATTCCACCGAGGAGGAGGATGCGCTTGATTACGCGGAGCAGTTGGCCAATTGCCTTGCTCGAATCTTTGATGTCTTTCGGGTATAAAATACCACTTTCTATTAGCTATATTGAATATCAAATGGCATTTGCGCTCGTCATGCAGGAGATTTTGATAATTAGGTGAGAGGATCGAAAAAACAGGCGAGATTAGCCGCCATTTGGGGACTAAACGCCGCTCTCTCCTCTACAAAAGACTTTTCCCTGGTTTGTACCTGTTTGGCCAATGTGTTAATCACAGCACATATTTACAGAAACAGGTAAAAAATATGGAAGACCGAAAAACTAAGATGTTACGAGCGCTGGTCAATGAAAAACATTGGCGTATAATAATTTGTGTTAGGAGTATAGTTCCTCGACTGGAACGATTCGGAATCGAGATATGTGCTAAGAAACAATCGAATCTTGATCTAACCGAGATTAAAGCCATCGCGGAGCTTTACACAGCAACATTCTTTTCACGATGGGTGCGAGGATTAACTGTTAAAGCCATCAAGATTGGTTTTACATGTTTAAGAATGACCGAGATGATGAACTGTGTCACCCTGAAATTGATCATTTTACCGAGATTGATACATTTGCTGATGATTTCTTGTCAGCACTCTCAAGCAGTGTCGCAGCTAAGAGAATTAGGTATTCCAATACTTACAAATCAGAGGGGAATACGTCGCAAGTCTCAAAGTTGGCGAACTTAAAGCCAAGTTTCAAGTCTATCGAGTTTCGATTAAGCAAACTTCAAATTTACTATGACCCCAAGGAAATTCTGACTAGATATATTAAGAAGTGAACTAGAACTTTATTGGAATAGGATTTCGGGTTGGTAGTCATTTTCCAGCGGAAATAATTTCGTTTCCAGAGTTCTTGTCTAACAACGTTGTTGAGAAGTCGGCACGTACTTGGTACTATGCATTGTGTGCTGATATTCTCCTTGACACTGGATTGGCAGTGGTACCCTTCAACCATTGCGAGCAATATTACTTTCGGGAGGGTGAAGCGGTCTTCAGTATTCAAGATCCAGAAGCACAGAAGCGCTACTTCGTCTCTATGTGGCTTTGGTATTCTAATCATTCATTCTCCAAGTTCATCCACTTTTATAACACGCCCTATATCCCTTATCTACTATATAACGCAATTGGATTTTACTATTATTAACCGGTGACAAATTTTGATTGCATCGAACTTTTCGAAGTAATGCAAACTCAGTGGTTGCTTTCGGCCGTGGCTGTAGTTGAGAAACTTATTCTACTTGGACTGTTAGGTGTGTCAGAACCGAACAATGGGAAGCTGCTGAGCTTTGGTACGAAAGTAGCGCGATACTCAGTGACATCATGATGGACGAGCATATTGTCGCAGCCACAATAACTGCTTTAAAATATCTCGAAGGTCTTCTTCTCTTATATGGTACTATTTTACAATATGCAGTATCAGAAGTATCGAAGTCCTCTGATTATTCAACTGATTTTTATTCCTCTCAGTGCACAAAGTTAATGGTAGAAGCATAAGTGCCAATGACACGATGATAGAGATAAAAGATCTTTTCAAGAAGACAACTCGTATGATAAAGATCGTGAAAATAGCTGCCCCGAGGTACAAGATTCAGTTGCTTTCTTTCCATTTCTATCGCTTTCCTACAACGCTTAACTATTACAGATATTGGCTATTAAAAGCTTATTATAACATGATCACATTGCGGAAGAGGAGAGCCACAAAAATATTGCAGAAAGCGAAGAAAATGGCACGGGAAATGCACCACCTTATGATGTATAATTGGATCGAGCACTGCCAGAAAGTAACGTATTTCAAATTTACTGCGTCTAAGCTAACTTTAATGTTTTAATCTTTGTGAAAATGATGTCTTGGAATGAACGATAGTTACTCGCAAGAAAACTATATTGTACTAATACTTGTTATTATGTTTCTAAGTAATATTATTGGTTATAGTCGTGGACGGGATCGATTTCCTCCGTGCAGAAGGATTTGTGGAGGGAAGCGCATAACGCGAGCTTATCGGCGAACTGGACTGAAATTAATGCAAATGATGCTCGCATGTTGCCTTATACGTGCCCTCTCCCGCTAAATACATATTGACTATTAACCACTATTACTTTCAATTTTCTTCTCCATTTTATTCGACATTTATCTTATGTTACAGGGAATCATCGATCCAAATTTAATGTAACATATGTACAAAGCGTGGCCTCGCACAGTTTCTAGAATCTAATGAATCTTTAAGAGCTAATAATACTGATTTATCGTAGCAACATCTTGTCGTACTAATTTAATATTGTAAAGTAAGGCTTGCGTTCCGAAATCTCATTTAATATTCTCTAGTCTGTAAAAAAGATCCTACCGAGTAACGACCTGCAATTATCTCTACGAGCTTATGAAATACAACGATTTTTACAGGAGGAAATTTGATGGCCTCGAATTTCCGTATAAATAAAAGCAGTTTATTGTACAACTCTCCTAAAAGCAGGTTTCTTGTTTCCCTTACCACATTCACCAATACTATACTTGGATTCTTCGAGGCAGTTGCTCGAAGAAATACAATAAACTACGGGCGATATGTTTCAGTCTTGATTTCTAAGCGATTCATTTTACTTCTCACATCACGTTCCTTTTCAATCAGAACGCAGGGCACCACTTTCGAAAAGGAAAAACTTGGAGAAAAAGTCCAATGCTAAGTTGGAACTGCTGGAAACCTCAGCGACTCCGATATAGCTTGAAATTCCCCAGTAGGAAGTGAATTCCTAAAGAATAGTTTGATCTTTAAGAATGGTCGACTAGCAATCTTGATCCCGCTGATCGACGACGAAAGTGTCCCGGTAAAGAGAACTGGGTGTCCGGTGCATCATCATCATGTAGTCGCTGCCGGAAGCTGGAGTGCTGGTTGTATTAGGGGTGGGTGTCGTCATAGGGGTGATTAAAGGTGTACCCTGGAGCCCAATAGCCAAAGGCAGGGCACTCGGTGTGCAAAGGCTAACTGTGTTCCTACTTCCTTCCATGACCGAGTGGTACCTCGCTCTCCTGGACCTATGGCCGAACATCCCAAACCTCAATTTCCCTCCCCTACACTAGTCTCACATCTATTATTGACTCTTCAAGAGGATAGTTCCAGCCGAGAGTATCTCAATCCGTTCTATTATTAAGATCATACATTTATACTCGCGTCTGAAATTAGTTCCCAATTTTAGGCGCAAATGGCGCCAAGGATAGAAATCACGATTTTTCTGATTTTGGTATACAAATCTGGAATAATATTCAGCGAGACTATAGTTATCAACAAAAATTAGTTTGATTGTATTCCCATGACAAAATTTAGAAACAGAAAGTCCTAAAACTGGCAGACCTTTTCAGACTTGAGCGTAGATATATACCCCTTAAGGCTTTTGACCTGGTATGCTTGAACGGAGAACAACTATGCCTGCCATTTCAGATAAAGCAGGCGTCGTGCCGTGTCGCGTCGCGTCGCGCCGGTCAATTCTACTATGTATGTAACAAGTGAAATGGTATAGGATCAACAGAGTAACCGATATACTCAACAGACTCGGTTAGAAGCTCCACTGAGCTTTCAGGCTAATGGAAGGAAAGATAGTTGGCTGGTAATAATGTGATTGAAGGAAAAACATACCTGGCGCACCTACATCTTAGAAGACGAAAGAAGGCAGCTCTAAATGTCTTGTTGAAGATGGTGTAGATTATTGGGTTAATGGTCGAGGAGACGTATCCTAGCCAGAGACAAGTATCGATTACGTGCTCCGGTACAAAACAGTTTGGACAGGCAGCGAAGAAGATATTCAAGATGAAGAAGGGGGCCCAACAGAGGACAAAGGTAAAGAAGACCAAGCCCAACACCTTACTGGCTTTTTGCTCGGTCGCCACCGCGTTTGCTGTTAGTGGCCTTCGTTTTTCCTTTCCTCCAAGGAACCTATATTATCAGTTACACCTTTCTCACTAGCGATTTCTTACAAAGGTGATTATTAAACTACGCCAGTGCTATGCTAGACTTCATTCACAACTAGCGGATAACCCGAAACAATGTAATGTTTGAAGAGATTCGCTTTCGGGAGCCTGAAAATTCTTATAGTCTGTGCTTCTACATCAGCGCCTGCCAAGTTGGGCTCCCGGAGCTTAGCTGGCAGCCCCACTCTCTCAATTTTGACGACGTGTCTACCTGTTTGTACCCTCGCGTGCGATCGGCAAACCCTTAAAAAACATTTGCCGAAAACAAAATGTTGAGCTAAGGCCTTCGAATTTTTATGCCATCTTTCTCGATGTAAAAAAACACTACCCACCAAATTTCAGCTCCGGAAAATGTCGAGAAGTTAAAAAAATATGGGAGAAACCGTGAAAATTAGATGAAATTCATTATTCAGGAACGATTTCTTGGTATTTTCGATGCAAATCCGGCCTTTTTTCATGGATTCTTCGTTTACTATCCGCTCTGATGCACATACAATCGATTCCTGAAGAAAAAACCCGGGTTCGGGGACGTTTGAAAAATTGGATATTTTCGATGGCCAAAAATATGGGGAAAAAAAAATTTTGAGCTGGGGCTCTGAAATTTATATCACATCTTCCTTGATGTAATGGGAGACTCCCCACCAAATTTCAGCCCCGGAAAATGTCGGGAAGTCCAAAATATATGCGAAAAACCAGCGAAAATTCCGAAAAAATCGAACTTTAAAGGCAGTTTTTTTAATGTTTTCGATAGAAATCCGGACTTTTTTCGACGGATTTCTTGTTTTCTATCCGTTTTCATCCATAAACAATCGATTCCTGAAGAAAAACCCCGAGTTCGGGGACCTTCGAAAAATCGTGAAAAAATCTGAAGGGGTACCCCTTAAGAAAAATTTGCCGAAAAAAAAATTTTGAACTAGGGCTCTGGAATTTTTATGGTATCTTCCTTGATGCAAAAAAACATTACCCACCAAATTTCAGCCCCGGGGAAGGTCGGGAAGTCTACGAAAAAAAATAAAAACCGTTAAAAATGAGCAAAAATGGACTTTTCTGGACGGTTTTTCGACCCGTTCTCGTTGCAAATCCGGACTTTTTTTCACGGATTCTTTGTTCTCTATCCACCCTGATACGAAAACAATCAAAATATCCCGGGTTCGGCCGATTTTGAGAAACTTGAAAAAATTGAGCATTTCCGAGGGTCGAAAATAGGTGAAAACCTAAACTTTGAGCTAGGGCTCTGAAATTTATATCACATCTTCCTTGGCGCAAGGACACATTCTCCACCAAATTTAAGTCCCGGGGAAGGTCGGGGAGTCCACGAAAAAAAATAAAAGCCGTCAAAAATGTTTGAACTTGAAAGTAAAATATTGGCGCGTTGTATTGCTAGAGAGCTAGAGTGGGACAGAGAGGGCTAAGATGGCTAGCAGGTAGTGAGGGTAGTGAGTAGCCCTCAATTCCCCAGGCAGGCAGGGTACCGAGTAGTGGAAAGGGACAGAAGCACGTGAGGGGCCCCTCACTTGGCTGGCACTGTTCTACATACTATCCCGAATCTTGGAGAACTCTGCTCATAAAAGTTACCTGAGATTCAAGGTGGTTGGTGTGACGTTAAGTTGAAGTTTGAGGGCCCTCAGAGTGAAGTTTCTTGTGGCTCGTCCGATGCGTTCCGGGGTTTGCGTGGCTTCATCCACCATCGCTCGCCTTCTTAACTCGCCATCTCCCCGATTTTCGGCACCATTTGAAGATAAGTTTATCCTCGGATAGGACTTACTTATTCTTACTCCTCGGCATCTGAAGTAAACAGCGATCCAAACATATTCTACTATACACATCATTAAAGGAATAGAAGTTCATTCATTTTTTCTAAGTGCTAATACTTGCTTTTTTATAAAGATTAATAGTTTTTATAAAAATTTCAGAGAATACACGTTAAAGTATGTACGATAATGAACATATAATGAGTTTTACTAGATGTAAGTATTAGTACTTCACCAAAATGAATAAATTTCTGTTTGTTTAATGACGTGCCTAAGATATATGACCCCTTAAGGACTGTGGCTGAGATTTTGCGTAGATTACATTCACTTGCAAAGCTTGGGGCAATAAAGAGCCAAATGAAACTGGGTGCAATAATAGTGTATAGTCGTAAAGGAAGAAAGTTGTACATACGTAAGATAGGTATAAAGGTATTATACATGTCGGTTGGAGAGATGCAATGTTTTAATACCGTACATAAAAGCTCGGAATATCTGTGTCAGTACTATACCTATCATTCTCTGCTCGGCCAGTGGAATTTCTGCGGGGATGCCTCGCGGAAATGGTCGAAGCTCTCGAGGGTGTGACGCTTGTGGACGCCGAGGACGAAGAGGAAGCCTTTGTCGAGGCATACCTACCGCCGAGCCTTCGGAATTGGTCGCTCTCAGAATTCTCCGCGACGAAACGAGCTTTCTTCCTTAATAATTGTACCGTTAGCACATAAGTTGCGACCATCACTATCATCGGGATGTAAAAGGCAACCAGAGAGCCGAACACGTAGAAAGCTCGGTTATTTATCATACAAGTCTCAGGTTTTGGGTTGATGTTCAATGGGTTGATGATACCTGCAATATCCTTCTTTTACGTGGGCAGACACAGTTATACTATGTAGGAGATGAAGGATGGACTGATTGTCGATAGTCTTATCTAGTTCTAGTAGTAGGTATTCAAAAGTTGTTATTGGTCAATTCGGGGGAGACGTAAAAGAGGAGAGAGTCGGTGAGTTGCAGTGGCTGCGAGGCCGGGGCCGGGGCCGGGGTGGTGAACGGTTTGGTGAGATGAGTGGGCGAGTTGTAGGATAAGCATAGCAGTTTACCTAGGACAGTTATGGAACTGGAGACAAGCATAGCTAGGAGCCAGACGGCCGCGATCTTGAAGGCAACCACGCGTTTCGTGGACGTGTGACGCGTCCTTAGCGGGTTCCGAATGCCGAGATAGCGACCCAGCGATATGAAGCACATGTGCATTATGCTCGCAGAGCATGCCAGCACGTCGCACGTCACGTATACGTTACACCAAGCGATCCCGAACGGCCAGTAACCTGCAAAAGGCGCAACGCATACTTTACATCGCCCGCCACAATTTACTCTCCCCAACACTCTACCATACTACACTCTCCTTAGTCAAACCTTCCCTTGCTAATTATTAAAATCATTGCAATCGGTGATAAGCCGTCTTTGTAATAAATAAATACCCTTCCCTGTACGATGAGATAATTCACTGGTCCAATTTATTAGCGCAGCTTTTCACATTTATTTGAGAAATGACGTATTCGAGGGAAAGACTTAATCCAGATGAGGCTCGCCGGTTTCTCTTCAGTAGCAAAATGTAAGTGGAGCTTTCTGATGATATTTTATATTTGGAACAAAAGTGTGAAGTCGAGTGCGCAAAGATAATTGAATAGGTTCGTTCGAGCGACCTTCTAAGAGAGAATGTGGGTCATCGTCGAGCTAATTAACATTTTCAGTAATACCACAGAGACTATCTTTACGCTTGGGTAATAATTGTATAGTCCTCCTTGGTTTCATTGGCTGCGCCTAAGAGTCTCTGGAGCTAATTGAGTTACGCTTGTTGCCGGAACGTTGGAGGCAAATCTTTGTGAAATATGACTGTCATGCAATATTATTCAGAGAGAAAAGCTGCTTCTGTGAATATCCACTGAATTCCAGTTAGAGCAAGATCCCCTATAAGCCAACAAGATCAGAGCGTTCCAACCGAAAGCTGTGAGTTTGCTATTCACCAGTCGCGCTCAAGGTTTTGGCCAACCGCCCGAATTGACTTTCCAGATTTTATCCTTCCAACTGCATCTCTCTACATACATGTTCTACGCAGGAAGCATGGCAGATTTCGACACGACGCCGACGCTTACATAAGGCCGATCGATTCCAAAATAGCGTGCAAGCTGAACTTGGGAGAAAAGTCGATGGTATCCCAGCAGGGGGAGAGACCAACGTGTTGATATTCCTAGTGCAAACTTTTCTCGATAATTATCGAAGACCTAACAGGAGAACTGCTCTGGGAAAAGAAGAAAGTAGAATAAAGTTGTGGAAACGTTAGGACTGATGCTCCGAGGGTGTGCTCATTTGTCTGGGAGAGTCTGGCAGTCGATTTTTCTCGATCACGGCCAATTTCCGAAGGCAGGGAAAGAAGTAAATTGTTTGCCGCGAGAAGTTGCGCCGATCTGCGGTGGCAATTTCGAGGAAGAGGGGGAGGGCTGGCCTATCCTTCGGAAAGCTTTCGCTCGACGCAAATGTCAGTTTTAAGGTGCGTCGTAAAATTGCAAAGAAATTGACGGATTACCCTTGATTTCTGCTGGGGGAGTTTTGCGATTTTTTGCCGAAACTCGAAGGCAACGGGTGAAGAAAGAGAGGCCGGCCGTAAAAGAAGCCCTTTCTCTCGAGGGCCGCTTTTAGGGCGGCTTGCCTATGTAAATCGCTATTGCTACTGATATCAGTAATTTAAGTATCAGTATTCATGCTCACGACTTAATTAATACAAGATGGCACACGCTAGAATGGTGCAGCCATAAACTTTTATGACAGAAAGGCTCCAATATTGAATGCTCCTAGCCTTCCATCCTACGTATATTTTAAGCTTGCCCACCATTATTTAGGCGGGATTACTCTCAACAGGATCGCCCTGCTTCTCCCGCATCACAGGCCACTGACCTCTTCTTTCATTAAACCTCTACAATGTCACCAAGAATTTATTGCATCTTCCCGATAGGTTTGCAATACACAATGTTGTTAGACTCCACAAGTTGGAAGATGAGGAGTATTGCCAAAATATTGGTTCTATAACATTGAGCTAGAAACGAACAGCTTTACTACATCATGAGGTTTGGTATGTTAGCATACGATGCCAAAATGATGGAGGAAATTGGTTGTTCGCAAAAGTTAGCTTTATCCATATGGCGCTCCGAATTATTGTCTAGTTGGGTTACTCGAGTCAGGCTTGTGTCCAAAAAGCGAAGGGAATTTCAGTTGCGGTGAGAGCAGCTGCTGTTTCCAGGAGAATTCACTTTTTCTTCGACAAGTCCATTTATCAAGTCTGCCCGATTCTCCTGTATCCACGGTACAACTCCAACTGACCAAATAGAATCGCCGAAAACAATAAATTCTACTCTTTCTTGGATAGGTGGTCGGAGAAACCCATCGAGCATTGTAATATCGAGCTTACAATTTTAAAGAGGTTATCTTCCTTATTGTGGATTAATAAATTCTAGTATCAGACAATACCGTCATTCGAAAGTGTAGGAATTTGTGAGGGAATGGACAGTAGCTCTCGGTAGTGTCGCTAAACATACGTATAGCATGTGCAGAAGGCAGTGACTCGGATTACCATAGTAATGCAAGTACTTAGAGAGTAACTTAATCTCCACGTATAATTGCGTCTCATGTAAATAGGGAGCATGCAATCTACATAGACAGCGGACAAGTCACTTCAAGAGAAATGTAAGTTTGTTAACGTTGAATTCTTCAAGACATCAAGAATACAATTCGACCAGGACATTCGAAATTGATGCAAATTATAAAACACTAACAATTCTTGCTTTTATGTGAAAGGTTATTAAAATATGTGCAAAAGAAATAATGAAAAGGTTGCTGTTCCGAGTAAGGGCGCGACTCCCGAGCCTATCTATAACGAAGAATGAAAGTTTATCGAATATAGGGTTTTAGAAGGGAACTCTCCTTTCGTTCTTCTATAGTGGCACTTCGGGATACCGTTCTCCTTCTTTTCCCGTCTTACCACCCTTTCCTTTTCTCCCTCATTTTTCCCTTATAATTTCTTTTACTTTCTGGCGAAACTTCGTCCTTTCTTACCTGGAGAAAGCTTTTAAATGTAAAAATCGACAGGCAGCGCGACCGTACCGCCAGATTCCTGCACGAATTTTCTTCAATTTTTAATTCTGTCAGTCTCGTCGAGAGCGCCCTTTCAAGTTTCAAACAACTTCTTCCAACTTTCAAATGATAAGATTCGGCGGTCATTTATTCTACCAAGATTTTATGCGTTAGCCATTCTACCAATTTGAATTTTGAGAATGGGCAAACTCGAATTTGATGCTGCAATCTTCTTAATCGAAAGTTTCGCTTCTCCAGTGGTACCGATCATTATAATTAGTTCAGTTTACTGAGTTGATTAGTTTCCCTTTAACAAAAATCTCAAAAATGCATCTAGTTTTAAGGTTTCTGAGTAGGCGTCGCCTTTCAATGATTCGAAATGGTGAAGGAAGGAAGATATTTGTAAGATGTCTGGGTTAAATGTGGATACTTGCCTAGAAAGCCTTGTATTGCTCCGAGAGGCATAACAAAGAGGCTGACAAGGAGATCAGCGATTGCGAGGGATAGTAAAAAGTAATTGGTGACATTATGGAGTCTTCTATCCAAGCCAACCGCCAGGCAAACCAATATATTGCCGAGGCCACCTGCCACGATGAAAACTGCCACGAAGAGGAAGCTCCAGTCAAATCGGCGGCCTTTCGAGCTCGAGCTTAATTTCGATCTGTGAAAACACGTGTCCGAGAAGTCTTCCGTCACGTTCTGCACGCTGCTGCACTCGAGGATCTAAGAAAATCAATAGAATCATCCATTAAGATTATTAATCTAATTGAATAGTCTGGTAGAGGAGTATCGGATGTTGCTCATTAAAGCTGCGTTTCGCTCAAGATATAACGATGAATAGATTTCATAGAATTGCAATTAAATTTCATGGAAAGTCAAAACTCTACCGCCTTCACCGTTCCTCAGCTGTACTGTCATGTAGCCCCCCAAGTTTCTGAATTTAATCCGCTATGTTGAAACTTCTAAATTCAACTTTGGGAGTTTGGCTTCGCGTACATTTTGAAACACATTTTACAGTTTAGGTCGAGCATATTTGGAACTTATGCCTCAGTTTTAACAGTTTACGAGGCATTCATGGCGTTCCCGGCATACCTTTGTGCAAGTTTGACATCTTATTAAAATTAATAAAGACAACAAAATGTAAGAACCGCAACAAAGTATGAGACACCAATGCTGACAATTCTTGACCATCAATAATATCGATAATAACATATTCCCGCCAAAAACAACTATAATATTCGTATTCAGCATGTCAAAACAAAGAAAATGTCGTATGATATATCAAAAAAGCTTGATGGGACAGTGGTAAAGTTGAGCTTTTGAATTTTTCTTGTTTTTATTATCGCTAGATATAGATTGCCGATCTGGTAAAGAGGACGTTGGTAGCATTTTTGATAGCCTTACTTGTTCTTCGAGAGCAGAGCCATTGCAGTCCTTAAACCTGGGTAGTCTGGAGAGAAATACGCCGCCGACGCTCTCGAAACCGCTGAGAATCAAGGAGACGTTGAGAGTGCAGTTGGTCTCGATGAGATCGCAGGGTCTGCATAGTAAGGTAGCAAGAGATTGGAAACTCCCTTGCTGGACCGTACAGAGATGATCGAACCCGCTAAAATTCAGGCCGCACTTTTCCAAGCAGCCCAGGTAGCTCTCGTTGCACGAGACTTCCTGCAGCATCACCATTTCTTCGCCCCGCCACCAAGTCAGATTCTCCGCCATCAATGCGCCATCCAAATCGAAATCCATGCTTCAACGTCGAATATTCTCGCCCGAATCAGATCCCAGCTTTACCGATATCGACATCGGCAATTTTATCCCCTTCTTATCTACTCTCTGTCATGTTTAATTAAGTCTGCGTGGAAACTGCTCTCTTGTCTGCCTCATCATTTCATGATACATCGAATCCACGTTTTTTCATTCAGTCTCAATCTTGGCACTCCAATTGCTGAAGTTCGGTGGATGCTTCGGGAATGACCGTTTCATTCGGCGGAAAATCTTCATGTTGACGGAGGCCAGGATCTGCATATGTATTTATGACTTCCTTTCCCCTTTAACAGACATTACAAGCTTAGAAATAATCCTCCAAAGAAAGAAGTATCTAATAGGAATAAAATTTTTAACGTTTTATAGAGATTGAAGATGAGAATTGTCGGCGTACCATATAATCCACAAATATTTATACATATAAATGTAATAGAGATAAAATGTAACTTGATATTAGAAATTGTAATTGCCTGCGGCAAAAACATCAGCCTAAATGTTTCATAGGAGGGAGCTCTCTTGTTATTGCCAAGTAAGTAGAGGCATTTTCTATTTTCCGCCACTTGTACTTTATTCATCGTGCGTAGAGGGTAGCAAGGTTAGCTCTGTAATAATACTGTATTGGCCCGGAACGAGATAAGCCAAAGGTGACACGTACAGATTTCGTATTGAAAATAGCGAAGGAGAGTCTAAAAATACGTGAAACAAGCCTTATTCCACTTTCAGTATTATGCCTGAAATAAATGGCACTCAACGTCTGACAAGCGTATCAATAAATAAACACTGTTTAAAGGACACTACCGCTGCGGTGTGTTTGCTTTTATAATTGTTTGTTATAAATTAGGAATACGGTAAATTAAACATTCATATTGAAATATTTATGTAGAATAAATAGAAAGTATCGAAAACAAGTTGGAGCTAGCTTGAAGTGAATTTTATGAAAAATTGGACTGCTCCAATTGAGAAAACTGGAGGATTAAGTGTACCTTTCATGTGAAAACTTGCCAAAAAGCGCATTATTTATTCGGGTGACCGAATACGATAAGGTTTACCGCATTATCGGAATGTAGAGTAGAGAATATGAAGGATGGAGGGAAGCCTGGATAGAGAAATTGGAATGGGGATGAGCGGGCTGAGTTCGTGGATCGACATTCATTAGGCTCCTTTGTACCTCCATTCGACTGGCATACATACAATTTCCTTTGAGTATTCGTATAGATTTGATCAGCTTGGCCGCAAAAGAAGCAGGGAAGGAAAGTGCGCCAGTGTATTACGAGCTCTAATCCGACGTTTATTGATGCCACGAGCTAATAAACAAAAGGTCTCATCATAGCAGCCTTGATTTCCCTTTTGGTCCTTTGTCCAGTGCCGCGTGGCAATCCAAGAGGAATCCTTTCCGAGCAAAAGGACTCTTTCTTCGCACTGACCCAGGCTACTCTACATCTCTACATCCCTACATCTCTATATGTAGAGTCAGGCATGCGGGTCCTTCTGTTTAGTGGCTACTTTACGACCTCAATTCTCCAAGAAAACCAACTGCCAGCACTGCGCCGGAAATTAGCCCTCGTAACTCAGACGTTTCCAACGAATTTTACAGGGCCTCAATTAACTCGCTGTCCTTTAAATTGGACAGATAAGAAGCGAACATTATGGCTCTATACACATCGCTCATCTCTATCCCCTCAACTCTATTAGTTATCATAGTTGTATGAGCAAACAGCTTTCTACAGATTTTATCTAAAATTTTACAGCACACTCTTTATAAGGTTCTGCAAGAATCAAAGCAGAATGAAGTAGAATCCTATAAAACACTAAGCCGTATTTCATCGATATTTTACGAATGCCTACAACTTTTTGGAGAATTTTTCACCAACCCATTCTCGCGTATTAAAATTCATAAAACTAAAATTTCCGATAAATGGAAGGCTTACTTAGGAACCTACCTTAAATCACATACGTTTCATATTTCAACACTTTACTCGGTTATAACACTCGCTTTTTCCAAGGATTTATTCTCGAATGTATACGCAACAAAACGTAAATGTGTTTTAGCATTTCGAGTAAATGAAATTACGGTGCTTGATTTACTGTTCGGAATATTGCGAAATTGGAATGATGGTATATTGAGAATTTTGGGAAACGTGCTGTCAGATCGTGTGCACGGTATAATGCATCGGTAACGCGGTGTAAGAACGGTAGACGAGGCAAGTACAGTTGGTATACTGATTGGAGATTACCGGACGGGAGCGTGATACGGATGTAATTTGTTAGTAGAGTAGCTAGGAAAACAATTGTCGGGAGCGCGACGCGACGCGACGCCGACGCTCTCTGACACTTGGCTAGAGGCTAATAAGGCCAATGACAGGGCTTCGTTCTTCTTGGATTGCGTATTCAAGTTACTGTCTTTTTTGCAATTTCATTATGTATTCATAAGGTGGCGTTCTTTCTCAAAACGTTGACAGTTCGCAACTTCTCTGACATTATTTATCTCACATTAATTCCGTGATATTTTTTGCAGCAAACTTTCTTCATTTTCCTTCCTATTTAATTCTGAATGTTTCAATCGTCATGTTCACAGGAAATAAATGATGGAATGTAATAGTCTAAATGGCAGAGAACTGGATTAACAGTTTGCAGAGGATGCAGGGAAATGCGCAGATCGTGTCGGTAGTCGGTTTACGCGGTAAAGAAATCCAGCAGTTTAAATATACGAATCAATCACCAGTAGCATCAATGTATGTCTTTGAAGACTGTGAAGTCTCTTGGATTAGAAACCAAAAGCCAAGAAAGCTGCATACCATTCAACCAGCAGTTCCTTATTTTCGAATCAATGCTCACCTTACTGAGTTCTAACACATACTTTTTTCTGCCATAGATTCTGTAACATCGACATTCATTAAAGATCTGGCCTCGACATTCGAAAGATCAAATATTTGTTAAATGTATACATCGTTGATGTTCTGCCAATGAAACACTTTAATTAATTTGAATTGGGTCGGCTGTCTATTGATCGAATGAGAAAACTAGTCTATAATGTTTGACTTTGTTTTTTCGAGTAATTGTGCAATTAAAATGGAATTTTGGGAGGAGTAAGCTGACGTGGCGTATTGACTGGTATGGGAGAGCCATTTCTCGTCGGGCTATCCAGGAGAAAAGAGCAATAAGTCCTGAGTTAGACTGCACCGGAAGAAATAAGGGGGCCAGTCCACCGCTAATGAACGATTCTCGCCTGCCCATTCTCTATCCCTAACATCGATTTACCGGATTCGTTCCACCAGATTACCAAAGAGCCGCTCTCCTCCCTCAGCATCGCCCATCCACCATCCGAAGGACTTTCGCCAATTCAGAACGATACTGCCCAGAGTGGATACTCGCCCCCTCATACAAGTCAGCCATATCATCACTATCCTAATCATCCTCCACTTATTAATAAAAGGTGGATGCTTGTCAAAAGGAGGGCTACCTGTCTTGCCAGTACAAGTACAAACTGCATTCAAAAATAGTAAGAAAAAGTAATTAAGCAGAGAATATCGTAAATATTTGGTAAAAAGAGTAGTAAAGGGGAATTATATAGGCATCTCCCGAAGATGTTACAAGGGCCATTCAGAAAAGTATGAAATATCGTGGAAATATAAAGAAACTCACCCCAAATACAGGAATATTTTTTACTGCTGGCCAAAACCAGTTTAAAGGGGTCTTTTAAGATTATTTTTTAAAGAGAGGTTGGTTCTTTCTTTGGCAAAGCTTATCTCCGAAATGGCAACAACTGTTGAAAAACATGTAAATGACAAGTGGAACGGTTTCATATGGCTGCATAAAAGCCATTTCTTTCCAGAAGTATCTTTATTGATAAGATAAATTATCTCCCGCCCTTAGGTTAAAACGCCAAACTAAAGATGTTCTTCCAGTCATGTGATAGTCTATTCTAAGTAATTTTCAATCATGTTTTTTGCAATCTATATGCTGCTGCTTTTATGATTTAAATTATTCAACAATTCTTACCGTGTTGAAGATAAATCTTCCAAAAGAAAATAATCAGCCTCCTTTTAAGCAACGATCTCACTCTTTTAAACTGTTTTTCGACGGTAATAAAAAATAATTCTGCACTGAGGATGGACTTCTTTATTTTTCCATAAAGTTTCATAATTTGTTGAGTTGCCGACATGAGTGAGTGTCTCTTGTTATGGTTAGTGATGCATATTAGAAAGATGTATCGAGCGAAAGAATGCTTCAAGGATGGAATTGCGAGGCAGCCCTTTGGAAAGAGAAGATTTGAAGGAGTTCCCCGGACTCTCCCCGGACTAGTGGTTCTTCCAACTTGGCAAAAAGGAAGACATTATTCCATTTCGACGTTTCGGGGCGATGTTTTGCCTTGTCACCACTCGAAGCCATCGATTATGCTATCATCAGACATTTCTCGACTTATCGTCGGCAAGGAAAAAAAGCCAGTAGTTTTCTGGTAACGGAATAAGAAATATCTGGCAGCGTGAAAAACATATGGAATTTAAAAATGAAACGAAGACGAGAGAGAATCGGAAGAAACTCGGAGAAAATAATATGAAACAGTAATTGTTCCGTGAAGTGTGTCACGGATGTAGATTACAACGTAGGGAATCCCACAACAGTGGAGATGAAAGATAGCTCACAAGTGTTCACAGCCGGTTTGCGCCTCATTGTTATGGTGTCGAGGGAAAGAGTGAAGTTCGGATAGGCAACAGATAGAGAGAGAGAGAGAGGGAAAGAAAACTTTTGGTAGGGAGGCTTTGATCTTATTGAATGAATATCGAGAAGGACATCGATCAAAATGTGCTGGATTTATTCCGAGCAAGTGTTGAGACTAAGGGAGAAAAATCTCGGTTCCTTTGCTACGTGAGAGACTTAAGATCTGAACGAGACAGTCATGATGCTAAGTGATGCGAGATTTATTTCAAATTAAAGAAGCATGCAGCAAAGCTGCATCAACGCAATACCTCACTCAAAATGTTTTCCACTCCATTTGCATGACTGAACTCTCTTTTTAACATTACGTTTATGAAAGGGAATTTCAAGGATTCGTTTAATAATTTTCCCTTTGATATTTCTTCATCCATCTGGTGGAAAGAACGCTCGACCCGTCCAGGGTATTATTTTTAAAAGGAGACTCTAGGAATATTAGCTTGAAAGCTTGATTCAAAGGACGACTACACATTTCTTTCAAATAGAAACAAAAGTAGGAGAAAACAAAAATCTGTTGCTAATCTATTGCGTACGAAATTTGTGAAACTACTTATTGCCAAGATGTAAAATTATTGCAAAATTTCTTCCTGGTGAAGCATTGTGTGTATTAAGAAAAGGTCTTGTATGAATAAAATGTTTGAAAGATCTTGTAGGAAAAATTCGACTTAAATCTGCAACATGTACTTTACGGAAATTGTAAATCGACCGTTTCCCAAGTATTTTGTAGTGCGCGTGTCAGAAAATCGGGAATTTGAAATTCCAATTCATCGGATTATGGAATAATGTATGTTGCATCTTGAATGTGTGATGCATGTTAAATGTCACATGTATGCAAAGATTATTTTTCAAATAGGTCGAAGCCGCATGTGTTATTCTTTAATCACCAAGTACAGAAGAGCAGGAGTCTCACCTTGTAACCGATACATGCTGCAAGAGCACGTTTTTTGCCACCATTTACTTTGCACTTGAGACACATCCTCCGAAAAGCAGCACAACAACTTGGTCAATAAATCCTTGTAGGGAAACTGTACTTTCAGCACCTTTCACTTAAAATATGCATAATACGATGGATACATCTGAATTTTATGTTTTCTAAAAGTCGAGCTGGCAAATGTTGGCCCAATGTTCTAACATTTACTCTTCAAACTTCAATAGACTGTCTTGAAAAGCAGGCATAATCAAAATGTTCCACTTAGGACCAGTTCCTGTCATTGTTTAATAATTTCCACATTCACCCTCGCGTAAATTAGCACAATCGTTAGTCCAAAAAATTGAAATAACGTGAAAACTCAAACCTTCAGGAAGCACTGACACGCACTTGCATTTTAATTAGTCGTGGTTGAAGAGGATCGGCGAATATTCATCCATCGATAATCGAGTTGGACGTTTAATTGGGTGGAATGAAAGAAAACAGTAGGTGAATTCTCGAGAGAGTGGAGGGGAACTGTGTGGTGTAAGTGGTGTAATGGTTGAGGAGCGAAAAGAAAACAAAGGTCCGCACGGGGAGGTCGCGTGGACCACACTGAGAGCTCGAGCCGGCAAGTTTCTACACTGCGTCTGCACGAGACAGACTGAGTCCGCAGCGAGCTCGCGCCAAAATTTCCCGGAGCACCACCCTCTCTCCCTGCCCCCAACACCCCACCAGCCACCCCTTAACAACCCCCCCCCCCGCCCACCTCACCAAGCAACAAAACAACTCTCTACAAATTTATCAACTTTATTCTATACACTCGCAAATGTGCACGCTATTAATTCAACATAAATGAAGATACGCACTTTCATCCCATCTTTCGCTCTTCATAGTCGGCTTTCTAAGAGAACGCATTTCCTTCTGAATACCGCGCAACCTAAAAACCACTCCCTCTCGAAATATCATTATAAACTTGCTCTCTTCTTATACAATGTATTGCGTGGGCCATTCCTTCGAATCTTGACAAACAAACTCGGAGGAAATCCATTTATAAATATATTCTCAGACGCATTATCTATCCATAACACACATGCTTGCTTAAGTATGCATAAAATATATCGATGATGACAACAGTTCGTTAGAAACAGTATCGCCTGATCTAAGTACAATATATTATAGTCTCCCTTTCGAAGCTTTATAGATATATTAGCTATTGTATATAATATATTAGGCTATATATAATAGTGATATGTTGCTTATGCAACTAGATAGATATACATTTTGCAGGTACATGGAAGCGTGCGCTTCATATTGGCATCTCTATCTAACTTTCTAAATTTGAGAATTGCTAAGTCTGTACACAAATATGAAATTATTATAAAATCGTAAATAAAACACTAGTTACTTATGAATACATAACAAATATTCAAGCTAACATATTTTATATTAAATTTTAAAGTGTGAGTATTACGTTTCGCAATACATCTATGTACAGGGTGAGTCACTTGCCTTTGAATCACCACCAAAAATGGATATTTTCGATGGCCAAAAATATGGGGGAAAAAAAATGTTGAGCTCGAGCTCTGAAATTTATATCACATCTTCCCTGATGCAAGGGGAGACTCCCCACCAAATTTCAGCCCCGGAAAATGTCGGAAAGTCCAAAAAATATGCGAAAAACCAGCGAAAATTCCGAAAAAATCGAACTTTAAAGGCTGTTTTTTTAGTGTTTTCGATAGAAATCCGGACTTTTTTCGACGGATTTCTTGTTTTCTATCCGTTTTCATTCATAAACAATCGATTCCTGAAGAAAAAACCCGAGTTCGGGGACCTTCGAAAAATCGTGAAAAAATCTGAAGGGGTACCCCTTAAGAAAAATTTGCCGAAAAAAAAATGTTGAGCTAGGGCCCTGGAATTTTTATGTTATCTTCCTCGATGCAAGAGAACATTACCTACCAAATTTCAGCCCCGGGAAAGGTCGGGAAGTCCACCAAAAAAAATAAAAACCGCTAAAAATGAGCAAAAATGGACTTTTCTGGACGGTTTTTCGACCCGTTCTCGTTGCAAATCCAGACTTTTTTTCACGGATTCTTTGTTCTCTATCCACCCTGATACGAAAACAATCAAAATATCCCGGGTTCGGCCGATTTTGAGAAACTTGAAAAAATTGACCATTTCCGAGGGTCGAAAATAGGTGAAAACCTAAAGTTTGAGATAGGGCTCTGAAATTTATATTACTTCTTCCTTGGCGCAAGGGCACATTCTCCACCAAATTTCAGTCCCAGGGAAGGTCGGGAAGTCCACCAAAAAAAATAAAGGGTTGGAGAGTTCTGATTCAAAGGCAAGTGAATCACCCTGTACGTATGTATAAAATGCTCCGGCAGTGTATAAGAATAGTATGAAACACTCTTAATACTCTTAAAACTTAGTTTCAATAAGTATTAATAAGTTCTCTAATTCAAGAGTATAATACCTTTTTTATTAGTATTAATACCTTTTTGGCAAGATATCAAAAATCGTAACTCACGAACGTTTCTTACAGCAAATAGTTGAACTGTAATATAGCATTGAGCCCTCCACACTTATATGATTTCCATACTTATAACTAGGTTCGTCAGTTCGAGGCACTGGATCTTAAAAAAATAAGAAAAATATGTAAAAATCTCAGAAACACACTGGACGGATTTTTAAGTGAAGACTTACATATAATTGTGGTTACTTCTTTATGGTATTAACAATAATAATTTCTTTTATATGTGTAACTAATTGTGTACAGTATGAAAAGTAACTGAACAATCAGAGTGTATACGATACACTGGGATAAAAACGATAGTAAATATATTTATAATTAGTGTAAATATTATCGCAGGATTCTGTCGACTAGGAATAATGTTCTACATTTCGAAGTTCCTCCACCTAACATTCAAATAAATCTTACGTCAAAAAGTCTGTTTCCCAAATGAAATGTCAAAGCATTTGGGTAAATAACTTTCATTAAAGTAATATTGCACTTCCGGCCGAGCATACTAGCATACATTAAATATTCTGGTAAGGATGCCAATGATAAAACTATAATCGAGTGGCTAAAATTTTCATACTCCGATTTCGTAAGAAATTAAAATACCACAATTATATTTAAAGGTATTAATAATAAAGATTATCTACGTTGTATACCCGCATAACGAACTTTCAAATTAATTGCATAGCTCTTGCTTCTACTTGCAATCAATTAAATAAATATCAAAAATCCTAGAATAATTAAAACAATTGCTTGAACCCTAAACTGCGCAAACAAGGGGATTCTTTTCGGGGAATATTAGTGTTTAGGAATGAGAGAAGATAATGGGTTCTTGTATTCTATATACAGACACAATTATTTATACGTTACGAAAGACACCTGTTGTAAAATGCAATTATAATAATATAAAATTCTGATGAAAATATCTTACAGCAAACATCTTTAGACTACTAAGAGACTAAACTATTTCTTTGACTTCCACAGGGTGGTAGGACGGTGATAAAACTCTCTGTTTCACTATCACTAGTACTAAAGTTGGAGCGTTCCAAAATGAGACTCTCCTTCCTAAGAATGTCGAAAGGTTGGATACGCGAATTCCTCGCACCTAGGTCGACACCGGAGTCGACGCTCTTAGCAAAGGGTGACATGTCACTAAGTCTGCGAAAATTTCCGAAAAACACACTGTCCGTACCGATGCTTTCGGCTCCACTCTCACTAGCGCCATCACAGACAGATTCAGTTTCATCGGTCTCGGAGACACTGCTCACTTCGTGTCCCAATAGACGCTTATGAGATCCGTTGCTGTCCGTGCTACTAAGGTATCCACTATCCTCTACCTTAGCGCACCTTCTCTGCTCACTCACCAAAGGATTCTCTAGATTACTGATGGAATTGCAAGCGAAGGGTAAGCCTTTACTCAATTGCTTAGCCTTACAGCAAGCCTGGGATCTGCGAGACAGCCCGTTACTCTTTAGCCATTCCTGCCTCGACTTACCTAAGTCCTTTGAGCTAGTCTGACCGGTGAAAGGAGATTGATCGACTTGCTGGATTCTACTTTCTCGATGACAATTACTCCAACACGTGGCACATTCTTCTCTCGAGTCCTTTAACCGACTTCTTCCGTGAGCGTAACACGATTCGAGATTGTAATCTCTCATCGATGCGTTCTCTTTCCTTTTCATCGCTTTATTACTAGTTTCAACACTCTTCTGAGCCTTGCACGAACACAAACAGGTGGTCTTCCCTACATTGTAAATGTCGTATTGATCATTCTGGACAGGAGTGCCGGTGCTGGTGGTAGGGTCACCCGCTTCGACAGGACTCCTGTCCCATGCGTTTTTTGCCATTGCCACATTTCCCGGGATTTTCGAGGGTTCCACTCGTCGCGGAGGCTTTGGACGCTGATAAATCTCTTCCATAGGTGGTAACGGCACCACATCCGGCTGATTGTGAGGTTGTCGCTGACGCTTCGCCTGCCTGCTCTCCGGTGTTAGATACCTACACTTCTTCCACGATAGAGAACCCTCGGAATGTCCGTTTAAAGACTCCGAGCTGTTCAATAGTTTGGAGTCCTTCAGGTTCGACCTTAGTCTGGCTTCGTAGATCTCGCGAAGACTGCCATATCCACGCTGCAACGAGGATCCACAGTTTCGACTTGAATCTTGGTCACGGAAACTACCTTTGCTTCGGAGTAGGATCTGAGCAGGCCTTTCAAGAGAGTCCACGTATACTTCTGATGATATTTCTCGTTCGTAGTTAATGTCTTGATTCACTCTTAACTTCATCGGCTTCCTATCCAAGGTATCAGGCTCGTACTCAGATTCATCTTGTTTCACGTAATTGTCCGGCGAATCCTGAACTTTGATGGTGAGATGTCCCGGATTCTCCGGTTCATACTGAATATCTGGGCCGGAATCGTCGCTACACGCTGGACTGGCATAACCGTCATTCACGTAGACTTCACTTACCAAGGAGTAGCTCTCGGCCCGTTGCGATGATATCAATTCCGGCAGATTGTTGTAGTAATTCCTCTCTAGAACCTCACTGTTCAACTTGGACATTGTCATTTCTCCGGTCCTAGTATTAATAACTGCGTTCTGCATTGTTAATTCCTCGTCCATAGGTAATGCAGTTGATAATGCAGGGCTCGATTGTTCAGTTGATTCCGGGGACACCGACGACTTTCTACTGCATTTCGACCGTTCGAGACTATCAATCTCATAATCAGTAACGTTTGATGTTTTCGTGTGGTGGTCAAGAGATTTTGCATCCACCATTTCTCGTATGACAGCATCCATGATGCGTTTGGCCGTATTGTTAGAGCCGGGCAACTCGTTGATCATATCTGGCAATTCCTTCTTTGAAGATGGGGCGGAGCCCTTGAAACTCCTCATCCTCCTTTCGGTGAAGTTATCATCATTCTCTGCTTTCAGTGTCGTCTCTTTCTTGGTATCTTCGAGATCAGGTGCAACGATACGGTCCACCTTCTTGACATTATTATTCGTAGTAGTAATTTTCTCTATGGCTGCGTTTTCCTCCATTTGCTTGAGGAATGATTTTTGAATGGCTTCCCTAACCTTAGCATTGATAGCGTCGTTACCTTCGAAACCTACAATGGTCGCCCTCCTTGCCCGATTGTACCGGCTATAAGAGGGCTCGTCAACCATTGATTTTGTCGAACGTTTCGAAACGCTAAATCGATCATCATTTTCTAATATTTCACTCCTTGCGATATTTTGGAATGTTCGAAGCATAGGTGGATTGTCCTTCCAAGAGGACACAGACCGCCCTACTAGACTGGCGCTCTCAGCTTCGGGAAAGTCTCGTTTGCCCAGTTCTTTCGAGTATTCCAAGTTTCTCGAGAAGGATTTGATACTTTCTTGGAAGTTTCGATTACCCTCTCTGATATCTTGCCATCGACGTTGCGGAGATCTAACATCTTCCAACCACGCTCTGACTTTGCTTTCACCCGGGCTCGTTTGATCCGCCTCCGCAAGTGCAGGAAGACTTCGCAAGGGCTCGCTGCACCCGGGACAGCCGGTGCACCGCTGAGACTTTCGCGATTTCGTGACCGATCCTTGAGCCGAGCTCGACGATGACCGGTGCAGTAGCTGTTGCAATTGTTGCTTGCCACATTCCGATCGTTCAGAGCCACTTTCTTCCTCCGGTATACCTGCAAGTTTTATTCTAGTGGTTAGACACACTATTCAATTTCAAAGTTCATTAATAATAGGCTAAAAAATTTGGAGCTTACCATTAAGAGTTGGCACGAATTTTTTGGCTGCCATTTTATGTTTCGCGATTGATATAACTTCACGAATTTTGAGAAGGAACTCGATCGCTGCCGGAGGTGGGGCCTAAAAAATAGATATGCCACTTTAGCTAATAATGAATATAAAATATCGTGGTTAGGCGTGGCAAAGGAAGAGGAGGACATTTATCCTTACCAAGAGGAGTTGCCTATCGAAATACGCCGGATTAAAGTACAACTTCCTGCGTTGGGCGCCCGGCAGTACAGGAATATCCTGTTGGTGCGGACTATCCACTGTCTCAACGACCCGGACATCCTCCTCGGGTAACCTTTCTCCAAGAATCGATCCTGATCCGAATATACCTTCCGATTGCTCCACATAAATGCAGTGAGGATGTACAATCGCTGATGTTATCTGACCAAGCAGAAACAAGACATAAGGAATATCCGCCGGAGGCAAGTTCAACCAAGAAGAAATGCTGTTATTATGAGAAAGTGATGATTTGCTTACATTTTCGAAGCCGTGATCACTATCATTTTGTGGCAAATCATCCCCGAGATCGCTCTCCGTCAATCCGCTGTTTGTATCACTCTCAAAATGTCTGGAAGCTGCTAAAAGAGGGTTGCTTTTCACCAATCCACCGATCTCCCGGCCGGAGCCCAAAGCCCCTTCCGCCTCCTCGATGATTTTCCTCTTGGCCTTTCTACTATGAAGGTATAAGGAAACGCTGGCAACGTAAATGAGTGCCAATAAAACGGAGGATAGCCCAATAGCTGTGTATTCAGTCGCGGAAAGACCCTGGGTGGATTGAGTCGTTGACGAGAACATTACTTCCCGTACGTCTGTGAAAGAGTAAAACACGGTTGAATCCAATTTTTGAATTAAAGGGCGCTTTTCTAGAAGGAAGAGGATATCCTTCCTATGAGAAGATCTTTTTTATACAAACATATACCTGACAAAATAGTTATCCCAATTTACAAAACAGCCGCCGGACAGAAAGCGAAACATCGTAGCTGTACAGGGTGAGTCACTTGCCTTTGAATCACCACCAAAAATTCGATATTTTCGATGGCCAAAATTATGGGGGGAAAAAAATGTTGAGCTGGGGCTCTGAAATTTATATTACTTCTTCCTTGACGCAACGGCACATTCTCCACCAAATTTCAGTCCCGGGGAAGGTCGGGAAGTCCACCAAAAAAAATAAGGGCTAGGAGAGTTCTGATTCAAATGCAACTGTACAGCCAGTTTGCGTGACTTTTTAAAAGACCCTTTTAAAGGAGAGGGGCCCTGCCGCAGCCTTCCAAAAAAGTCTTGCATACCAAGTGTACGTGCTACCAAACTTCACTTTCTGCTTGTCGGCCGTTTTGTACATCTTGACAAGTTACATTCGGAAAGGCAGGTGACAAGTATTTAAGGATACTCAGTTGTAATTAGGTGTACGAAAGTACTAATTTATCAGAGGTGATTTCTACTCACTGTTCTTCGATGGAGAACCGGCTACACGGAAGGCCACGCAAGGTGTAAAAACACCATGAAACGTCGACTTCGGGGAGGCGTCTCTGCAAACGAGCTTCACTGTCACGACACGCCCCTCTGCACCATTTCTCAATCCAGCTTCCCCAATCCACTGCAATCACGCGAACCACCTTAGCATTGACTTAATCATTGAACACGCATTTCTTAATACGTCCTTCATCGATCACGAATACATTCATTCATCTGTAAACGTTATGCAACTTCAAGAATCCGATTTATCTGCAATTCGAGTTACTCAACTTTATTCAGATTATTTTCCCAACATATATTGAATCCGCAGTATTATTTTTTTTAAAGCACTAATTCTTGATTTTTTGATGAATTCATTGTATGTTGATCATTGTTGATACTTCAATTTATATTCTCTGAAGAATATTCTTGAAAAATGTCTCTGATATTGTGTGGACAATCCCACCCGTTCAAAGTATTGTGGTGTGAAGATATTTTATGAATTTTAGGGCATTCAGTCCATTTTTACAAAAATTGTGCTACGAACCGCATCTAAAAACACTTTCGAAATAACGCGTTCAAAGTTGCATGTGTGGTTTTGATTCAATAACAATTTTTCAGAGAATATACGTTAAAGTATGTAGAATAATGAATATATAATGTGTTTAAAGAAGTAAGTATTAGTACTTGAAGAAATTAATAAACTCCTGTTTATTTAATGAGATGCCTGACATATAAGAGTAAATGGAGTTGTTGTGTGTAAGTAGAGTGTTCAGGTTATGTCTTAATCCGAAATCGGACTGGCCGGGGGCTACTGCCCAGCCCCCGATTATTATGTTAATTTTCGGTAATATTCGGCATTCTTATTACTTCCTCATAATACTGACCTGGAGGAATGTTCTGCCTTCATCGCGGAAGAGTCTGAATGGAGGCTCAGCGTCCGAGAGGTTTCTTAATTCGGACCATCCCGATCGGCCCAACTGTTGGGCTCCCGCTATTCCGCAGACAGGTGTTGTAACTCCTATTTACAATAAGATAGCAATCATCCTTAGTGTAATTAATGAGCGAGTAGAGAGTCAATGTGTGAAAAGTATGATAATTTACCTTCAAAACGGATTTCAGCTTGGGGGTAAATGATTTGGCCGCGTTGGGGTAGGAAGACATAGGGTACCCTTTCTACTTGTCCAGAATTGCTGACGAATCCAGCAACATTGCATTCTGTAACGAGCAGGTAGTTTGATTGATAATGAAAGAGGATGGTAGGGTGTGCAGGTGGTGCTGGGAGGAGACTAGGGGGAGACTGGGGGCATAAAGGATGACCGGGAGCCAAAATTCTCTGAGGGTAATCGCGCGAAATGTACACATTCGCGGAAGTATAAATTAAGGCGGAACCCATATCGAGTGTGTCTCTTTTCCATCTGGTGGGACATCCCTCTTACCCGTCAATTTGCTCGATGTAGCCGAGTGGCTTGTAATTTTGTGGAGAGTATATCGCCGCCAGTCGGGCGGCGCGGCGTCCCCCTCAGGCTCATTTGAATAAATTGCATGAGTACCGCGCACTTGTTGCGCCACGCATCCTCGAAAAACGACATGCCAATACCGAAGGAAACCTGACCAATACCATATTCAGGCAAATATACGATTAGCTCCTTAACCGGTGCAATCTACGTACGCACTCCTTTCCTTCCTCGCAGCACGAGTAACGGAGAGTTAAACCTATCACTTCACGGCCACTCTCTTTTCAGTTTATCTCAGCAAAATATTTGCCCCTCTTCGTAATACATATAATAATCCCGAATAAAATAAGACCGGTTAATTCTCGATGTGCGAAGTAAAGTTGTCCCGTGCCAATATTTGGTAATGCTTAAGATTTCAGGCAGAAGACATGAAATTTTTATGGGATGAAAGGGAGAAAGTTAATCGCATTACTTTCAAGCGAAATTTTTATTGATGCCACGATTGGCATCACTTGCGCAATGCCTTTCTGGAAAGTTGATCATAAACTTTGTCGTTTTGTTCAACAGACATTCAAAACAGTGCTAACGAGGGTCAATGACTGATCGTCGATCACACTTTAAAGCTTTCATTAGCTATTCAATGGTTAGTTTTGTTAAGAAATATTTACTTATAAGTAATTTTGAACATGGGGCTCGCATCAAACGGGAGTGCCATGATAAAAAAGGGGGAAACACATAATAAATAAATGAATATCATAGCACTTCAAACGAGGTAACACAAAAAAGGTAAATCGTAACTGTGGTTTGTAGAGAAAGGTTGTTAAAAGTAAAAAGGTTCCACGGTCCTATTATAAAAACGTTAATTGCTAAAACTAGAAGTTGTTCTGTTGGTGAGGTGATTTCACATAAAGTTGTAACAATTGTGATATATAAAATGATTAATATATATTCTGGTATATGAAATGAGATTAGCAGAAAGTGCTTCGCTTATGGAGTGGTAAAGCCGGTCTATAGAAATTCAAAGAGCGAAATAATAGGGAATCCGTGGCGGTAGGAAGCGTGGGGAGTTTCCGCGTAAGAGATTCCCAGAGAAGGCCAGCACCTTTGTGTCCGGGGATATCCCACAAACGTGGAGCAAATTGAATTCTAATGGAGTATAATCCGCTACACACATGACTAGCCATCAACAGTTGAGCTACAATACTAGTAGGTGGATTTCTGCTTCTTTCCCAACAGTAAATCTCTGCAACCATAATCTCTTATTCATGTATTCCACACAAGAACGCTGTTCTATGCAAAACTAATCGAAATCGGTAATTAGGCGATGGCAGCTATCTCATTTTCCCAGTATCGAGCTGGCTGAACTGAAGAAGAGAGCTTTTCGAAAAGAGTTGAAAGATAGTTGGATCATTTGTGTCTGAGAATGCTTGCCGACTGGATTACAGTTAAGTAACTGGCAGTACCAGTTTCTAAAGAGGTATGAGCAAGTGACCAAGATGAATCCAGTGACTGTATGAGGTCGTAACCCGGTATCGTTAAGTATGCAAATCGGGACCAATATCTTCCAAACGTGTCATTTTCTCTTTCCACTCTAGTCTGTCTCGACCGATAGCCTCATCTCGTTTTCTACGAATGCGCATCTCTCGAAGAAAGTTGCCTCAACTATATAGGAGCCTCTTCGCTGTACTTTCACCAAAGAAGAACAATACTGCCCTACAAACGGCAATTCCTAAACAGAACACTATAGAGAGAAAATATCACTTTCTGCCATCTATGTTTTCTGTACCAATTAATTATAATACGAACCTCTTCCTAAAATGAAACTTCCTCGCTCGGTGTTAATTGATACAAATTAAAAACATATTCTGTGGTTTGAAACATCTAGTAATCTTATGCATGCATGTCAGCATCTTTGATTGCGTGCCATCTTTATCATTTATCTTTAATTGCTATCGGTTTTCAGTCAATTATTGATTTTCAATTAGGCCAAGTCTTGCAGTGTAATCCTTTATTAAATGGAACACTTAAATTAAATGAGGCGAGATAATAGATTTAATGAACTTAGACTTCGGATGGTTAGTAAATCTACACTTCTAACCAGAGAAATTGTCCGAATTGGAGGAATGTAGGATTACTCTGATACATCGCAGATAATTAGCAGAGGAAAGGGAAGTTGCGGATATGAGGAGACTTTCGATGAAGGTGGTGAAGTTATGGAGGTTCTAGGTCATCCTCTCACTTTAAGGTGGTTTAAGTGTTAGGCAAAGTGAGTTTTGGATCGGTGGGTGGAAAGTGGGAGGGCAGATGAGGCGCGAGAGGAGAAGAGAAGAGAAGAGAAGAGAAGGCTGCGGCGAGGAAGGGAAAGGGGTGGGTTCTGGGTTAGGGGATTTACGATGATTACAGTGTGGTGCAATTAAAGCGCGGCAGGGGCTTCGCGTTAAGTTTGCATGGCCGCGTGGGCGCACGCGATCCGACTACTTATTTCCTCGGACGCACTCTTTATCCGGCCAATCCAAGATCCGCAAGATCGGATGCTGGATAAACCAGTGGCTGATTAACGATCTGGCGAGTTCCCTTCTCGGCAAGAGCAACGTGCCGCGCCGCGCCGCGCCGCGTTCCTCGGCCCTCTCCTCCCCACTAAACTACAAACACACGTGCCTCCTCATCTTGTCGCGATGTTTCCCCGATTAAAATCAATCACGGACCACTTTATGACATCGTCGACGGTAGTTAGAGCCAATAATCGACTGACACGAGTACCAGCTGAGCCGAGCGGAGCCGAGCCATCGGCTCTTTATATTACTTTAGAGAAACCTGTTATTAAAAGGACCTGATTGGAATGTCCAAAATTCAACTTACAGCCTCGTAAAATTTCGAGATCACGGCCTCGAATTTCATAGATGCAACGAGTTACACGGTAATTTGCGAGTATAAACGTCCCGGCGGCGGCGCGGCGGAAGAGCTCCGGGAGAGTAGAGTACGTGCCTCTCGGGGATCATTATCATTCAACGTCCATTGGCTTCGCTCTCGAGTGCCTTCCGCATGTGGAAGAAGCCATGTGCGCCTTTCTTGGCCTTGACACTTGCGCCAAGGACGAGAACAATCACAATGACCAGACTTTTTGAAATTCTCTCGATTTCTTTTCGTTATTTATCGACATACCTCTAACAAGGCATACTCGAAGCCAAACATTCCAAAAATTACGAAATTTTATGGAAGTACAAAGAAGTTTATTCCAATCACAGAATTACTTTTTGTTCCCGCTGAAAAGCAGTTTAAAAGGGCGAGATCGTCGCTTAAAAAGAGGCTGTTTATTTCTTTTGGTATGTTTATCGGTCTTAGAGGACTCCTTTAAACTGTTCTTGGCCAGCAACAAAATATATTCCTGTATGTAGGATGAACTTGTTACGGAATTAAGAAAAGCTCTATCGCCATAACTTCCGGATGTTTTTCAAGACCAGGGAAACTAGCAATTAATATTCGAAGAAAAGTGAACATAGTAACTTGATCGGCAAGTAGGAGTGCAGATACGAGTCTTGAACTTGATCTTATCCTCGTAAGGAAGGCTTTCTCGTCCTCGAATGCGATATCTCTTGCGAATCGGTTATTTATCGGTTGCAGAGGTAGTTGTAGTGGCCTTGGGGAGGGCAGCAGACACGTTTGACACGACCGCTTGACCCCAAGATACTTAGCGGTTCTCGCTCTTTCTTCGGCTTCGCTTATTTTTAATTAGCTCCCACCATGCGGATGCCATGCCACCGATCCGCAAGAAACACGGCTCCCTATTAATAAATCTATTTAAAAGGAATCTTCCGGAAGACAGAGTAGAAGACTACGCAGAAGTGCATGCTCAATGTTTAATCATGTCCTGCAGCTATTAGTAGTGCCTTTTCAATATGATACTCTTCTTCGTTGGATCGGATTTTCATCGCACGGTCTGCTGGTCTCACAAGAGGTTATTAATTGTTAATCAGTGTGGTATTCACTAATAACTAATACCCTCAAGTATGTACAAGCTAGTTTATCTTTTATGGCAAGTCGTACGAAAGAGCCACATGGCTCTTCTTTAATTTCTCGTGTCTCTTGAATATTTTATTACCGTTTAGTTAATTTTACGGTAGTGTTTCTTGCATAAGTTATATTATTTGTGTCTCTAGCAAATTACTGTCTTACTTCATCAGCGGACTTCATTAAGTATGACTGGAACGTCTAACTCGATCCTCCATCATAATCGTCCAGATGTATCTCGTCATCGGGCTTTTTGGATTCTTAATTAAAGTGGTTACGCAAAGGTAATCGTGTCATTACCGCAATTATGTTAACAGTCGATCTCACGGAGCGTAGATCTATCTTGCTTTCTAATATCCACTTAAGTTACAGATTTGCGGTTCTTGACATTCCAAATTGTCCTACATTGTCGGACTGCAAACATTTATATTTATGTCACAAGATGCGCTTTGTAACCAGTGAATTATGGAGAATTGTTGTTTTTGTCCATTATTGGTTGCAAGTGAGGAATTTGCTTTCTTCTCTCCACCTTGGCAGATATGTGAAAAGCGAAACAAACGTGGTGCAAGGCGTAGCACATTAGGCCCGTATTTCACTTGTGGCTTTGGCAAACTCCACTCGTCGTACAAACCTTGCCAAGCTTATCTTCGTGATGTATCGTCGAGAGTTTTGTTCACACATTAGTTAAACGAACAGCCTGGGAAGTGGGCCTTAAACGGTCGTTTAAAATTGCAATCTCTAGTCTTAGCCTTTTTCCCTCGCTGGTGACAGTGACTTGTGCATTCAATTCGATTTGGTACTACTCGAAAGAAATATTCAAACGGTCGGTCATATACTTCGTTAACTTCTTTTCATCCGTTGTAGTTCATTATTGAAGTTTACTAGGTTGGATAATATCTCAGAGCATCCCAGTTTGGCCGTCATTGTTGCAAGTATAAAGTCTGAATACTCCAGTGATAGTGGCTATAAGAAACAGTTATAAGAATCTTCTTCCCGAATGAAATCTTCAGGTAAATCGTATTATTCTGCACACCTACTGTGCGAGAGTAACAGCAGTCCCATTCGATTACGGCTCTCAGCTTTCGCATAATTTGTATGCTTCATTCTGGCCATACACGGGAATGTTCGAGTCCGGAGGTGGTCAGTTAATTATGGAAAATTGGCGAGGAGGCATCTTCGATTACAAATTATTCGACTAACGTCGACACCTTTTATTCCCGTACAAGCTCCCGCGTCGTTTCAACCAGTTTTACTAATTTATCCGGAATAGCATGAAGAACATTTAGTAAGGTATCCGGTTGCAAAGAGACTGGCCATCTTTATTAACATAACCTATATGTTTTACATAAGCGTCATTTCAATAATCGGTGTGATTAAAATACGAAAAATGAATATTCGTCAGATTGGAGATTGAGGAGTCGGGGAAAGAGTTAGGTAAACATTCAGAGGCTCTTAACACTAACCGTACTGGCACTTCACATATGCCTAACCTAACACACGTTCTTTTTATGAAAGAAACTGTCGCAGTAAGCAAGGCAGGTGATAAATTTCTCTGAGTAAAAAAAGAATCTAATTGATTAATAAAATAATATAAGAATTTACCTAAGGTTAGAAGAAGAAAAAAGGTAATAACGAATGTACAATTTTAACTGGAACTTCGAAACCGGTGATTTGACCGGCCTCGGTACTGTTAGTGTTAAATTGTTGGGGAGATTTGAGGAGGAGGAGGGCTGAGCGTGATCCAAGTTCAGAGCCAAGGACGGAGTGTACAGGTGCATTATGGTTATTGTCGGCTAAGTTGGCGTTTCACTCGGGAAGAATTGAAACGTGAGTGCATGTGGTAAGAGGAGAGTTCAGTTTCAGGTGCGTGCAAGTGAAACGCGAGGGTCCAGGCACGATTGCATCATTACTGGAGCGTATGATGAGTCAGGTAAGGTAAGCTGAGTGAGCTTATGCTGCCATGGCGCTACGTGACCTTCTGCATTGAACTTGAGACTACACTATCCTCGAGAAATGATGGATGATCATAGCTGATGAAAGGCTCGATGCCGATATCAGCTACTTTGGAGTAATGCCACCTGAAAAATCACTTCTCCATACTCTTCTAACTCTTCGGCCGTTTTACTTCGTAACCTCACTTTTTTATGAATGTCACAATCTATTAAAGATTCATTTATTTAGAAGTTCATTCTTAATGGCAGATTGCAGGTCAAATACTCCTTTCGAACCATTGCCCCGAGCAACTCCCACGAAATCTAGTCGAGATATCGCAAGCGCATATCTCGCATGTTTCTTGAGCACCGGAACATTGCTCGGATTCTCTTCCCATTCCCGAACGGCGAGTCTATCCATTTCTATCTTTCCTAATCTTTAAACCTGGCTATATGCTTCTATCTATAAACATGCGTAACATTAGTCACTCTAACCTAATTTGGCTACCATTAATTAGTAGGCGGAGAGTGGAAACTCGTGTAAACAGTGAACCAGTGGGACAGCAGTTGAAGTATAGAATGATACTATCAGGCCTGACAAACATGCAGAATATGTGTGTCAGGATCTTTGACTGTGAACCGGCGAGTTCCGCTTGGCAGAGAGTCGCCTGGCAAGAAAGGTCAGACCAGAGAGAAAGAGGGGTGGCTCTGGCTCTGGCTTTGGCTCTGACTCTGGATGAAGATAAAAGAAAGATGTAGAAAACTATAGAAACCTAGTATGAAAACTTAATGGAGCAAAGTCGAGTCTATAAATGTAGAATATAATAAGGAATCTCGGAATTCTAGATTTGAAACTGGTAACTCGAAACTCATAGAAGATGCATCTCTGATGGGAATGGATGATTCTATTGAAGAGAACCTTTTGTTTCCCGCGCAGTGATAATAAGTAGAGATAGAGTTGGGTTTCTGAATATTGAGAGCGTAGGATGATTCGATAAGGTTTGCAACTACACATAGAGATAGTATGGAGCGGCTGGAATAAGAGATTGATGGCGCACGTCGGTACCGGGTCATTCGGGTCATCGAGGTTTCCCTCGCCTAATCCCACTATCTCTCCCCCTCCCTCTCTCTATCTTTCTCTCTTTCGAATTTTATACTTTCGCGCAGTTATTTATGCGAGTCGTCCCTCGTCCACGATTTCCCGGAATCAGCTGGACCGATCTTCATGATCATTCTACTTTCTTCGAGGGGCAAACTTAATTCGCGCTAGCACGGAAAACATAGTGCTCGCATCGCAATTATACCTTCGGAATGTAACGAGGTTTTAAGTGCGATACATTACACGTATTACGTCGTCGATTCAAAACGCAAAAGCAAAGAAGTACGTATGTTTCACCAGAGATCACTCGATTGCTTACTAATTTCATGCTGGCTGAAATCGTAAATTGGTCCAAATTGTCGAATAACCGACAGTTATCCACCATTAATCGGAGGATGATGCCTTACCGATCTTATGCAATCAGGTTAGTTTGTGAGGAACAATCAGGATCCATTAAAAAGTCTGCCGACAATTTAGCAATCCCGGTAGCAAAAGTTAGACTACTTATCCCTATTAATGAGCACCTTTTTCTCTCCCTCAACTCGACATAATCCTCTGGAACGGTATTCGGACAATTGAAGGTAGAAAAAGCGGTGTTTTCTGTTAGTGAATAGTGTTGCAATGACATAATAGTGAAAGGATGACTAAGCCAGTCTGATTTCTGGCTTTAAAGAGAGGTTCGTTCAAAGGGCAATGCATCGTAGTTTTCTTTGATTTCTACCAATTACGGGAAAGATAATGGAGTGAGAACGAGGGAATTGCCGAGAGGGAGCGAATACCTGAAAGAAGAGTGTACGAGAGGATTTTAGGATGGGTAGGGGCAGAGCACAAAGGCAAAGCGATTTGCTCGAACAGCTGGAGCAATCATTTCTGATGACGCGCTTCGATTGAAAACGGTATCGGTACCCTGCACGTCTGCCCGTTCCGCCTCAAAAGATGAATATGTGAAGGACAACGGTAGAATCTAACGCAATGTATTCCAACTACACGATTCAACTTGCCAGTATGCTCCATGAAATAAGAACACATCATTCATGACTTTCGGATCTGACTATCCAAGAGCAATTGTTGAGTTGGACTAGAATTCTCAAGACAAAATAGTCCTGCTAAATTGTATGAAGAAGGAATTTTCAAATAATCAATAAGCATAAAATGTTGAAAATAGATTGGAAGTGTTGCCTCCTCAGCGAGACATCGTTCGGCACTCCAATTATTGGCAGGATTTCTTTGGAGGTTTCTCCTACGAATGTATTATCTCAAAAATTATCATAACAGCGAAACCGCATTATGTTCCGCCATCCAATCATCCTTCCCCCAATTCTTTTCTTCGGCTTGCGGAACGTAATGACGATCACACCCCGAAAACCGGATCGCAGATGTGCTCTGCTCTGCTCTGCTCTGCTCCGCTCTGCGATTGAAAGAAGTGGCTTTGAAAAGAGGAAACCGCCTCGCTCGGTTGGCATAATGTTTGGCAGGGCGGTGACGGCGGCAGCGCGTCGTCAAATGCCCCTCGGACGGCACTGTCAAAATGCAGTTTGAGTACTCTCTCAGAAAATGGCACGATCTTCCAGGTACTGTTACTTCGCAAGCGCGATAACGGATTACTTTTATCCTACCTTTTTCAGAGCAATACCACCTTTCGCTCCAACCGACAACCGACAACCGACAACCGACTGCCTTTTCGTGAGTCCGGACCATTTCTCCTTATCGCACCAAGCCTTCCCCATCCAAGTATTCCCTTGGTATTAATTTACCATTTGTCGGGCTTTAGTCCAATAAATGAAAGATACGCAGAGTACAATTGCTTCTTACACAGCATTCGCGTTAAATTAAGCAAAATACGGTTTGCATAAAAAGTTTCTTAAGGAGGTTGGTACCGTCATTTGGAAACACGTTAGCTCTCACACAGAATTCTGAGGCCTTCTTAAACTACAATAAAATCAAGTTTCGAGTCGGAAAAGTTACTTTGTGATAATGATTATGGTATGTCCCACCTCCTTTTATAAGTTACTTTTATTTCTGTCCATAGCAATTTATTTTCCTGGTTTGTAATTTCATTACTTTATCGTAGTCTATTTTACTTTGTAATCGTCCATGCGTTACAATTAATTGGTCGTATTACAAGAAATATGTCATAATATTTAATATTTTTAATAATTCATATGGTGCATCTTTTAATCCTGATATTTTATAACTTTAAAGCAGATTTTCCTTTACATTAGAATATTTTTCGGATTAGCTATAAAAGGAATCGAACGTAAAAGTTTGGCGCGTGGAGGAAACGGAATATTAGACTAATTGGAGAGTTAATGGGTTAAAAGTCGGGAGTAGAGATGATTTTTTGCTCACCGTGAATATCATTCACACAGATATGAAGATCCTCGCGGAAGGTAGGCAGTCCGTAATTACATTGGCAGGTGCAAGAATTATTGATGGGGACGAGTGCGACGGTGGCAGGACTCCTGGAATAAGGACTGGCTGTACCACTGCTGAGGACGGTGCAAGCCTCTCTGCAAGAGCCTGTTTCGAAAGAGAGTTAACATGTTAATACCACGCAAGAAACAGTGTTTCACGGTAGTATGTTGTCGCGCGAAAGAGGAATTCACGACAAGAATCATGAAAATCCAGATGTAGGGTTGCAGATCTTCCGCATAATCCATCGGAGCAAGGACAGCCGGGACAGCTGTCAAACCGTTACATCGCAATTTCATGGATAATCCGTTACAAGCTTTTTTCGCGCACCGCTTCTGCTCTGCCCTCAGCAGAGATTCCCCTCGAGCACCTTCCACCACTCCTTTACCTCACTCCTCCTCCCCTCAATCCTTCTACCCTCCGAATGTTGAATGTCAATCTAATGAAAGGCGTGAATCGTATAGTCAATTTGGAGATAGAAGTTCATGGATGTAGTTGTCCACATATGTCGGAGATTGTGTCGAAATTTGTGGGTCCAGTGAATGAAGAAGCCGGTTAAAGGAAGGTAGAAGAGAGCGAGAGCCGTGCAAACAACGATTAAAAGAATGTGATTGATGAAAGGTGCTAGCCGACGAGAGGCGCGCCAAAGAGCGCTCGACTCGTATTCTTTCAAGAGCACTTTAATCATATCTGTTCTGGCCATTCTTCGTTAATCGTCTTTCGTTGGAGTGTTAACATCGAAGAGGAGCGAGGCTGGTTCCGGAGGGTTTCTGGGGGCTCATTATTCAATCGGTTACCTTAAGCGTGAGCTAATTTGTCGGCCAGTCAAACGGGATTTGCTCGAACGGCGCGGCGTGCTTTCTGGTAGCTCGGTCCGATTCCTTCTAACTATTTGGATTTACGAGCCTGAACCAAACTATCTGCCATGGAAAAGATCCCGCTTCATCTCTCTCTCTCAATTTCTAGTAGCCAAATGTTGGCCCATAAATAATCAGATAATATCTTCTTCGCGGATGTACTCGATTAGTAAATCATAAGGGGCTACTAACACCGCCGATCCGGCACGCTTTTCAGTTCTCGACTTCCTCACTACACCTCCTACCTCACTCCTCTATTAACCAGGGAAAGAAATGTTTTCACCATTCGGATCTCTGGATTCGCACCTCTCACCGACATTAGTAAGTCTGCGAAGGCAGAGCAAAAGAACCGAAACCTCGAAACTTTATCAAACTCGAGAGAGTCCTCCGCTAACGTCCACCGACTATCGTTCTATATGCATCTCGGACATCCAATTTAACACGCATGAAAGGCTACGAGTCTCGGCTTTCCAAATCGGTTAAACATATAATTATACCTGGTTTCGTTGCATAGATCATTTAAGTTCATGTGAAAGTCCACGTCTAATGTCTCGAAATGTAGTTAAGATTCTTTATTAATATTAGTGTGTTGTAGATAGTATCTAGTGGAAAGGCAGATGGGAATTACCTTCGAGTGTGAAAATGTCTCCATCAATATGTCTGATTACCAGGAGCTCCTGGCAATGAATAATCGGGAGAAGGTGCAAACAGCTCGCAAAGACGAGAACTAAAAGACGCATCTTCTCCGCCGCTTTCTGAAACAAAAAGCAGGAGGTATCTATTACTAGCGTGCGAGATATTAATAAGGTATGATAGGAGGGCGTTCCCGTTCCCGTCCCCGTCCCTGTCCGCTCACACGGACATCATTATACACTGACTTTTTTGCCTTCCTTCATATATCTTGTCCATTGCTGGGAATTAGTGTCATATTAATTAAGAAGGTACTAATTTCTCGAGGATAATTCTAGGCATAGCTCGCAACAATGCTCTCGTTGCAACGTTATTATTTCACAATTAGGTGTGAAATATCATTGGATTTTGAGTAATATATATAAAAATGTATTCGCGCGTCTAGATTCCGAAATGAAGAGCAGGCATGGTACCGTAATGGTGATAGACGGCTGTTGGCTATCGTCAGCGTGAAGTTGCATCAGATACGGAAACAAAATATGCCCGGATATTCCCGTTGCTCGGAATGAATTATAAATAATTAATCGGAGTTAAGAAGGTCTGGTGGGGTTCGCGGCTTCTGAATAAATTCCTCATAATTTTTGTTCTCTCTTTTTTTGCGATCGGTTTCTTTTTTTGCCGAGAGCCGTATACATCTTAGTCACTGGAACTACGTGGAGGTGAGATCTCGAGTGTCTCGAGTGTCTCGAGTGTCTCGAGTGAGAGAAGGACGTCGCTTCTTCCATTGATCAATCGATAATCAGCGGGCGACTTCGGCGACGTGAGTTCTTAATTGCGCGACAAATTATTAACTCTCTTCGCCAGGCATAATCTCCACATCTCATGGCAGCGATGTCTCTTCCGCACGACGAGCATGAAATTTCTGTGTCCGACATCGATCTTCTCAGCTCTTCAACCTCTAACCCCAGCCATTTATTATCCACCCTACCTTCTCCCTGCTTTCCATTAGCTTTGAAATCATTAAACACTTGTTTATTAATAAGTCACAAAAAACCAACCCTCCCACAAATCCATCATAGTTTTGTCTATAAGATCAGCAATAAATATACATTTCAGTCTGTTGTAATTTTATGTGAAATCGCCTCATGAACAGAACATGTTCCAGGTTAACAATTAACCTTTTTTTAAAATACAAGTATTGACCATCAATTAACCATTTATACTACAATACACAAATTTATTATAATACCTCCTTTCAGTAGAAGTGCTCGCCGTTTGTTTTACCAAAATTATTTACAAGTAAATAATTATCAAGAAAATCAAATCTAATTCTAAGGATTTGGATTACACTTGTCTGTTGTCCGGCGAGTGATCATTAAATTACAGAGACTGCAAGTTGAACATTAGTTCCACGGAGCGACAACCTCAATCTTGGAACTTCATGCTCGTTTAAGTGTCCTGTAGCAGGTTTTTCTTGCCCGAGAGACTTACACGCGTGAAATCCTTGCGGTCTCATCCTGCAATCATCTCGTGTACAGTGATACTTCCTGACTTTTTCGAGCTCCACACTTCACTTGCTTGAATTCAATAATACAGTAGCACAGACACAGGTCTTGCTTAATTTTGCAAAATTAAATCGAAATTAATTCAAAATTATTCCCATTGCAGCTCTACTATGTAGTATAGTTAAAATAGGATTTATGTTGATAGAATTGCATTGGCAAACGGTAATAGGAGTCGAACACCTTCTGGCGAGGTGATCAAAGAATTTTCTGGTCTATGGATACAGATTTAGCAGAAGAAGTGTTGCAGATTTTTTCGACACGGTCAATACGTCCTGCATATGGAGGCTAGAGTGCCTCGAACATCGGAATACCGCAATTTTGCGGTACATGTCTGATCAACATGTGACTTCTTATGGTAGACAGTAGAACGTTGCACAAGCACTTTTTGCTCGGCGAATGCTGAACATTCGATTTCGAGAAGACCGTTTGCTAAATTATCCGCAACTTCTCTTCCGCATTTGCAGGTTAGAATTTTCTACGAATCTCACGGTTCAAGATGGTTAGAGGCTTGAAGATAGCGAAGGGATGGTATCCTTACTGGATCCAGGCAGGGTAAATCACGATATCTAGTTCTAAGATCGATAATGCGACAGAAGACGCGCGTTATTTTAGATTCGTGATGGTGGTTAGGTTATGTGAAGGGGCCCTCAATCTTGGGGAAGTATCCGCTGCGTCTTTAGAGGAAATTTCTTAAAGGAATCCATTATATTCTGCTGAAGCATCCTTCGTAAAACAGTGATGTATCATCGGATACGAAAATTCGCGCAAGATTATAGTAAATTTCGAAGTCAAATAAAAGTGTTGAGATCAAAAGTATTGATATATCATCTTTCCAAGTCGAAGCAGGCCTTTGGTTATAAATCGATCATTACCGGTGGTCTGTTCGTTTTATAGCCGGTGTTACTGGCTTTCGTCACGGTTCTCCGTGGCGAAATTTGATTGAGGAGCTGAAAATTGGCGTTTGCATTGCCGGACTGGCTGAGTACACATGGCAGACAATTTATGAGCTGAGAATATTAAAATGCACAATTTTCGGTGGCCGCTGCTGCTCGGAATATCAGTGAAGGATTTGCATATTTCAATAAAAATATGAAATATTTGACTTTAACTGCCGGTTACCGATTGCGACAGTTTAAAGCCCTCCAATTGCCGCCAAATTGCAATTCAAATTAATACAGTCCTGCCCTGAATTGATATGCCGCGGCGCGACGTCTCGGAGAGACCTGACTGCTGGGCTTCGCTTCCAAGAAGACCAGTACTTCCTCTGATTGACATTTATTAGTCAATTTTAGAACCACCACTGAATATTTCCCTAATAGACAGTCTCGAACGTTTAAAAATCAACAAGTAATTAATAACAGGAATCTTTCGATCAAAATTACCATACAAACGCATTAATTGTTTTCTCTTGAAGTGCAAGTAAGGTCAATCTTTTGCACATTCAATACTAAAGTGCTATATTTAATAGAATAAAGACAGTTGCAGATTATAGTGTTGGTAAATTCTATTAGGAGATCAGAACAAAAAGTGTGATTGGGGGCACAAAAGCTTCGAAGTGTAAAGAGTGAATATTCACCTATTGGCGAAGATGTCCTAAGAATTATGGATGCAAATCATAAGTCCCACTGTTTTCAGAAGTAGATCGGTGCTTTTGATTTCTGGATATAAACAAGAAATTTCGCTGATTTCACTGGATTCAAAATATTCTCGTTCGACCTTTCCGATAGTTATTCGCGAATCATAAAACTCATCATCAAGTTTTCGTAAATGCTTGATTAATCATATGCCTCATTGGCCAATCACATTTAATGTGATTATTAATATGCTAGGCAGGACTTCCGCAGGCTTTCAAAAAGTCTAGACAAAAGCACCGCTAACTTGGCATCGTATTAATTAGTTTCCCCGCAGAATTACTAAAATTAATATTCCTCCAATTTCAATCGCAAATACTCTTGCAACGTACACAATACTGATTCACTGACATGAACTATGTGTTCTAATAGTTTGTTTAAATTCATACGTGTTGGCAGGAGCATTATACTTTTACTGTTAAAATTTGATGAAGATTTGAGAAAAGCGCGAGGAATTTCAGGAAGAGATCTCACGGCGGAGAATGTTGTAATGAAAGAAAGCCGTAAAAGAATTCAGAGTGCGAGATATGTCAGGCTCGCGCTCGGAGCACGTGTCGCCAAGATAGGAGCCGGTCACACCATTTCCGGCTTTATAATTCGAGATTATGCGAAATGAGGAGTCCAGCTCGCAGATGGTACGTGAGAGATTCCAGTGTGCTCCCCAGTTGCAGCAGGAACCCACTGTTATTCTCATTTAAAGGACATTCACACCTCTCTCATTGCCTTCGCCTTCGCCTTCAACATCTGCGAATGGATCCACTTTAAAATCGATCATTATTCACACCTTGTAGTATTACGCGAAATTTGTCGAGCTCCCCAACGCTTTCTACATTTAAATCTGAACATGTGTTGAGCTGGCGCGTATACTGTTTTCGTTGTCAGGAATACATATATATATATACTAGTTTATACGAGTTTAGTTTATGGGAATTTAAGCGCTCAAATATTCTCGGCAGTTTAGTTAATTATGCCTCAGTCGTCGCTGATCTCCGCCGGCGATTTATACTAGACGCCAGGCGGTAAAGAATTTTAACGGGTCCGTCGGCCCGATTGCGGGTGCCTCTCCAAAATTCAGCACGTATCCACCACTACCTTTCAACCCCACCAGTTCACCGAAACGCGAAACCAGTAGTGAGATTAGTTTTAATGACAGTACTATCGAAACTATCAAAATAGCAGATGGTTGTAAATCTGTTTTCAATATGATTGTTACGCTTGGAATGTTGAATGCACAAAAGAAAGTTCTGATAGATTGGCATGACGCTGAAACGTACTTTGTAAAGTCTTCGGGAACATTTCATCCTCACGGCATTTTCTCATCAAGGCCACACACTCTTCGCCACCGTACTCAACGATTTCGCACTTTCCCGGCAAAAAGCTAAAGCTATTTCCACATTTATTACCCAGATAGATAATGGCCTCCGCTATTAATGCATAAATAGTCGATATCGAACCGTACCAAGATAAAATCATATTCCATTCCTTTTTCATCGAAACGAGAACTGAGTAATGAAGGCGACTCCAACTAATGAGTGGTAATGGCTAATCGCTAAGGAAGCTTGTCAATGATTGCTGAGCTAAAATGCCGTAAAATACCAAGGTAATGCAAAGGCAAAATGCAGAGTACATGTTGGAAACTGTTTTAGAAATGATTAATATTACGAAGCATTAAATAATCTTAATTTTCCTTAGCTCAGTTTTCAAAGTTTTCCGTAATCTTAATAATCTAAAATTGTCATAATCTATTAATTATTAATAGAAAATGGAAGGTAGTATTACACCCGTCAGTTCTGTGGCCATACTAACAAAGCTTCTTCAATTTCACTGACAAATGTAGCATATTCTAATATTAAGGGAATGATTCTGTAAGGGAATTTTTGGTGGGATATTCTTAGAGAAAGCAATGTCGAAGATGTTACTGGCTAAAGCGTGTTATGGGAGGAGTTCTGCTTCCGCCAAAGTAGCTCGAGGAGGCTCGTCACTCTCGAGAAGATCGTTAAAAAGTTAATGACACCCGGTGCACACGTGGAGAGTGCCACTGGGAAGGAAAGTCCAATTAATTTTCGATCTACGTCGTTGGGAGAGTTGTGGGTAGGACGATCGATCGAAGATCAAAGATCGTTCTTGCCGGGATTTCCGCTCGAATTCGCAGGGAGCCTGCTGGGTGATAAAGCTGTCACTTCGGGTTATCGAAAGTACAGGCTGGTGCTGTATCAGATTCCAATCAATATTCGTTAATATCATCCCCATTCCCCCCGAAAATCTCCACCGCCACCACCACCGCCGCGCCCATCTCCAGAACCAAGCTATTTCATTAAAAGCGTATTAACCGAGATATTCATCGGACCGTTCAAAGTCACCTAATTTGCCCGATCATTTTCATCATTATCCCCCTGATGCAATTGCTCGCATCCGTAAAATTCCAATTGGAACAGCTGCTATCTGACTTGTTTATTGGCTCACCACCAATCCCAGAGTGTTACTCTCACACAATAGATTCACATGATCCGTTTCCTCTCTCTCTGCGAATGGGAAGTCGGTCAGACCAATTTTAATTAAATTAATTGTGAGAATTGATTTTACATCTTCTAATTGGTCGAGGCCTAATCCGTTCATCATTATTGTGGTACGAATGTTCATTAATACACCAGTTCTATTCAACTTAATTCTTCCAGTATGATTTAACATATTTGCCATCAATTAGTCCTAAACTTAATTCAAAAGTGTGTGCAAACATGTGGAACTGCCAACTATAAGAATTGCTTCTTTCGAGTGCAAATAGTTTCTTTGTCGAGAATCTCAAAAGTCGCAAACTTGAAGGAGGAAGTATAAGTACATGGCATCATGATTTCAAACTTATTCTCGATGAGTCATACGGTTCCAAGTGTCGAAGAGTTCTCAAGGTGTTTGAAGAGCTCAACAAACAAAAATAACAGCGAGGTATCGAGGACCTTCTGAAAGTGCGAGCCATTGACAATTTGAGTTATTCATATAAAAATAAAGTATGAAATTCAAGTATTGAGGAAAAACCCTCTAAAAAAGAGGAAGAAAAGGATGTTATTTTAAAATGATATGATTAAAGTACTTGGCTATATTTCCGTGTAGTGCGTAAGTAGCATATGGTAAAGCAAAGTCATTTTCAACTCACGCACTTGAATATGCGTGGGCAGTTATGCTGTGTTGGGAGAGCGTTATTCAGAATCGGAGGTAAGTAAGAGAAAAGTTATGACCAGTAGCTGTAATATATATCTGCCGATATGACTGGAGAGTGGAGGTATCGCGCACAGTTATGGGAATTTATACGCTCAGTAATTACACCCTCTCTGACACCTGAATTATAAAGCTAACGCCGTACAAGTTTATGTCACACTTCGTCGAATTGGAAATTAATGCACAGCTGGCTTGAAATATTTTCAATTCCTGACACTTCCAATTGACTTTATATTTGATTGCGAAAGTGATACTTGGGGAACGATAGTATTGGTTTCTCTGATCTTCTTCCATTATCATTATTTCTTTAACGTATTGATCTTTAGTTGAATTCTTAGTTCTTGCGAAAATAAATGGACACAGAACTGTAGGGGATCAGGAAATATGTTCCGAAAAGGTGTGAATTTAGGGGTTGTATTATCCAGGATGCTTTATATCCATAAAATTCAATTAATACCGTACAGTCTGACTTCTTTTTCGAGTCTGTTGGTAGGTGGATGATAAACGAGCGGCAGGCAGGGGCGGACTACCCATGTCCAAATATCCGAGGGCCATAAATTAGTCGGCGCTGATGGGCACCGTAAAAATTGTAGCCTGCGTATCTCACCTGAGCGTGCATAAGTGTACAACCAACTATAAATAGGATGAGCTATCGCATCCCATTGACTTCAATGTCAGTTTTGCGCATCTCTGATCAACCTTCACCACCAGGATCCCTCCCCACCAGATGTAATTGCATTTTGAGAAACCATAAATCTTGCAATTACACGCCGTAACTCTGTAAACGATGTACAGCTGCTAACGCCTGCCGAAATTTTAATCACTGCTGTAATTGCTAATGATTGATTTATAGTATGTATAATTGCTTAAGTACATGCATGTTAAGTTTAACTTATTTTATTTAAATTGACGCTGCTTTATTATTTATGAGTAGTCACAACTTTGAGGTTAGGTCTGTATGTTCGATTAACTTGGCAGTTCGTAATATATAACTTTGAATTTCTTTATTCGTATTAACATATTTAACTTTTCTGCCAAGAGTTATTGTGTTGCGTCGGTTGTTGATTTTCTTTATTACGATACGAGAATAGAAATTGTACTAAACTGGCGCTACAGGTGTTCTCACTGTACCTTCGCGGTCAGTAATCATTACCAAGTCTCTGAGCAATTAATCAATCATATCTGTAGACTTGATTAATGATAGCTGCCAACGCCACGAATTACGGACGCTAAGCTAATACTTTAATGATCTCTTGATCCGCGGATGAGATTGTACTACGCCGCTTTAGCAGAGATCCGACTTTTCAACAAGGGATTCCCTTGCTAGACTCTTTCGAAGGCTTTATCTTCAATTTAAGGAGGTTAAACATCTTGAGCACGCTAAAGACACTAGTTTCCGCGTAACTCTTAATCACCCAACACTTCAAAAACCTCCTTTAAGCAAACTATTAACGACAGAGAGTCTTGAAAGGAGAAGTCTGATTTCGCTCCATCGAACTTCTACTTTCTTTAGTTGAGTATGCAAATACTCATTAAGAATTCAGCAAGAAAGTTATTCTTTCACTTCCATATCTGAAGAATAATCGAGTACTTAAATCTTAAATCTTTCAAAAAATAATTCCATGCAAATTTATATAAAAATCAATAGTTTTTAGTGGTTCTTCTCTTTTTATGATCATCTCTGAATTTAGAGACATATTTTAACATAGTGCCAAAGGTGCAAACACCGTAAATTTGACGACGAATGAACTATATTAGCGTGATAGTAGCTGGTGCATATTTTGCACTGGTGAGAAATTAGTAAATCTGTTCAAGGCGAAAGCGCAAGTGTTAATTGTAAGAGTGAATGAGGAATGACTAGAAAATAATCCAACGGAAGAGGGTGCCTGAGGCAAATAGAGCATTCTCATTGCTTTGGGAAAAAGGAAGCAAGGCATTAGTGGGATTCCTCTGAATCTTGATAGAAGTAGATAGTTGGCGTTAACTCTCCTGTTGAAGAAAGGGAGAGGAGCACAGGCGTGGTAGCTCCGAGACGGCTAAACTTGGCTTGATTTACGATTCTGCGCGTGCCGTTCGTTAAATTCCTAAATGCACCGTTGCTGCTCTTTTCCAACAAGGAACACTAATTAGTGCGTCAGTGCTTTGTAATAAACAGCACTGTTTTCTCGCAACACCACTTATCGGTTATCTGCTTATTAATGAGTTGTCTGGCCGGATCCGAGATTAGTTATTGTATGGTCATTGCATCGAAATTTTTTCCAGCCTTACAACACATGTGAAACCATCTTATTTATCATTTAACTGTTTTTCAATAATGCCTGCCATTTCCGAGATAAACATTACGAAAGAAAAAACTAATCTCTCTTCAAATGACGATCGTAAAAGACACCTTTAAACTTTTTTTGGGCAGCAAAAATAATATTCCTGTGTTTTAGGAAGAGCTTGTTAGACTTATAATCATTATATTAAATTAAAATGTCGATAGTTACGTATATTATGAAAAGGATTCGAAAAGTTCTGAAAATAAATGGAGAAGAAAGCGTATTGTTGCACCTTGTCGTAGATGGAGTGCGTTAGCGAAGAGAGCGCGATAACTAAAATGACATTTGCTCATTACTATTCGAGTGTCCCTACAAGCTCTCTAGGATGTGAACTCTGGGGAGGCGTAGGTGGTGCCCTCATTGTTTATTCGCCAACTCGAAAAAGATCCTTGCATTAAGTCAGATCCCATAGAACACGTAGACATATGCGTTGGTAAATGCAGAAGAATGTATATATGTGCATGATAGGAAATCCAAAGGATGATGACTTGGCGGGATGAGCGGCCAGGTGTACCGAAGGTCCTTCCGCTAAAGGATGCGATAACATCGCTGAAAGAAGGTGTCTCGCCACTCCAGTACATCTATCACTTATTCCTGCATATGTACTTCCTCCAAGTCTTTCTCCCAGTGCTACGCAGTTACTTCGTTCTTTAGATCCATCAATACATTTCATCGCAACATTTCATCACAACATTTCATCCATTAGAAGAAATATGAATTTTGCGGTTCTTGTGGAAAGTCATTTAGAATATTATAAGACACGGACAGCGTTTTATCGAGGGTTAATGTGCAATGAATACCAGTTAAAGAAGAGATAGTGGAGAGAATAGTGGATAAATCAGCGGTTAGAAAAGGTGGAGTTGCAGTCGGTAGATCAGAATGAACGATGGTGAGTCGATCATCAATTTCCCGGGGACTATAGGCCTTGGGACTCAACTTAGCCGAGCTGGAGAGGACCGAACCGGACTGGACCGAACCAGGCCCATTTGTATCAGACTTGCAGACCTACCTTCGTAGAATACTGTCTAACTGAGTAACTGCGAATCGAAACTGGCAGTCTCATATCCTTCTAAAACTCATTTGAAATGGAGATAGTGGTCCACAAACTACCCTCCTATCACTAACGTCAGTTCCAATTGATAACCTGCCAGGAATAATAAAAGAACATCCGGTATGCGCTTGATAAAATGATTTCTGAGTATCCGGGATCATTATTAGTAGAATTTATTCTTGTTTGCTACTAAATGTTCCCATTTTACTTTGCGTCCAACTTTCTGCCTTAAAAAGTCTAAATACATTGGCTGTGCGATAGTAAATGCGGAAATGTTACAAGTGAATTAGTACAGTTTGTTGCAAGTAAATTAGGTAGATCAGTGCCAGCCAAGTGAGGAGCCCCTCACGCACTTCTTTCCCTTTCCACTACTCGGTGGACCCTGCCAGGGCAATTGAGGGCTACTCACTACCCTCACTACCTGCTAGCCGTCTTAGCCAACTCTAGCTCTCTAGCAATACAGCGCGCCAATATTTTACTTTCAAGTTCAAACATTTTTGACGGTTTTCATTTTTTTTCGTGGGCTTCTCGACCTTCCCCGGCACTGACATTTGGTGGAGAATGTGCCCTTGCGTCAAGAAAGAAGTGATATAAATTTCAGAGTCCTAGCTCAAAGTTTAGGTTTTCACCTGTTTTCGACCCTCTGAAATGGTCAATTTTTTCAAGTTTCTCAAAATCGGCCGACCCCGGGATATTTTGATTGTTTTCGTATCAGGGTGGATAGAGAACAAAGAATCCGTGAAAAAAAGTCCGGATTTGCAACGAAAACTGGTCGAAAAACCGTCCAGAAAAGTCCATTTTTGCTCATTTTTGACGGTTTTTATTTTTTTTGGTGGACTTCCCGACCTTTCGCGGGGCTGAAACTTGGTGGGTAATGTTTTTTTGCGTCAAGGAATATAGCATAAAAATTCCAGAGCCCTAGCTGAAAATTTTTTTTTCGGCAAATTTTTCTTAAGGGGTACCCCTTCAGATTTTTTCACGACTTTTCGAAGGTCCCCGAACTCGGGTTTTTTCTTCAGGAATCGATTGTTTATGAATGAAAACGGATAGAAAACAAGAAATCCGTCGAAAAAAGTCCGGATTTCTATCGAAAACACTAAGAAAACTGCCTTTAAAGTTCGATTTTTTCGGAATTTTCGCTGTTTTTTCCCATATTTTTTGGACTTCCCGACATTTTCCGGGGCTGAAATTTGGCGGGGAGTCTCCCCTTGCATCAAGGAAGATGTGATATAAATTTCAGAGCCCCAGCTCAAAATTTTTTTTTCCCCATATTTTTGGCCATCGAAAATATCCAATTTTTGAAAGGTCCCGAAATCCGGGTTTTTTCTTCATGAATCGATTGTTTGTGTATCAGAGTGGATAGTAAACGAAGAATCCATGAAAAAAAGGCCGGATTTGTATCGGAAATACCAAAAAATCGTTCCTGAATAATGAATTTCATCTAATTTTCACGGTTTTTCCCATATTACATGGTTTGCCGATCGTACGGGAGACTACAAACAGGTAGAAACATCGTCAAAATTGAGAGAGTGGGGCTGCCAATTAAGGTCCGGGAGCCTAACTTGGCAGGCGCTGTAGTAGATCAATGCTCTTACCAGTTACTCGTCTTGTATCACCGTTTCCTCTTCAAAGGAACACCGTTTCCTATCATACTGATTCCGTTGAACTGATGCACCATTATTTAATCTTCGATTTCTGCAACAGAAATTCCAATAGTGTTCGTATTAAAATCAAAAATTTAATTAACAGTGTTCTTTTTTCTCGCACGAATGGGTTTAGCATAAGATTGTGAAATGATGCGACAGGTAAACGATAAAGATCGTGGACATATAAGAAGATTCCGGCTGATGGAGAGGTAAGGCATGCGATACGTGAAATAATTGAGTTGGAGAGGTTGCGCTTCTTGGTGTCATCAACTTGTTAAACGGGGCTTCCATTTCTGCCGTAAGGAGGGAGCAGTTTGGATACCGCAAACTATCAATCCGATATTCGAACGAGCGAGTGAGCAGGGATGCGGATTGAAATCCGACTCGACAGCTACCCGGGCTGCACCCGATACTCCACTGGACCAGTTTATTCCCTGTAAGCTAATTACAACTTCCTTACATGACCATAAAGACTGCTCGCACGAGAAGAATGCCATGGTTCTTGCCCAAAAAGAAACCCATCCTGTATCGAATTACTCCAACTTCTTGAAATTCGTAATACTTCCTTTGTCTTATTATAAAAATATGCTCTGGTTTTAATTAATAAGAATTGAATAACTCTCTAAGCTAAACAATGTCAACCTGCGTGACATTTTAGTATTATTAGTGGAAATATATTCACTATCCCGAATTTATTTACAGTAGGGTCTAATCCATATCATCAAAATTAATATAAATCAACTCAGTCACTATAGAAAATAGAATCTACCACATCTTTCGCAATCCTTATCCCACTGTGGGAAGGATTTAGTCAATGATAAACATGCGAATCCCACACTGAAAGTAGTAATGTTATGAAACATGGTAAGTTTGTCGGAGTGGTTAACAAAACGGACATTCGTATGGAAAGTATAGATATAAAGTATGAAGGATATGAAGATATCGTAATGGCAAATGATGGATAAATTGACAATGTCTGAGAAAGCTCTTTGGAGTTCTTCATTTAGCGGATGATCCGATGGGCTCTAGGAGAGCCTCGGAGTTATTTCCGCTTGCGGCATCCATGGGAAATAGTAAGTCGGCTCGAAATCGAGGAAAAGGTTACATAATGCCATTACGGGCACGCGTGAGGCCCTTAAACGGGATTGTTTATGTGACAGATTCCAGTCGCGTGTGAATTTACACACGGGGAATGCTTCTTCGATTGGATTCTCATCGGTCGGCACGAGCTAAAGAACTACTAGGAATATTTGAATTGTATTTTAAGAACCTTTTAGGACTAAATCATCCTCTTTCCACGATAAATCTCAATAAAGATGACCAAGTTATAACCTATAAATGTCTTTGAGATAACTTGTCGCGAACGCTGGGACAAATTAGTATTTTGCAATATATACGTTCGTCGACATTAAAAGTAGGTGTCGAACAAATAAATATATAAGAAGGCAAATTGATCAGCATTTATATTAAACTTATTAAATAAGGAAAACATCACAAATTCCAAACTCGAAAGAAAATAGGACGATCCAAAGTGGTGCAAAATTGTATAGAGGAACATCTGTTGAGGTAAATCAGAGTTAGAATTACAGCAGTATTTATGTAGATTAAAAGATGGAAGCGAGCACGTGCAGATGCCCACTTTAAGATTACGGTACATGCGCCTGTATAATTTTCATTGGGAGAAATGAGAGCCATTATTTGGTATTATCGGGTCGACGTCGGCCTTACCACCTACGTGCCGCGAAAGGTCAATCGGAAAGGACGCGTCTGGGATTGCTCGGCGATCTCGGAGGAACTTTTGCCTGCTCCAAAAAATCTCGGAACATCAGCCACGCGGAAGTGAATGATGGCCAAAGAGCAAACACCCAATTATTCCTTAGCGGCAAAGCGGCAACGTATAGATCGGACAGCGAATTCTTTCGGGCAATTCGATACCGCCGGAACCGAGGAATGTCTGCTCGGTTAAGTAGATGTCATCGATGGTTATTCTCTCGGGGAGGCAGACCCCGTTATTATAAAGTATCCATTTCACCCAGAAACCGACGGCACATAAGGATATGTTAACACTTTGGTAGCCGCGATGCTTTCAGAAGCATTAAGGGGTCATATATGTTAGGCACGTCATTAAGCACACAGAAGCTTATTAATTTTTTTCGAGTACTAATACTTACTTCTTTAAAAACTCATTATATCTCCATTATTGTACATACTTTGATGTATACATGGCATACATGACTTCGCGGTTGGTCTATCTCTAATAATTTCTTCAATGAATACAACCTGTCATTGATAGATGTTTCTATAAATGAAACGGAAGCCGTCGGTGTGAAGAGTGAAACGAATTCCAATCTGCCCTTCGTGGGCGACTACCTCGGAAAGGAAAGAGATAGAAGGGGTAGGGTAGGAGGATGTTGGGTCATCGGCGCCATAAATAGTTCAAATGGTCCACTGACAACGAGAAGAATGGAGGATTCCTCGGATGCAGGTATACGCAGAATGCAGGACGGAGGAACGGTGAGCGCTGAGGGCTATTTGGTGGTGCGGTGGTGCGATGGTGCGAGCGCGTCCTAGCGGGAAGCTATGCACATCGTGGAGCAAGTCCCAATGCCCGGCTTGCGGCAGTACTGGCAGTGAGAGGGGGGAGAGGAGAGGAGAGGGAAAAAAGGTCTGGGCCCTCGGATTTATCACCTTGCGCCGCGGGCTATTGATGTTCGGCCTACCACCATCTTTCCTGTGCGGCACGCCGCGCCGTCCGCCGACTGGCCTTTACGTCCTTGTCCTTATGTAGCCTATCGACAATCCTCCGACACTCCTTCCTTCCATTTCATTTTATTTTATTATACCTTTACATAAGACCCTTTTCGTCCATTCTCTATCTCTCTGTCGGCGTATAACCTTATACTTATTCCATTCAACCAAGAATATTTCATATTTACTCATCCTCCCACTCGCGTCGCCCTCATATCATATCCCCTCCCCGCCCCTTTTAATATTTACCCGTTAACCTCCATTGTTCCTAAACAATTTATTTAAAGTCGATTTATAACTGCTTGGGTTTTTAGCCTTTTCTTCTTAGTTGCCAATTATTTCAGGCGATGTAGGTAAAAGTGATTTTCAGTCTATAAAAGTAGAAGCATAGGACATCCGCCTGTTTGCTATGACTTCGTTTATTCTGCCTGGCTACCAGCAAGAATGTTTGCGTAGCTAGGCCGTTCTTCCCCTTTCCCCTCCTTTGTTTCACTGTATTTGTCTTGAATTCCGACACTCCATCCCTCTCTCACTTGAGAATCCGCGCGGACTTTGACTAAGCAGCTTTTGTACGTTGAAGGCACTGTCGAGAGAGAGAGAAAGAGAGATTGTACAGCTAGCTGATTCTTACGGTTTCAAGCACCTGCTTTCATCAGTCAACCAAGAACGATTGTACGCGAAGGAAATAGGAGGCGAACGAGATCAGAATGGCTTTTGGTCGAGGAGGACCGGCTCGAAAGGAGGAGGAGAGGAGACTGCATTGTTGCATACAATTGAGGACTAATTAATGTCCTCTCGGTCAAGCATGTGCTTCTCCGCTGGTAAGGCTTCCACGGTTTCTTACCGATTTTACTCCAATCACAAATTAGCAAGATGGTCTTAATATAAATCTCTTTGTCCCATTGTTACAAAATAAAAGGCTGCTAAGTTGAAAATACTCTGGAGCTCTTAAAATGTGCACGGAATACCGCTTACGGCGCAATTCTCTGAGGAATCAGTCTTGGCTTAAGGCGAGTGTTGCCAGTCACGTACATAGATGCGTTTAATAAATTCGCTGTCATTATCATCCGAGAGAACCTACCGTTCTGCCATTCGACACTGTACCGTGCTAGCTGATGAGAAGTTTGCGGTTTACCTTCCTAGAGACTGCCAATTCAGGTTCATTGCCGCGGCGTAAGCAATCTCTAACCACAGTCCACATGTCTATTGTAAAGGAATACATAGTTACTTCAGTCCTGTTAATGCCAGTCCCTCGCCACCTGCCATTTCCCCATCCTAGTTCTCTCCACAGCAGCGTTTTAACCAATCGCCCATTTTTAGGTTAATTAAGATGCGATTCTAATCGAACTACCATTCAATTTTTATTATGGAATTTCTTTTTAAAGGAAATATCTAAAGCCAGCCAACCTGAAAAACACAGCTGTTAAGACACAATTTGTAAAGAAACGGCATCATTAAGATTTCGTTGTTGAGTGCGATTCGAAGGAGTCTAATATTCGGGTAGTAGCTAATTTAAGCTAGTATATATTCAAGATTGGCAGACTCTTTCGGCCTCTGATAAAGCAAGGAGGAGAATTGTCGGCCGGCATTGGAATTACATCTGAGAGCATCTACAAATTGCCTTCATCTTGGAGGAATAATTGGGTCGTTATCAATTAATTAACATGACGATGGTCTTCAAAGTAAAATTTTGTGCGCCGCATTCACTTAAAGGGGAGTTGAGCTTCACTACTAATTTATAGATTTAATCGGCTTCTGTTGACATGATTAGAAGCATTTATATGCGAGTAACTTTCTGAGAGCATAGACTTATGCTTACGTGTTGCAACGTGTGTCAGCGAAGGGCGCTTACTTTAGGTGGACATCGTGTTCTCTAATCAGAACAGCTAAGAAAGGGCACGCTTTAACACGATAACAGCATTTACAGAGAAGCATCAACTAAACACTCGCTTACGAAAGAAAAGTCATGGACATTTCCGAAAGAACTGGAATTCTATGAGAGGAAGTACTTTTTATACAGCATCTCTGCTTTTCTCGAGTGCAAAGTCATTTAAAAAGGAGCAGGAATCGTGTTCGTCCGACTTGAAACGAAGCTGCTCGCGTATTTTGAAGCAATTACTGGCTTAACTGGTTGTGAGCATGTCAACGAGATATATGAGATGTTCTCTAGGCAAAAAAGGTGACAAGGATAGAATTAAAATTTCTTCTGGACGCTACTGGGCTGCTGGAGGATCGGGATCTTGACGGAAACGCCACCGGGAGGAATGAGCCAGCGGTAATGAGATAGCCGGAGAAAATGATTCTGGCGCGTGCTCTGCGTTCATTCTCTCACGCGATCCCGCAAATTCCATACTAACAACCAGTAAAAAGGTTTCCACTAGAGATACCATATTAGTTTGTGAGAGTGGGCAAATATTCATCCGCCAAAATCAATTATTATTTACGTTATCCTGGTGAAACTTAACTGATTATCAATTACTTGTGTTTCGTAGGAATTAATTGGTCGTTGTCTCGGTATTATCTGTCGTTACATCACAATAATAAACCATTTGCATCGAACTTTTTGAGAGACTAATTATTCTAAGCATCCAATATTTGAAACCTATACAATATAATCATTCTGTTATTGTAGAAATTTTAACGTGTATAAAGAAGCAAGTATTAGTAGATGAAAAAAATGGCTAAACTTCTGTTTGTTGAATGATATGCCTAACATACAGATAGTAGATACGGTACGTAGGTAGGTAAGATAGGAGAGCTGCTACTACTGGGTGGTCGAAAATTGGAAGGTTTACTCTATCGAGAAGAAGACTGGTATCGGTCTATCGTGATTAGGAAAGAATTCATGGTGCTGGCTCGCCTTTGCTCGTAGGTACATCGGGAATTAATGCCCACTATTTTCACGGTTCCCAAAAGTATCACTTAAGATAAGCGCCCGTCCAATTAGCGCACCGGCGATTAGTCAATCTAATGAAGCTTGTCATTTAGGGAACGACTCCTGTGATATGGCGTTGAAATAATGAAGGTGAGCAAGACTAGAGATAGAACACTTTCCGGTAAGAAAAGTCTGTTTCAATCTAATGGAGCGATAACCTCATGTTGGAGCCTATGATTTACAATTACTACCTATGACAATAATATTATAATCATTACTTTGAGAGATCCTAACCTCTAACGCTCGCCTCCTAAGTCTCAAATCCCAACAATCACTTAGCATTTGTTGGCTAATAACTTTAAAGGTTTTATTTCTTGTTTGTCGAGGTTTCTTTAAGAAGTGCTGCTCCGATGGCAGTTAACTTTGACTAAGAAGAAATACTTTGCCATAACGAGGCTTGCCGAAAGAGATGGTCTTCGGTGGATCAAGCGATCGCGGGAGTGATTCGAAGGAATCCTCGTATCATCAGGTGAGTCGGTGCTTGTCGTCCCGTTTCCCAAGAATAATACTTTCTTGGAATAGCTATTATGCCGACGGTGTTCGCTAATGGCCGCGGGCGAATGCCATTGGTATGGGGTGCTGCTGGTGCCGCTGGTGCTGCTTTTCGGGATCGTGATCGTTAACCCACTGGAAGCACCGCGCCGAGAGGGCGAGGAGAGGGGGAGAGAAAGAAGAGACCGAGAGAAATTCATGGGTGTCTCGCGAGTGAATTCAATCCTCTTATTTCCTACGAAGCTCCTTGTAATTTTCCTTCATTAAACCTGCCTCTCGACTTCCTGCTTGCCTTTTCGGAAGGAGCAAAGTCCAACGACCAACCAACCTGGATCTCAGGTGCAAACAATTACAATGGGCAAAAAACAGTGCTCGTATAAATGGAATCGTATACAATTTTGTCTCTCTTTCTCAACGCTGACGAATAGTTGGTACGAGAATGCAAAGGAGAAAAAAGCCTGATAGTTGAGATAGCAGTTATCGAGGATTGCGGGTTAGATAAGAGAAGATAGATTTCGTAAGACGACTAAGTTGGCTTACCGAATTCTAGTCTCCTCTAATCAGAGATTAGATCTAGCAGAATCCGATTGAGACGTGTAGCGAGAAAGTCCGGCAATTCAGGTAGTGCCAATTAAAAATCGACAGTTAGATTAGGCCTAATAACAAATTTCGTAAGGTGGAATGCTAGGGCAGCTGCCTCGAGCAGAAACCGTCTCGATTGAGACGTGTAGGACGAGGGCCTTCTCATTCCAGTTAGCACTTATTAGGGATTGTCACTGGTATTAGAATTAGACGTAGTAACAAATCTCATGGGACACGCTTGTTTGCGGAATTCTAGCGTGGCCCAATCGCAGATTGAATCGGGCAGGATCCGATTGAGACGTGTCGCGCTGACTTTTATGGCTCGGAAGATTTATAGTCGTTCATTAATCTCCTCGGTCGTCTTCGTTTGTCCCGTTGGCCGCACCATCCTTCTGTTCGCCGAATGTTAATGCGTAAGGTCGCACGAAACACCACCACCCGGTAACATTTCGTATTCTTTTAACGAGCGGCCAAGTGTCAGTTACGGCTAATAAACCTTTTCTGTTACCTTATCGGCCAGCGAGCCTCGCACTACCTTCAATATTAGCCTGCCTGCCACAGCACACCGCCTGCGTTTTCCTCACTAGCTAGGCCGTTCACATCTCGTTCCCGCCAAATTTCTTTCGCCATAGTAGCCTCCTTTAAACACCCGACTATTATGTGCCTCTCCTCCTCACCACCTATCTTTCATTCGAAATTACGTCGCTTGTCATTATAATGAACTCTCTCCCGAGTATTTGGCAACTCGTACGCCACCTAAAAGAGCAGGAGCGAGCTTGATGAGCCGTTTATGCGTATAAAGAGGTTGTAGCCGATCCTTCAACTGCTCCTTTATGAACCACTCAACATTCTACTCGACTAAGTATTTCTTTAAACACTTGCACTTGCCTTCATCTGCGCGGTAACTTATATTTCTAAAGTATTCATGAATAAATGGTAACTGTATTACGCGAAAGTAACTTAAAATAATTGCAATATTTACCCATAATTATATACTTTTTTTACTTCAGATTAAATCTGCAACAAATTCTGGTCAAATGAAATATCTATTGTTGAAGTTAACAATATCGTTATGATAAATTTCCAGCGAATTGGAATTCTAGGAAGGTACAGCTCTTCCGTTCATTGGGAACCGGCTCAGATCGGTATCTCAAACCTTTTGTCCGAAACCTGCTAATTGAGTTAATGATCGATGTGTATGAAAAAGGAACAGAAGTCGCGTTTCCAAAAAGATCGATCGAACGAGATCGAGGTGCTTGCCAGAATAAATTCCTGATAAAAATGGTCCGTAAAATCGTTAATTTTAGCCAGATAACGTATCATGTTAGAAACGAACATACTGAACAATCCAAAATTGTCAACAAACCTAAGAAGGAAGTGTGGAATCTCCGACAAGCATAAAACTACTTTGACTAATTGAAAACATTAAAGTTGTTGAATAAGAATATTATTTTTAGTATAAATTCACGACAACAGCCTGATGGACTCGAAATGATTTGATTTGGTGATAGTTGACGATAAGTACATTAATTTGTGCGTAAGTACGTGTCAGTGGTCGGCTTGCTCGAGGAGAGAGGAGTCGTTAAAGGTGGGCAGCTCTCAACTCTTTTTCCAAGAGTCAGGGAGAGAAACGCGAGTCTCGGCATTTTAACAAGACAAAAAGCGCGCATCCTCCTTGGTCCATTCGGTTGTCAGCCTCGCGGTTGAATTTTGTCCTTCGCCCATGTACCTTGTACTCTAGTTCAGGTGTACCGGCGCAGCGGCAAGAAATCCGGTTGACAATCAGGAAGAGTTTCATTCATGCTTCGCGGATGAAAAAAACATCTGCTTAACAAGCTCGATACACTTTTTTGCTATTGGGAGAGGCTTGTTCTTGTGGTAATTTGGCAGGGAAGAAGGGCTGATCAATCATTATACGCTATCAGAAATATCTTTCGATTCTTATGTTGAACAAGATTTAAACAGACATCTTCAGATGGGTTGTGGATAGATACAACTTATTAATTGATAATAAATTGTGACTAACTGATTGGGAGCAATGGGAAATGAAAAGAGTGGAAGCATTAGGAGAGCAATTCGGGTATATTGCGAGTGGTGCTCGAACTCGAGGAATAAGAAGGTGCTTCTTCTCGCCTCGAAAGCAAAACCCGTAGTAAAAGAAGTGAAGTGGCCAGCGAGCGGGCGAACGGCTGGTCTCGGAGGACTTGTCGTACAAGCCACTCGGGAGGAGAAATATTTGCACGACTGTTGAGGAACCGGGTCCTGGTACCTGGCCAACCTGACGTTGCGTCGCGTCGCCTCGCGTCGCGTTGCCGCCGCGCCGGTGTGTGTTCGGCCACCGCAAACCGTAATAGATACTCTTGTCAAACATAACAGTGTCCCCGTTAAAATGCTAATCACACAGACCACGAACAATCCCCGCATCCACTCTTCCAGACATTCGCCACATTCCCACTTATCTTCTCATTTATGTTGACTTCAATCGAGATTAACTCAACAATTGGTTACAGAAAAATTATCTATTTTTTTAATATTCCACATCACTCATCAGCGTAATTACATAAGAATACGAAGAATCAAATAAACGAACAGAGTGATTATAACCAAGAACTGGTTTTAGACTCTTCCATTCACCAAAGTGCAACATTTTTTCAAAATTTCTCGGTTTTCTTAAAATCGAATCTCTTTACGGAAAAGGATTTATTTCTTGTATCCATCGTATTCAAGTATTTAGTACGGGCAAACTAACCTCCCACATTCCGAAATTCTAAATGAGTTACGCCAGTAGACTGGAAGCGAAAACTCGGGAAAGTAGTCGACGAAGGTAAAATGATGAAAGTAGGTACGAACGCGTGTTCCGCTGGGTTAGAAAACATTTGTGATTTTCTCTCGTTAATCTTCCGATAGAATGGTAGGAACTTGGGTGACAGGAGCGAGGATGCGCCGGAGAATGAACAAATGTGCATGTTGAAAGCAGTTTACCCAGTAAACGAAATTCTGGAAAGTGAATATATGGCGGTGACAGTGCGAAATTATCACCTGGCCAGTTCCGAGTGTAGAAAAATGTTAGTGGTGGTTAACGGTGGATCGAAATCGAATACTCTATTAAATCGTGATGTTCGCTCGAGCTATAACTTGGGCAGTGTCTAACCTCTGCCGTGGCGTCGCGTCGCTGGAAAGGAGGTGAAAATAACAGCAGACCTAATTTGCACTGGCATTGTGCTGCCAGTTGGGCTACACGCGTTCACTCCCACTCGTCCTGGTCCCAGCACTTGGTTAAGGTTACCTTGAATGTCACGGTTGCATACCTTACTCGCCGCGCCGAGAGGATAGGGGTCACGAGCTCTCGATTAACGTATACCATATTCAACTCAGTTTCTCCAATCTCTTTAATTATTCACTATTAATTAATCTAACGATAAATTCGTGCCAAATGTCTGTAGCAACGTGGATGAATGAAAGGTTGCAAACCTCAATGAAATGTGTGCAATGATTATCCTTTATAAAGAGGTCTCGAGATAATTTCGGCGGGCTCGTTTCGTCTCCCGGGTAGTCTTATTGGAACATATACGTGCACATATAGTTATTAGCCTATCAGGAGCCACTTAAAGAAGCGATTATCCCCATTAAATTGTTCGGGCTTCGATCATCTCGGAAGCTTTTTACGCGGACGTTGAATTATGGGCCGATGACTGAGAACAGGGGAGATGGATCGGAGGCATCGAGCTAATATTTTAGCTTAATACAGATTTAAGCCGCCTAATTATCCAGTAAAGATAACATCGGGTTCTCTTTCGCGAGAGCGGTTTTTACCGAATATTGTCGAAAAATGGTCGCCGACTCTACCCTTGTTTCAGTTTAAATTGCCATTAAATTATACGGCTTGCCTGCTCACCGAAGGCGTCCCGAATTTTCAGTATAACCGAAAATTTCTTCAACATCAGCAGCTCGCCACATCATCCCGTGAAGTATAAGTAAATGAAGATTGGCTGGATCATTAATTCACGATTGACTTTCCCAACTGACAAAGCAGGGGTCATAATTATCCTATCGATAGAATAGTAATTCTCGATGGAAGACACAATGTCGCGTTAAGTGTGGGACGTACGTCCTAGTATGAGAAGGTCATAGGTCGAAGAAATGCATCATGATACCAGATCTCGTGTGTGCATCCTTTCATGAGCCATGTAAGACTGGCTATCGTGAGAAAGTGGCGCAAGGAAATCGAAGCTAGTGCCAATAATTCTTGTCATTCGAATTTTTCAACACGATTGGTATATCCTTCTTGAGCTTTCGATCTACTATCCTGGATAGATCGAAAGTATTCCGGAGAAGTCTTACGCTGTACGAGAAAACAAGAGACTTGACCAGTCATTTATAGGTTATGTAGCGTGGGTTGCAAGCTTTTCTTACGTAATTCGACATAGTTGATCTTCGAAGTGCCAGTCAATCTTCTAGTAAACATCAGTCTAATCAGGTAAGGTTAGTGCAATATGCAGTAGTTGTAGCATGTGTAACGGTATCGACACGGTGAGCCGATGATCCTACCAAGGTCTTTGCGGTTTACTGCTGTGCGATCGCATCGTGGTAACTCAGAAGTTTATCCTGGCAAATGACGTTTTTCTTCTCCCGTAGAGACTTTAGCCTTAAGCTGAATACACACTGAACTTGGAAGATTGTTGGGAACAGTAAAAATCCAAAGATGTGCGGCTAACCGTCAAACAACTTGTCTCTTTAGAAATTGACTGTTGATTGAGAGAAACAAAGAAACTGAAAATTCTGAAGGAGTAATTAAGAAAGTTGGAAAGAATTGCAAAGTTTCTAGTAGTAATAGCTGGATTTAAGAATAGAAAAGGTTTGGGGGGTTTGAATGGGAGAAGAACTGTGGGAGAAGCTTAACACGTGCGGGGATAGTAGTACTCGAAAGCATTAATGATCGTCCGGCGCATACGGCACGGTGCGGTGGTTATAAACGATTCGTCGTGAACCTTAGCGATCGCTTCCATAATGATGCCGGGCATGACTGAAAGCAGTTTGTGTAAGCAAACTAATTGAGTGAGCGATTACGTAGCGGCTCCTTTAGACTGGCCAACGGACCAATTGACGCCAACTGGCAGGCTCTTCGGTCCTCGGGCATATTACGCCAGCTTTTCTCGATAAATATGGATACTTTTGACTACAAAGAGTTGACAGTTGAGAGTAGTCAGAGTTTTCAGCGTCAGAGGCATAAATCTCGAGGCTCTGAATGCGCCGCTCATTAATCTCTGGCCTTATTCGGGGATTATCCGAAAGACCGGATTCCCCTGGCATAGGTTCCTAACGAGCGACGATTTATTTCTCGCTTTTACCTACTACATAGCCAAATCCCCGAGAATTTCTGCCGTCTCCAGACAACAGTTCCTCGTGTTATGATTTACTAACGCACGGCAATCCGATCCTGCCGGATAAAAGTCACGTCAAGGATATCATCTTAGAATTTGAAGACATCAAAGTTTCAAACATTTTGTAAGAAAGGAAATATATTAATCGAATCTTAACGAATACTAATGTTCTTCAATTTCGACTAATGTATAAATGCGTCCATTACTTCGATGAAGATCTTATTAGCCGAAACTTTATCGTCGAGGTTAACGGCGGATGCAGATAAAATCCGGCCCCACCTTCTTTTGGCGTGGATAGCTTCACATTTTGTACCTTCGTTTTTTGAGGCCCGTTCTTAAAAACGCCAGTGTTTATCGCGGGGTTTTTTAATCGTTAGTGCTAAGAGGTTAATTAAAAGGAGATAAGGTTAGGTTTTGTTGGCAGCCAGCACGCCCGATATTCGCTTCTTCGAGAGGCTTAATTGCAGAATTACCGAACGCCTCTGGTCCTTCTTCCTTTCTCACGAGTGAGCACACTCTCTGGGCCAGTTTTTATCAAGCTCAGTCGAGAGGAAAGCATCCTTTAGCCAGCTGACGCACTAGTTATGAAAAAAGCCGATTATGTTTGCACTTGAGGTGTATTATTTGCGATTTGATGTTTCAACTGTCACGCAGAAAATTAAAAGAAAATTTTAAGGGCTTATCAATCCGATGAGGTCCGTCTTTCGCAGGATGTTAAGTTTGCGAATTTTAGCAACTGATTCAGAGTAGAACGGCGGTAAATTTTGACAGAGTGTTTCCGAAGACGGTGAGCGTGGCCTCCTGGAGCTGCGACAGGGTCCGTTGAGAGGCCATAACGTCTTATAAAAATAGGGGCAACTCCCTGCCGAAGTTAATTCGATATTACCGTAATCTCATTAATATTCCTGCTCCATAATTTCTTCAGGCAGATGGTGGTATTCTGCTCCTTAAATATACAAAGCCGAATATATTGCAAAATTTTATCGCCCCTTTCTTCGCCATATAGATAAATATAGCTCATAAAAAGAACATCGCGTCTTTTAAAATGTGGACAATGTTTACAGCACAAATTGTAGTACATAATTGTATTAAATGTATTAATTGTATATGTATATACGTATAGAAATCATTTTCATAAGCACCGTATAAAATCATACAAAATAAAGCTGGATATTAATTGAGATTGGTAGGTTAAAAATGTTCTTGTTTTTAGTTTAGATTTTCGTGACGTACCAGAGAAACTTGCGGTGATAGTCGGTTGGACGTAGATTCCTGCTTGGCGTAAATTATGATCCGTAACGCAATGGTGTTTATCGCGCGGCACCGCTATGCTAATGTTATTATGTAATATGGAATATGCAGTTAGCCGTATATGTATTATTCAAGAGGAAAGAGCTTTTCGGCCAAGAAGAGGAAGACACTCATTCGAACCAACAGCGTTTAATTAGCCTGGAGGTAAAAGCAGTGTTAGATTGCCAGTTTGATAGGAGGCTAATAAAAATTCTCTCGAGAAAGTATAGATTTCGAACCAAATTTGGCACACGGATTCGCTAACATTTATTCCCAAATCTCACACTTAATGATAATAACAATTTTTTCGCAATAATATGTGAGACCCCAGCCATAACTCCTTCAAATTTCACGCATTTATTGAGCGGCAAATCTTGGTTGTTCCTTGAACTGACTAGCAAAGTACGGAAACGCGGGCCAACCAACTCGACAAGCCGAATACAGCTCTCGTACAGTTACGTACTGGTTGGCTCGGAAGCATGATTATCCGAAAGGTCGTATGAAGCCATTACCAGGGATGTAAAGAGCGCCAAAATCCGGTTCACGAAATTGAGGAAATGCTCGGATAGCCCTGTAAAGCCCGGATCAACCGACAGGAAGAAAAAGTCGGATAAAAGTTATAACGATAATGGTCTTTGCGAAAGAACCCAATGGCCAATAGTCGCGCGCCACTCTCTACCAAACTCGTCGGACAACTGTCGGGCTTTTTTATTGCGAGTGGTGGTCTAATTTTAAAAGATTGTAGGAATTTATGGGATCGAAGAAGAGCTAATTCTTAAAAGAATAAAATGATCCGGAACGATTGGTAGTTCTTTTAATGAAGTGATACGCCAATTAATTAGCCGACACGGAAGCGCAGAAGAAGAGGGAATAGTTGATAGGTGAATGAAAGCGTAGCCCTAATGGGAGGAGGATAGGATGTTAGGGAGGGCTTTTCCGGTAGCCGGGAGATTCTTTTGAGGCTGGCAGCGAGGACGAGCAACGCGTGGCGTGTGCCGCAGTGTAGAACCCCTTTTTTTGCTGGGATTCCCATTAGAATTCCCCGTAGCAGGTGCCCAGGGCACCTCGATGGAACGGTAGCGTGCATGACATTCCCTCGACGCAGCCTACACGGCTACGTCTCCTAAGTTATGTCCGCCATCTGCGAAATTATGGACCTCCTGTCGAAAGATAGCGGACCCCTCCACACTAACCGATCGTTCTTCCTCAACCAGCAGCTAACCATAAATTTTCACCCCATTTATACTAGCACAAAATAACCTTAACTATATCCCCGATGAATCTACAATAATAAAACTCCTTTCTTTCACATTCCCGAACCAACTCTTATTTCCTGAAGAATGTACAAGTCGCGTACTTCCGGTTCAACAATCTTAAGATAATATCATTTTGTCCCTGATTCCCCGTAATTAATTGACATCCCTTGAACATCAAGACCACCCATGCATCTGTAAGTAATTCCGGAATACATACATTGATATATAGGATTGCTGTCGCGAAAGGTGCAATTTCATGCAATTGTGTCGAATTACTTCTGAACTCACTGCGATTTAAAAGTAATTGATGTCAAGCGAATTTAATCGGCATGATTCATTAATATTCCTCCGGCTGGCAGAGGATCGGAGGCACAGGATACCCCACTAAAACTATACTTTTGTGCAACGGTATATCGAGGTAGATTTTGAAAAATGGTAATAAATAATTATATTTATTACCGCCTCAATATGACGCTGGTAGCGTGCGTGCGTGTCAGTCTGCCCTGAGATGTGCGTGCATGAGCATGGTATTGCGTGGACTTTCGCGTCGAAACTTCTGCCCCCCTCTACAGCGGCTTGAATCGAGAAAAATGCGCTGAACATTAGTTTTTAAACTCGAAGAACTTGATCTTGTAAAAGATGAATATCGTCAATAATGGCAATATGCGTCAATAATACTTCACGTTATTTATACTACCTGTAATTAATACGATCTTCTTACTGCTCATTATTCGTTTAAATATATTTGTACTTTTCATAATTCAATATTCAAGGCTTTGCTGACACTTAGAATTGATCAACAGCTGCGAATATAATTTTGTCCGCGTTTTTTGTGATTCAAGGCACGATGCGCCGCGCGGCGCCGCGGCATTTCTGAGACATAGGGGCCCTCTGCCCGGGCCCCTCATCCTCACCTCTCACGTTGCAGGTCTGAGGCCCACTCCAGCGCACCGAGAGGAAAGTAGCTACTCCTCTTACTCTCTCACTGACTGACACCTTTCAAGCCGGCACACGCACAATTCGTCTTCTGGGAAGAAGAGTGAGGGGCCCATCGGCTCTCTGAGCTTCCGGCAACTGAGATCAAGCTTCTCTCTTGACTTTCAATTACTAGCCGATTGTCAGCAGTGACTTATGTGACGTCATTGGTACCGAAGAGTTAAGCAGTAACGGTAGAACTCTGTTTCCTCCGATCCATGCTTACATTCTTACAATTTATCCCTGTCCCCAAAGGATTGCTGAATAACTAGGTTTACCCATCATTGAGATTAATTATATTCTTTATCTTAGGATTGTTTAGCCACGACATATTTCTCTATATTCTCTATATTGTTTGTAAATCAAGCACTAAGTCACTTTTAAGTTATACGTGACGTTCTGACAGTAATGAATATATAATGAGTTTTACAAGAAGCTAGTGTTAGTACTTCAAGAAAATGAATAAACCTGTTTCTTTAATGGCTTACCTAACATATTCGTGCCCTTAAGTCACTTTTAAAATCATATTTATTTCTTGAAATGAAAGAAGTCAAATTAGCTTAATTCTCCTATAGAGAATTAGGATGGTAATATTGGCCAATTAATGATATGTAGAGGGTCGAGTGAATGATTATGTTTGCGGACTAGCCGGGACTGTTGGTATCGCTATCCGTAGCGTAGATCAGAGGGTAATAGGTAGCGGTGCGGTGTAGTGTGGTGTGGCGGTGCGGTACTCATCGAGCCGTAGCAAGGCTTGCTTCGCCGTCATAATAATGGTCCATTAATTAATATTTATACTCTGCCCAGGCTGGCATGACGGGCTTCCTCCGCGTATACATTACTTTCTTACTTCTGCTGGTTTGCTAGAATCGGCCACTTCCACATGGCCATATTATTCACGCTTGCTGCCGTGCGGTATTAAGACCGCCGCGCCGCGCCGCGCCGCGCCGCGATTAAAACCTTCTTGAGGCGTCTTCCAGCGAAAGGAGTACGCGTCAAGTTACCTTAGAGATTACAGGCACACAATTTATTCATTGTTTACTTCAGTTTCTGTGATATCTCTGAATGAACGTGTACCCTAATTAATGTACACGCACCAACACTTCGTTTAGTAAACAGTTCTTTGCGAGTAATACTAGTCTGCTTTCGCTTGTAAATTTGTATGAAAGATAAGATCATGTAATATATTTCTGTAGTATTGTATAATACGAGTATGAGTGGAGGTATAGTAGGAATAACGAAGAGAAGGATAAAGTGGTTTTCCAATAATCAGTGCGAGGAAAAGTAATTGGGTAATAGAGACTAGCAGCGGTCTTGCAATTTAGTAAAATAGGTCTATCATCTTTCTAGTTTCTGTCGTTCTCGTTTTCCTTGGCGGCCCCTTCGATTCTTGCCTGTTTTCACTCGCACGAACTTACACTAAATCACTTCCTATCACGATCGACTTCCTCGGAGTCATTGTTGCTTGACTGATTTCACTAATACCGCCAACTGACCTGGTATTAGGATTCTTACGACAATAGTTTCTACTGGTTACTCTTTCGATAATTGAATGGAACCGTGACGAGATACTCGCTCCTCGTTCCAGTATTTCCCTCAAGCATTTAATGGGACTTTTTTCACTCTGACTGAGAACTCTTCAGGAAACTTGGATTGATGGAAGAGTTATTTCTAATTACCCTTTGCACTCCCAAGCTTTTCCCCCTACCATTTAGTTCTGTTACGGCTGTCACTCTACTACGGTTCAAGTCTCGAATATTTTTTAATAAAACAGATTTATTCACATTTATTCACATTTCATTGTTGGGACTAATCTGTTGTGCAACAGATTGATAAAGTCACTCGATGTTATGTAATAAGATTGTGCTTGATTTAAAATCATAAAACTCGCAATTAATAGTGAACTTTCAACACCAGCTGAATAAAAGTATAGTGAAGAAAAGTGGGAAGTAATGAGTTCACCAAGAGCTACTGTGAACTTCGTAAATTTCCAACGTTAATCACGTTTCTACAATTACACGAGTTCATTATGCGGAGTTGGAGGAATGTGTGTACGTCTGTGCATGGGAATAAGTGAAACTCGGTGCTACGTGCCGACACTGCCGACGAAAAGATCGCGCGTGGACCATGACCTAACTTTTAATTAAACAGGCCAAGAATTCTCGAGGATTTTTACCCAACTAGTTTCCCACCAGTCACCTTCAGCGCAGCCTAACTTACCAAAAGTGAATTACAAGTGAAACTGGCCTGCGTTCAACCTGTTTCTGATCTACGAGCATTCTTTAATACTTTATTTGATAATAAGCATAGTTGAGAAATCATTGTGAAATGCGTTTGGAAGAATATATCCGGATCCTGTCAAGTTCTTCTTCATCTCGCTACTATTTTACTAGTATACAAATTGGCAGCAACTAGGAAGTGAAGCGTTGACTTTTGCCCCAATCTTTAATTGCATTGTGTAATTCCTAGATTGGAGCAGACGAATCAGGTATAATCAGGACACAATTACGTGTTCGGATCGAACCGTTGGAAAAAGGACTAAAAGCCGTGGCAATTACGGTGAACGTAGTGATCCGCCGTGTTTCTCTGCCACGATTTGTAATGACTCCACTTACGTCCCATTTGGGAGGGGGGGGTAGAGGAGCAGCCCGAAAAGATTGCTCCTCTTATTAATTACGCCAGTTTTGCCGAAGCACGCCACCAAAAAAAAGGCTAATTTCCTCCATGCGAACGCTTTGTCTGTCACACTCGATATTCATCTGCCGCCTTATTGCCCGGTAATTATTACCAAAGTGCCAATTAAGAGCACAATGATCCCTAATTAGAGAACGTCTTGCTTAAACCAGAAACCCTTTGTTAATCGTTCTCTGATCCATTTTCAATGTAAGATCTTTACATCTCATTTTGTACACCTGCAAGATTTTTGCTTACCCTGTCAAATATTCACCAATGACTTATTGTGCTACAACTTTAGATTGGCTGAACCCAATAATTTCCTAGCTAGAACTATCATTGTATCGTGTTAAATAGATTTTATTAATCAGGACTTTGCAAAGTGTGTCACCGCTATTACATTGAAGTACAGCTAGTCGGTGCACGCGATTACTAACAAGAAAACTGTAACACTCTCTATTCCACAGAAAGTCAGTTTGTTATGGTCTCTTGCTAACTATGATCGTTACTGACACCTTTTTTCCCTATCGTGTTTACAGGAACTTCAGTCTCTAATGAGTTTACTAATTCAGTACTTTTGTTTCGATATAGGACAATGTACTGTTCATTATAAAAACCTCCTAAACTAAACTTTCTATTATAAGTCTACAATACAAATGATTAGCAGAGATGTTTTTGGTTTAAGTTCAGGGTAAAAGATAAGATAATTATAATGTAATAAATTCTTCCTTCTATATTTGGATCTAATACGCGTCACACGAATTTACCTCTAATGAAGTAATTCCTTAAAAGACAACTAAAAAAATCTCTTGCCCTAGATAGACGGCCGTTAGAATACTTTGTTTCCTTGCAAAAAGCCAATTTACGATCGCTTTTCGTTAAGATACACCAGGGGCTAATCGGCTGCCGAATCTGAAGATCGATGGCAACCTGGTGGGAATTCTTTTCGTGCTGTAACAGATCGGGATCGTATAACAGGTAGCCGCATGCTTAGAATTTCGCCTGAGATTGTTTTTCTTGTAGGTTCCAATGGGGCTTCTATAAGGATGTCGAATACCAAAAAAAAACGAAGTTGAACACCTGTTTTTGCAAGAAATAAATTATTGCCTTTTTGTATCCGTTATATCACTGTCATTGCGATTCGATTAAACGTGTTTTACTTTTTAATCAATTTCTTTCTCAAACTTTACAACTCTCTTCAGAATCAGTCTTATTTCATTGTAGTCAAAGACAGTTTGAACATTTGTTCTGAGTTCAATATCTTCGTTAAGGTAATAGCGATTTAATTGCAGTATAATAGGTGTGAAATCGTTAAATCGGCCTCACTATAATCTGCCAGATAATACGAAAGTTTGCGAACGATTTCCTGATCTGTTAATTATCGTCTAACTGACATCTAATGTCAGTTACTGAACATCATCATCTCGTAAGGTGTAATCATTGCGAGTAAGGCACTGCATTCTTGATCGAACCCTATCGCCCAAAGGACTTAGCGGTAGCTAGCGATTATCGCCTCTCCTCCTCCTAATTACAATCATTACATGATGATTACGCGTATTCAGATATTTCGAGATTGGTGGCCACTCGGAGATGAAACGATCAAGGACCCGTACACTTCCAATTTCTATCATCAATAAATATTATACAACGGCAATATATATTTTACATTTGCCGTCTTTAAGATCGCAATAAAAATGGCAAATGAAGTGGGCAAGACTAAATTTCCATACTAATGTCCATCAAGGAGCTTATGATGGGTAAAAGAAATCTGTTTATAGGTAAGCCCGAGGAGGTTAGGGTTAGCAATTAAATGGCTGGCTGCCATCTGCGCCACCGTGCGTGCTACCGATCAATGGTACCTGCTACTTCCGTGTGTAACAAGGCTTTCTTTCCCTGGAGCACTTGACTCATAAATCTCGCCTCAAGTATCGCCTTTAAACCTGATCTTTTCTGCTGTCATATGGCGTCCTGGAAATTCTTACGGAATCGACACACTAACACTATCGTCAGACTATTATTACCATTTGAGTAATAACCGGCGTAAATCATTCTTTTCGCCACTTCAGACAGTGCATTCATTTCGAGAGAATATCCACTAATCACACATTGAAAAGTGTACCAGTGCTTTGAAGTACGAACCAAGATTAATTCCAGTCAGACTCTGGAGTACTTTAAACGAGTAGTATTAGGCGTTAAGTAGAATAGGGAATGAAACTCTGAAAACAGATGATTCAGGCACAGAACTATAAAGAAGTTTTCAAGGTTCTTTGAAAGTAGAACGGTTATCGAACTCGGTATTCCTAATACCAGCAAGATTACAGCCATGTGGGCTTTGGGAAATCAACTGAGCAGGATAATACCTAATAAAGGGGAGACCAACATGCCTTCGGTATCAAGCATCTGCCTATACATACCAGACCCCATAAAACAGGATGCATGTTTCGCGACCATAAACGTGAATTCAACATGCTCCTTCAGCTTCGAAATTCTTTTTCCCCCATCCGAAAGAGTGCAATGAACTACTTGATTAAATAAAGAAGTGATACCTTGCATTAATTTTCTTTTAACATACAAAGTTTTCAAGATAAGGTGAGAGACATTAACTAAGGATTAATACCTTCCAAGATTTAGTGTTCTCTTTGACAAAGCAGCTTGCTGAAGACAATTAAGAATCATTTTCAAATTCCACTATGCTTGAAATGAATTGGGCAAAATCAAGGGATTAATACATACAAAAAAGCAAAATAATAAGTTTATGGAAGCCCTCAGCGAAGCATTTGGAAGGATGGAATTGCATTCGGGACATGAAAGGAAACTTAAAGAGCACATTTCTTTGGGAGTTTATGGCTACGATGCTTTTGGCGAGGAAGCACGGTGACAGGATGGCTGGCGCCATGGTCCTAAAATCTTTATTAATTAAGATCTTACGGAGATTCGCGGGTTAATCTTGAAACCCGCGGCAATAAATTCTTCTTACGCTCGCAAGAAAATCGGCTGAAGGTATTATCGTCGTGTTAAGACTCGCGGAAGAGATCGGTTCACTATTTCTTTGAGTCTTCTGGCAAATATTGCCAAAAGATTTTATAAACCTGTGCAATGAGTGTCTTTTAGCATTATGTAATAGGTACACCACTCATCAAGCGTAGCTGGAATCCTCATAAATATTTGGCAAGATAAAGTAAACTGCAGTTGTTGAAATGGACTACCTGAAGAGCGAAAATCTTCTGTTAAGATAAAGCAGTCGGTTTCAATTCCTAATTCCCAAATGCTAAAGTAGTAGTATCCGGTACTGGAATGGCTATAGCCAAATCGGTGAGTGTGACAGTGAGTGTATCAGCATTGGACTAAACAATGTAGCCAGTTACGGCCGATCAGATAGAACCGCCTGACCCTTTGAACCGTGAAGATTTCCCCGGGGCAAAACGGTAGTATGTGTCTCGAATCAAATGCTTTCTCTTTGGAGGCGACACACCACGCTATCCTTTTACAGCTCTCGGCCTCCCGCAAGGTCAACCTCGTGAGAAGATGTCTCCTCTTTTGCCACACATCCATGCTCCCTCTCTCTCTTTCTCGCATTCATTTTCAGGCCATTCCCAGACGATCGAGGCCCAATCTCGATCCTGCATATGCAGATGAAACAGCAACGATTGCAACATGCATAGCCCCTGCACCCAACAGGTGTTTGCATTTTACAAATTCGAGTACCAGAAATAGGACCTTTATACACCTACAGTTATCCTTGTATGCCCCAGTTGTTGAAGGAATGTAACGAATGATCGAAATATAAAGAAAGTTTTATCATTTTTACGATCTCGAACTAACCAACGTACGTTTCTAATCAGAGGCACCGTAGTAATCAGGAAGGTGTGAAGTTTGAAAGAAGAGATGAGTCGGAGAGGACGGTAGCCGAGTTGCAGCTGTCGAAGATGAACGAAAGTAAATCTGCGGGCGTGTACGGTTAATAGGAAGGCGGAAGCTGTGATGGAAGGAGGAGATGGGAAGGGAAGAGAAGAAAAGAGAAGAGGCGATTAGGTATGAGGGAAAAGAGTAAGGGAGAAAGGATGGAGGGAACTGGAGCAGCGAGGCGTGTCGGCTTGAATGAACGTGAAGGTAGAAACGAGTGTGAGGTTAGCAGGTAGAACCGAAGGAGAATCTTCCTCTTCCTTGGTGAGCCACCTTTCAGGTATAAGAGGAGTTCTAACGTCTCTATACCTACATACATGCATACTGTCTGCTTTCCCTCGTCTTATTTCGCATCTGTTAAAGTGGGTGTGTATACCGTCGCGTCGTCTCGGGTTCCTCCGTCTCTGGCCTTGCAAGGTCGCAACCGTATCTCCCTCGGTTCAGATTCTATCTCCGATCGCTTCTCTTTCTCTTTCTAGCCGCTGACATAACGTTATTGCGCTATCAGCCTATCAATCGAGGAGTCCTCCGTTCAAAACAATTATAATAATACACATCCATAATACAGACGCCTTAATAATACCTGTTCTCATAAAGTTCGCTCACGTCAAATTGAGTAGGCTAATTCAATAGCTGATATGCGAGTCTGAGGAGAATGCATTGTGAGAAATGATCTCACATCTACCTTCCATTTCGTTCTTTGATTTTCCGTTTGTAAGTAGACAGATAAATCTAGCGGAGACTGAGTGGGTTGAAGGAGGATGATTAATTAAATTACTCCTATTATTTATACTGTAGTCCGATGCACGTTTACACAGTCCCTCCGGTGCACCTAATCACCGGGACCCATTATCTAAATCGGGATTCGAGACTACCCGATATGGCCTATCAGGAATTCCAAGATTGAAAAATTATCGCAGGAAGGATCGAAGTTAAATCGAGACATGGTGTCTTCTTACTTTTAATTTGGAGTCGAACACGTGCCATCAGTTAATCCGGGTATGGTCTTAAAGAACATGTTAGGGGAATTAGAATTATATTAGATCTTTCAGTGTTATTAAATGGATTTGTCCATTAAAAAAAGTTGTACTTTCAAATTGGGTAGCCGCCTTATAATATTTCGTTCATTCTTACTGACAGGAAATTTGAAAAAAGAACTAGGTTAGCGGAGAAAGGACGCTTCCTTTTATAGGTAATGAAATGTTCAACGATCGGTGATGAAAAGCTCAATCAGCTGTTGCAAATTAATAGAGGCACGTACGAATTATGTGCGGAAGGGGCGGCAGATACGAGAGCGGATTACTTTTTGGCGCAGAGTGATTGACTGGTATGCCATAATTGAAGACATGCCGCTTCGCTTCGTCGAATTTTCGAAGGACGTATTTGCTACGCCAGGCTTTAATTATCGCTTACCGAACGCGTGCGCGATCACACTTCGTTAATTCAAGCCATATGCATCTACAAGCCAAATTCTTCAAGAGGTACGCTAAGATTATTAAGTAGGTAAATTTGCCCAGTGACTCAAATTATCTTCCCCAAAGTCAAGTCTTCATTCGGGAGATCAAACTTTTACGTTAATAAATAAAAATATTAAAGTTAATTTATTCGACATAGTATTGAAGTTGAAAGTGCTGTACTGACTTTCAAATTTTCGGTACCCTAATTTTAAATATTAACTGTGTCCAATACGTCTCGGAAGTTGTGGACATGGAACGTGTCGCAATGAATCAATCATTAACATGCGAAAAGTAGGTCCCCCGGTGAACACTCTAATTTCTAACACCTTCCTGCTACATTTGACTGTGAATGATAGATATTATACTTGGGCTAATTTGACCTGTCAGGGTTACTTCGGAGTTCGATGGGTTAATGAACCCTAACTATGGATTCTGACGTGGGGCCCATGAAGAGGAAGCTCATGAATAATGTTACAAATTGCAAATGTGTAATCAGTTATCCAAATGGATGTTAATATCCCCCAATAATATTCCCCTCTCGGTTTAAAGAACTTGCTTTGTTTTTTATATACTTGACGAAAATTCTCCGCATCTATAATGAAGAGAAGACGTCAATCTTATGTATACTCAAGATCTGTGAATACTTTCTTCCATCACGATGTTGATCGATGGATTTTTATGAATCGCGATGCCGAATAGGAAAGCTTACCTGAAATTGCAGGAACCAGTGAGGCGGGCACTATCTACCGCAGCGATCACGCTAAGATGATCGATGGATCTTCATCCATTTAGCCAGACGTCCAACTCAAGATTCATCTCGGCAACTGGTAACTTCTTCAACGAGTCTTTCTAAGTTTCCCAATTCACACTTTCACACATCGCTCTATTACGCGACGATCTACATTAATTTGAGACTGGCCGGCGTCCCTCTTCGATTGAGTCCGCACTCGTAAACAACGCGCACTCATTGATCAGCCATAAAGTTCGAAAAGAAGTCCGCCAATTCCTTCAAAATGAGCCATTGATCAATTAGAATCACATTGCACAATCAAGTAGTTCGAAGAAGAGTCTTAGAGTCGGTAGTTCCAAAGGACAGGCCATAGTCCCTCGAAATCTCCGATTAGTAGCAGCGTGACAGTGCCGGTAGTCATGAGACATCAATGGGAAATAATGAGGATGTCCATAAGAATGAGTCTCATTAACAGTAGGTATTGTTCTTCTGTCGAAAGTCAAATGGAGCACTGACTAGCAGCCCCAATCCACCATCAGTCAGCGGTACCACTATGCTTCTTCGGTCAAGATTAGATCCTTTCGAGAAGAATAAGGTACTGAAAGGTATCCTCGGTGAGTGGAAGTGGTACCGGGAGGTATGAGGATTGCCTCCTGCGGGAGGTGACAGGGGTCCAGGATGGCAGGATGGCAGGATGGCAGGATGAAGAGGATGAAGAGTGGAGCCGGTATGAGGCAGGCAGTCAGGCAGGCAGGCAGGCAGGCAGACAGGCAGGCAGTGAGGCAGTGAGGCAGCAGGCAGAGAGGCAGGGATTGGGATCCGTGCTGGCTGGTGGTCGGGTAGTTTGTGGCTGCGAGCGCGAGTTGAGCAGTCGAGCTACGACACCGTGCGATCTTAGTCCGTCTTCCTTTCTCCGGGAAGCTCCTATCCTTCCAGTCGCTTCCTTCTTCCTCCTATTACTCTCTCTGTACCACCTCACTCCCTCTTTCTCTACCTTGCTACCGGTCTCCCGATAGTAGCGTCCTCTTCTCCCTTCTTTCGATCTCTACCTGTAGTCCTGCTAGCGAGCTTTTCCTCTCTTTCCAACTAACCTCACCCGCGCCAACTCTCCTCCTCCTCCTCCTCCTCCTCCTCCTGCTGGCGTCGGCGTCGGCGTCGTCTTCCTGGCTCAAGTAGTCTATGCATACTCTCGCTCTCTTGGATCCTGCGGCTTTCTTGTATAAATTACATTTCGTCTCAAAGAGTACCGCTCTTTTTCGAGCCGTTAACTTTCCTCGGCTGGCAACTGCCAACTGGTAGGGGACGAAAGAGAATTTGTCGCGACTTACGTCTTACGCTCAGCCTAATTCACGGCTATCTTCGGCTCAGCGGGGGTGCCTCCATTCAAGATGATTTAATGCCGTTCTACCTACAGGATTTAGAGTCAATATACGACGTGTCAACTTCTGGAACTCCTCTGCCTTTCTCTCTGTGCAGAAACTTCATCAAGAGTGAAGTTTCTACGAGGGTTAGTATTACCATGACTTATAACTAACTAGCCAGTAGTGTACCTCCATCAGCGAGAACATACTTTGCGCGCCTGTCCTACTTGTGGTTTCAATTATTTCGCGAAACTAATCCTCACGCTCCTCGTACTCTCTCATGATTACTACGGGAAAATCCTCATTCATAATGGCAGTGATATGCTTATGTTCAAAACCATCTTTCCGATCGCACGATTCCACGTTTATTATAATTTCTATATAAGTACACCTAAGCACGTCGAAGAGGTATGATTGCAAATTTAAAGTTACTGACAGATCAAAGAACATACCAGGTTAATCTTCGTACTTCGAATAGTTAAGGCTGCCCTGGCTTCCTGCTCGGCCTTCTTTCACACGGGAATCCCGTGGTCCTTCCGTTCTATCAGGCATTATCCTCCAGGATCCTGAGTCCTCGATCTATTATCGACTGCGGTTCAGCCACGACTGACGAAGCAGTCTGCACATCACCATGAGTCTGTTTCCTCCGCACAGCCTATTGTTATCCGTACACTCAACAACACTCCTTGCGTACACGGCGATGCAACAAGTTCCGAGCCACCAGCCTGCCCATCCAACCCATGCTTTTATAGCGAATCAGACCTCTATAGCGAAACGTATGCGTATAACCAGCCGCTTTCATATTTCAATAAAAAATCCCTTCTTCTATAGTGCTGGTCGACTATTTTAATAATAGCATTAATTGATGTATGTGCGAAACACGATTATACCCCTGACCGATAAGAATTACTCATTCCAATTATAAAGTTTCAAGGATTCTAATAAAACCGCAAGAAGTTTTTGCTTGTGAGTTGGGATAGAATAAATTTGAGAGATTGGTATCGCGTATCTGAGTGAGAGGCCTGTCAATAATATTTAATAATTTTATCACAGTTTGACTGGAAACATTAAGCACTTGTTACAAATCATTGAGCATGTAGGTAACTTCACCCTGGAGTAGTCTGTTTAAGCGGAATCCGTTACTCTATCTTTTGCTGAGCCCGGATCATCAATAAATTCTATGGCACATGGCACAGCTATCATCCACGGTGCGGCTCGCACTTCTGTTCTCACACTTTTGTTTCTCTTTCAACAGCAGCCTCCGCAAACACGCACCGTACCTTCTTTTGATACGTTTCTTATGAGATGAGACTTTCGATGAAGCCAATACTTTCGAGGTGTTGCTCTTGCAACTGCCAGGCTCCTAATTTCTCATTGTTGAAGACCGCAAACCTTCTTATCCCAAAGCTTCCATATTCAGAATTTTATACAATTTCAACGTATCAGGTTCTTCATATACCTATAAAGACAACTTCCTAATTTGGGATTAGGCCATAATAAACATAGTAACTAACAGTTAACTCAAAATCAAGTTTTCCAAATTAATCCTCTTAACTTACTTTCGCCATAATACAAGATTGCTATCAATCTCGGACTCAGCGCTTCCAATATGATTTTCTTTAAATGAGAGAGTTTGCAAGCACTTGCATATGATCATTTCCAGGAAAATGATATGAAATGGAGAAAGATTGGAGGAGGTAAGAATGCGATAATAGGAAGAAATCGCGAAAAGGAGGACAACTCTCGTGTGCTCCGAGGAGCAGTGCATCGTGACGGTGGTCGTGACGCTTTTCACAGAGCAAGGAAGATGATCAGAGTGAGTGTTGTTCACAGGCGGACACGCGTTTACTCGAGCACGCAACTATAGTGAGGCCGCTGAGAGAATGAACACGGTGAGGGAGGGTAACCAGGCGGACCGAGCCGAAACTTTACCCTCTCCAGTTACGCTTTAGGAGTTTTCTAGCCTGGCTTCCCCTCACGCGCTTTCTACCCACACATGCTGCGCGCCTTGTAGCCACGCTCTGCGTCTGTGTTTGAGATTTGAACTGAGACGACGGGCTCCCGCCTCTACTCACTTTCTTAATACAGAGAGTGATTCTAATTCTCATTATACGTCACTGCTCGCGCGATACCTCCTTACCTCTTCAATGCGGACTTTATAAGGGATTACCTATCTACGATGATGATTGACTCTGGCCAAGAGTCATTTATTACACTTCTCACAAAAATTAATGCATCACTTTTTTGACCGAAAAATCACCGATTTTTGAAGCGGCATAACTCGGCTCGATAAAATCGTACAGTAGTTTTTCAATACTCATTTTACAGCTTGAAGCTTCCTCTTTCAGAGCCTATATCGCATTTTTGCTTACAATAACTTGTCTGTTATTAAACAAATGAAAACTCGAGCTATCTTTTTTCTGTTCGAATTACGCAAGTTCAAGCGAGTTCACGGAGTTGTAAATTTTTTTGGTTAATTCACATTAATATTATCTTGTAAAGGAAAGCTCCCTCTTCAAAATGAGCTATTGGAAAGTCGGGTACAATTTTAAAAAAAATTGTTTATCGGACTGTTATTATGAAGTGTGTCGCGAGCATTGGAATTACGGAATTCGAACAGAAAAAAGATAGGTCGAGTTTTCATTTATTAAATAACAGACAAATTACTGTAAGCAAAAATGCGATATAGGCTCTGAAAGAGGAAAGTTCAAGCTGTAAAATGAGTATTAAAAAACTACTGTACGATTTTATCGAGCCGAGTTTTGCGGCTCCAAAAATCGGTGATAATTCGGTCAAAAAAAGTGATGCTTTAATTTTTGTGAGAAGTGTATTTTATGGTTAACTTAGAGGCAGGGATTATGACTTTTCTTCGGCTTGCTCAGAGTCAATCATCAGCGTAGGTAATCCCTTACAAAGTCCGCATTGGATAGGTAAGCAGGTATCGCGCGAGCAGTGACGCTCCCCGGTTAATTGTTTTTATTCAATACTTGAAATCGCTTTGCTACCCTGGACGAAACAGTAGTCGGCAGGTAGAGGAAACTCCACGTAATATTTTTAAGTCAATCTTCGAGTGGCTAATTTACCCCAACATTACTTTATTTGCAAATTACAAGTTTAATTGAAACAACAACCCTTATAATATATCAATTAATCCTGATCAATGAGAAATCATAAAGTAGAATCACAGTAATCTCGTGTGATGATGACCGACTTCGAAAAACTGACAGCATCCCAGAAAACTGAAAACTAAAAGAGCTGGAAAAATAAAATTAATAATCAAAATAAGCAGAATAAAAATGCGCTGAAAAGTAAAAAATAATTTGGTGTTTTCGTGCTTTCGTCATTTTGCAGTCATAATGTGTAACGTTGGCAACCTTCCCGCATTGTACTGCAACCCAATGCAACACCCAACCCTTTGCAAGCCCAAATATTTTGCAACTTTTCGGAGTCGGCGCAAATATAAGTAAAATACTACTCGTCTGACTTAATATCACCTACCCGAATTCTCTCTTTTATCGCGCCAAGTCCAATCCCACTTGCTCACGCTCATTTACGATCTCTCTCTTTTCTTCTATCTTCGTCTATACAGGGTGTAAACGATATGACTCCCGGCGCTTTGAGGGAAGGCACAGGGGAAAATTTTAAACATTTTAAAATGAGATTATGATGTCCGATCTTTGTTAGTTTGGTTGGTATAACATATTAATGGTGGAGAGGCTATCTTCGATCCCACTGCTAGAATCGTCCCATAAATTCGTGCATGTGTGCTGTTGTGCGATTGGAGGTAACACCTAAGAAAGCGACTTGATACTCGGATTGGTTTACATAATAATTAATAAAGTATTTTTGCTCCGGGTGAACGATGTTTGCAGACTCAATAGTGTGCAAGTGTAGTGTAAATAATAGGGTGCGTTCGCCCCCCAAGTGTCGGTGTCTTTGCGGGATGTAACGTGACACCTTTAAGGGCCGTCCCCTATCTCTCGGTAGAATAGGCTGAAACCAATTGTTTTCTCAGATTCGAACCGATATAGTTATATTAGTTGCATCCCAATGGTCCAACAACGACGAATCACCGAGAAGGGCTAAGACAAAAACGCAAAAAAGTAAAGAGGGGCCCTCGGTCAATCCCCGATGTTGCCGACCTGCCGTTCGATTACTACCCGTTCCAATAACTTACAGCTTACTTTAAGATGCAATAACAACTAAACTAAAAGTGATAGGATCTAAACATTTGCCCCCTATAGCCTTAGAATTTTCCCCTCTACCATCCCCTAGAGCGGCGGGAGTTATATCGTTTACACCCTGTATATCTATCTATCTGTTCACGAGAATACTTCCATGATAGACGAAGAGAGAATGATAGATACAAGAGATGATTATTTGAGACAATCATCTACATCTATGAGATGTTAGAATTGTCCTCCATATACCAGACCAGTTAATGTTAACAGTAGTAGTAGTATGTTACACGGGAGATACGTTTAGATAATATATACATATGTGTATATATCTATCTAACCATCCACAGGAACACGTTCATGATAGATGAAGGCAGAAGGATGCACACAATTGTAAAGAGTATTCTCTTGCTTACGGTCTGCTATATGTGACTGTCTTTTGTAGTATTTTACTTATATTTGCGCCGACTCCGAAAAGTTGCAAAATATTTGGGCTTGCAAAGGGTTGGGTGTTGCATTGGGTTGCAGTACAATGCGGGAAGGTTGCCAACGTTACACATTATGACTGCAAAATGACGAAAGCACGAAAACACCAAATTATTTTTTACTTTTCAGCGCATTTTTATTCTGCTTATTTTGATTATTAATTTTATTTTTCCAGCTCTTTTAGTTTTCAGTTTTCTGGGATGCTGTCAGTTTTTCGAAGTCGGTCACATTTTTTTTTAAATATTTTTTTTATTTCATGCTTTTTAGTATTTCAAATGCATACAACGATAGTTCGCACTAGATTGCATCTCGAATTTCATCGATGCACTGGTGTACCAGTTATAGACGAACAAATGTATCCGGAATTGTCGAGGAAGGAAAAGCTTTTATGCACTAAAAATGATTAGCATTAAACAATTTCGGAAAAATTTATGGTGAGACTAAAGTATGTGCATCCTCAATAAGATATGTCAGATTTAGTCAATATCGGTCCAACCATCTCGAAGATAACGTTGGACAAACGCAGTTTTAGTAGAAAAGTGAAATCAGCAAAACATTCGGTGTTTATGCAATAACAATGGTTAGCGTTAAACAATTTCGCAAAGATTGATAATGGGACCAAAGTACAAGCACCCTCTATAAGATACGTCAGATTTCATCAAAATCGGGCCATGCATCTCGGAGATATCGACGGACAAACGAAAATTATAGTAGAAACGTGAAATCAGCGAGAAATGGGGATTTTATGCAATAACAATAGTTAGCGTTAAACAATTTCGTGAAAATTTATGTTGCAACTAAAGAATGTGCATCCTCTATAAGATACCTCAGATTTCATCAAAATCGCTCTATCCATCTCGGAGATATCGACGGACAAACGAAAATTGTAGTAGGAACGTGAAATCAGCGAGAAAATGGCATTTTATGCAATAACAATGGTTATCGTTAAACAATTTCGGGAAAATGTGTAATGGGACCAAAGTACGAGTAACCGCTATAAGATAGACAAGATTTGATCAAGATCGGCCCATCCATCTCGGAGATATCGACGGACAAACGAAAATTGTAGTAGAAACGTGAAATCAGCGAGAAGATGGCATTTTATGCAATAACAATGGTTATCGTTAAACAATTTCGGGAAAATGTGTAATGGGACCAAAGTACGCGTATCCGCTATAAGATAGATAAGATTTCATCAAGATCGGTCCATCCATCTCGGAGATATCGACGGACAAACGAAAATTGTAGTAGAAACGTGAAATCAGCTAGAAAATGGCATTTTATGCAATAACAATGGTTAGCGTTAAACAATTTGGGAAAAATGTATATTGGGACCAAAGAACGAGCATCCTCTACGCGATAAGCCTGGGTTCATCAATTTCGGTCCATCCATCTCGGAGATATCGCTGGACACACGAAAATTCCCTCAGAAACGTGAAATCGGCGAAGAATTGGGTTTTTATGCACTAACAATAGTTAGTGTTAAACAATTTGGGAAAAATTTATATTGGGACCAAAGTACGAGCATCCTCTACGCGATAAGCCTGGGTTCATCAATTTCGGTCCATCCATCTCGGAGATATCGCCGGACACACGAAAATTTCAGCAGAAACGTGAAATCGGCGAAGAATTGGGTTTTTATGCAATAACAATGGTTAGCGTTAAACAATTTCGAAAAATTTTATAATGGGACCAAACTGTGAACATCCTCTATGATATAAGCCCGGTTTCATCCCGATCGGTCCAGCGGTCTTCCCGTACTAGCCGGACAAACATTAAAAAAAAAAAAAAAAAAAAAGAAACATAGCGATCGAATTGAGTACCTCCTCCTTTTCGAAGTCGGTAAAAATAGTATCTGATTTTCGTCTAAATAAGCGATTCAATGCAAAAGAACTGATCCGTCTTAAGAAAAATGGCTGTCGGCGGGCAAAAAAGCCTGGCTTGCGGGTCGCCCAATGTGTCAAACAGAGACAGACGCAGGTTCTCTTTATCTAAGTTAGGCTGACCCTATTGAGCCAGGCAACCAATAGCGAGGCTGTAGATGCATAGGTCCTAGGACCGCGACGCACCCAAGTCTCAAGGGAAGTGGCACTGACTGCGCTTGGGTGAAGGAAATCTCGAGTTCATTCTCTTACCGGCCTCACTATAGGCCCAGTTTCCACCGCGGGTGTCCCCTCCAGTCTCCAGCCGGCCGCGGCCCAACTACCAATGGCCCTCTTCCACTCCTCATCGCCACTAAGATCACAATCAAATGCCGAGTTGCGCGAACAAACTATGCGGAACGTCGGTTTACTGCGGGGCCCCCATCCTTCCTGCCCCACCAGATCCTTATCGATAGCCAAGGACACGGACATCCACGATTACCGCCAAATGAATCTCTTTTTACTAACTCCACTCTTTATTACATTTAGCGATAGTAATATCGGCCATCCAGTGCACAACTCTGCCTTATTGACAACTAGCTAAGCTTACTATTCCTGGGTGAAACGAGGTCACTGTCAGCGCGAAACAATATTCTGGATTAGCCTAGTGACATTAATTCCTTGTGGATAGTATGCTAGTATGCGCTACCACAACTGGAAACACCAATCTGTCGGGGATACGCGGGTCTTGATCTTCTTGAAACGAGCAAAGCTTATTCTGGCATCATTCAAGTATTTGAATATCTCCTAACATGTGGTTTGCATGAAACCTGACATAACCACAGGTAGAAGCCTACCAAAAGAAGGTTTCTGGAGATGAAATATGGAGACTGGTGAGCAACGGGCCCAGAAGTGTCACTGGTGAGACTCAAGTGACACCACCGATTGCAAGAAATGTCAACGTAATTAAAGTTTACCACCCGCTACTCCACATTAAACCCATGTCCGATCTTCTTTACATTTTTACCGTTCACGTGTGTAATTTAAAAATTAATTCCTCGTGAAATTTCGAAGGAAGCATAATTTGTGTGATGTGCAAATTGTATGTTTCGTCCACTTCTTTTATGAGTTGTGCCTTATTCGAACTCAAATAAGGTTTATTTTTGCGAATTTTGCATCATTTTATACTTGCTTTATGCACTTTCTATTGGACAATGTATTTAATGGTGGCGGATTGTCTGCCACCACAATGCAAACCAATAAGAACTGTAAGTAATTACTTCTTTCTGGTTATTTACCAGGAAGCATTAGTGACGTGTTACTCAGGAGTGTGAATAAAAATCGGAGTTAAAAATGGCGTTTTGGGGAAAGAGGAGAGCGGCAGCAGGGGGTACGAGTGGGGAAGAGGGCGTCGGAGAGGATGGGGCCACCCGGTGAGCAATTAAAGCTAAAGTTCTTATTCATTTAAGCGGGTATGCAGATGCCAGAAGGAATATTGGCATGCTGCCTGGCCACCCGGAAGGTAATTAATGGGTAATCGATGGTCTCTTTTGCCGAATACACGCCCGGTGTAACCCCGATAATCGCGACCCTCCACCAAAATGCTATCCTTTCAAACTTGCTCCTTACGAATTTCTCGATTACTTGCCCGACAACCGTTCCTTCCTCCACCTAATGAACCACGAATTTACGTGATGCCTCCTCCACTCAACATCCCGCTAATGACAATGTTTTCGCGTGAAGGTCACCTCGTCCGAATTATATCCCCCCTTTGAACACAAGCCGGTATTTCTCTTGATCTGTCAGTGACATTCTTGGACCTGTTTTGACCCCGAGTGCAAGTAAATAATATCGTCCACTCGATATGTTCTCGTGTGAAGGTCACCTTTTCCCAATTTTTGCCCCCCTTTCAACACAAGCCGGTATTTCTTTTGATCTGTCCATCGATATACATACATGCCGATATCACGTGGCATCTCGATGACCAGTAGATAAGGTCGATGTCCTATAAGCAACAAGTCTAGTATTAATAGCAACATTGTGACGAAAGAGTTGCATGATCATTAAGAATAGTGTTGCAAGCCATACATGTCATAGTAAATGGCAAAGATATGTACAAATGGAAGGGAGCTCCATAAATCTACTGGAATCGACAAGATTTATAGATGTTAATGAAGAGGACAAATAACCGAATATTTGTTTCCATTGTAACATCTAAATATCAAAGAAACTGTTAAAAGAAGCATCGCGGAAAGGTAAAAAGAATCTGCAAGCCAGGAGGAAGGGAAGGGATCCATGAGTTTGTTTGAGGTTGGGAACCGGCACGCAATGCTGAAGTCGGGTGAGCGATAACTCTTCGTCAAGTTGGTGCAGGATGTCGCAGCACTTTTGGAGGATAAGTCTTCTACCAGGACACCCACTGCGTGCCCTATTAATTCCGGCGATAAGGAGCGCGCGCGCGCGCTCTCAGGGAAGATCGAGGTCCTGGACCCGATACGCTTCTTTGCCGCGAAAATTCATTACGCCCCGGCCGATTAATCTCCTCCACTTGTCCCAACGATCTTTGCAGCTCCATTAAATCTTCGTGTCGTCGCAGGAGATGCTATCGGTCATACCAGAGCCTCGCATTATATTATCCGGTGACTACTGCGACCGGTACACATCCACATGCCGAGTATTCCGATAGCGGCACCTCGCAAGCCCCTCTTTCTCGCTTATCAGATTTCGACTTCAGATAGACCAACTTCTTCTTCGAGTCTCTTCCTTCTTTTCTTACGGCCTGGATTACATTGTTTTATGCCTATTGAATCTTCGACTCATGTATTGAGCATTATCGTTTGTTCTGTTCATACATAAATATCTGTCGATTCAGCGGGCTTTAACTACAAAGATCTAGGTTATGTCACAGTCTAACTATGAAATATCTCATGCATACAAAGTGTTCTATTGGACCTAAACCTTCATATATCATTAAACCAGCGATTGTTCAGTCTAAGATGAATGCACATGCCAGAAAATGTTTCATGTACACAACCGTTTGCTAGTTACAACAACAACAGTGTTTTTGCGCTTTTGGACCAATTACATAGTTGCCAAGAATGGTAATTACACGGTTTACTTGCCTCACTTACTAAATCTGCAGCGTTTAACCGAACACGCGCGATCGTTAAAAGATAGTGCGAGAACCTAAGACTAAAACAACAATGATTCGCTATTGGAGACTTCTCGTCTTTCTGTCGTGCAAGCGCAGGTGACCGCAAAAAAGCGTGCTGCCTTAGCCAATAAACATTAGAAGTAGAAAATTAGGATTATCAAAGGCTGCGGCACGTACCAGAATGATTATCATGTAATACTCTGAAGAAAGCCGGAGCGCAAGAAGCCTAGGAGCATTTTAGCAAGGCAAAACGTGCGCTGGAGGATGCTATTCGACGCGGCTACGTCTTCTCCCGAAGGAAGAGACGTGCGATACCAGCCAAGCAGAATGGTACTTAATGGAGGCCTACAGTTAGGTAACATGTGGCAAAGCGACCATCTGTCTAGGAAGCAGACACTCGCCTGCAGGATGAGGACGAAACACCGACCAATTCGTTCCTCATCCATGCCGAGCAACAATACATACCTCGAACGCCTGCGCCATATATCTATGTAGAAGCAATTACCTATGAATTATGCACTTTGGCATTAAATAATGGAACAGAATTAGCGAATGTGACAATAATATTACTAAAATCGATTAGAGATGTGGTTCTGTAAGTGAAGCAAATCCTACGGTGTTCTCTTTTTGAATTGTTGCAGTAGCCACATTATGTATCATTAATAACTAGAAAATACTTTTATTATAAAGAAAGACCTTTGAATCGTACAGGGTGAGTCACTTGCCTTTGAATCACCACTGTCGAGCATACACTGTTCCATTGAAAATCATTAGAAATAACCTAGACCACCGCCTGGCAAGTTAGGCTCCCGAAACTAGGGCCCTGGAATTTTTATGGCATCTTCCTCGATGTAAAAAAACATTACCCACCAAATTTCAGCCGCGAAAAATGTCGGGAAGTCCAAAAAATATGGGAAAAACCGTGCAAATTAGATGAAATTCATTATTCAGGAACGATTTTTTCGTATTTTCGATACAATTCCGGCCTCTTTTTCATGGATTCTTCGTTTACTATCCGCTCTGGTACACAAACAATGGATTTATGAAGAAAAAACCCGGGTTCGAGGACCTTTGAAAAATTGGATATTTTTGATGGCCAAAAATATGGGGAAAAAAAAATTTCGAGCTGGGGCTCTGAAATTTATATCACATCTTCCTTGATGCAAGGGGAGACTCCCCACCAAATTTCAGCTCCGGAAAATGTCGGGAAGTCCAAAAAATATGGGAAAAACCAGCGAAAATTCCGAAAAAATCGAACTTTAAAGGCAATTTTTGTAGTGTTTTCGATAGAAATCCGGACTTGTTTCGACGGATTTCTTGTTTTCTATCCATTTTCATTCATAAACAATCGATTCCTGAAGAAAAAAGCCGAGTTCGGGGACCTTCGAAAAATCGTGAAAAAATCTGAAGGGGTACCCCTTAAGAAAAATTTGCCGAAAAAAAAATTTTGAACTAGGGCTCTGGAATTTTTATGATATCTTCCTTGATGCAAAAAAACATTACCCACCAAATTTCAGCCCCGGGAAAGGTCGGGAAGTCCACTAAAAAAAATAAAAACCGTTAAAAATGAGCAAAAATGGACTTTTCTGGAAGGTTTTTCGACCCGTTTTCGTTGCAAATCCGAACTTTTTTTCACGGATTCTTTGTTCTCTATCCATCCTGATACGAAAACAATCAAAATATCCCGGGATCAGCCGATTTTGAGAAACTTGAAAAAATTGACCATTTCCGAGGGTCGAAAATAGGCGAAAACCTAAACTTTGAGGTAGGGCTCTGAAATGTATATCACTTCTTCCTTGATGCAAGGGCACATTCTCCACCAAATTTCAGTGCCGGGGAAGGTCGGGAAGTCCACGAAAAAAAATAAAAACCGTCAAAAATGTTTGAACATGAAAGTAAAATATTGGCGCGCTGTATTGCTAGAGACTACATAATTTAATAGAGTCTATTGTTAAACAGAGAATATATATTATAATGAAATAGATGTCTAGTAAAAGTGGGCTAGGAGAGTTCTGATTCAAAGGCAAGTGAATCAGCCTGTACATGTCTCGAGTGTCTGTATTATGATTCTCTATAGTATTTCAGAAAAGATCGAGTGTAACATTCCATTATCTAGATCAGTATAATAATAGTGATATGGAGATGTCACTTCATTAATGTGATCTGGAAACTAAATCCATAATATCAGAGCTTTATAGCAATACAATAAATCCTTCGACCACTGCAAAGCGACAATAGTTAACCTGAGCCGTAGTTACTATTAATTAACAAACACATACCTTGACCAAGGGATAGGCATATTGCCTATATATATCAACAGATAAGAATCCTTTTCCTAAAGAATGCATACGTGTTACAGTGAAACAAGCAGTGTACACCTCGACCGTTTTTCTAAATCTACAATCATTCGAAGTAAGGGAACGTCACGGTATACATAAATACACCGAAAAGAGACTAATATCAGGCATCCCAATCTTTCGTTGGCGGATACTCTTTGTCATTAACCCCGGAAGATTCCTACTGCAGCGGGAAAGAACAGCTATGTTCTCGCTTCTTCGAGGCGACGATAAAATCGGAATCGCATTCGTTTCGGGGAATATTAATAGATGTGGCCAGAAGCCCCCATGCCTACACTCTAATTATAAGTCCGGATAAAGCACGCGCTTGCGTAATACCATGCCTGCCAGACCACGTCTGCTCCAGTTACTCTCTTATCTAACAAACAAGCTTTTTGTTTATCATGAACAACTATTTATAACTGTTTAAACTTCTATTCCGTCCACTTTTCCGTTTTTTATGCTAAATTTTATGTTAATTAAAAGTATTTTTGGATGTCGAAGGATGATGATAGGAAAATAGATCGTATCGATATCAACCACTGCCAAGAGAAATATACTACTCATTCAGGAATGAGAGCTGATAAAAACTTGATAGGTCGACATCAAAATCAATTTGGATACAATAAATTCGATACATATAATGATCTTGTTCGCAACAATTTTATTTCTCTTTGCAAACTGCAATCAGAAAAAGGAATTAACAAAATGATAAATTAAATATAACTAGTAGAGGTCTCATAGGTCTCGTGGCTGATCAAGGTGTCAAACACTGTGATAGTAGAATGGTGTATTTTCAAGGGAACCGGAAGCATGATCATCCAAGTGTATAACTGAATAATTAGCTAAAGAGAGTGGGCTCTACCATCGCGCAGCACACAAGGTACTTAAGTAATCGTGCTCCGTGAATCTTGCGATAAATCAGTAAGTTGTGACTACGGCTCTTATCTGCCAGCAGATACGTCACAATCTGCTCTACTAATGAAGATTACGTTAGTGGAGAAGAGTAATATTTCAACGGAACTAGACTACTTCGTGTGCGCTCTTTATCTTACACCAGCAATTTGCTCGTATAGTCATGTATACTTTTCATCTAAAATTATGCAGTATGGTTCGTGTGGTTGTCACTGAATCAGTAAACTGCAAGTTTGTCCATTTCCATCATTTTCCTGTGATCCCCAGAATGCATTTTATTTAATAGTGCGAATGCAGAGTAGGATCCCCGCATGATCTGTAACATTTTTAAATTATTCCAAGTATTTTTCCACTCAAGCATAACAAAAATATAAACAAATAAATCACTCAGTACAAAGTAAAAACAGTACTGCCAATCAATAAATTATACAACTCAAATGTTATGAATGAGAAAATTATACATATATTTGTTTATTTGGATTTAGTTTTAATAATTGTTAATATTTGATAAAGCTTGATGTTATTGGACGAGAGACGGTATTGTGGGAATACCAGGTTTGCGGGTGGAAGAAACTAGCTGAATTTGAAGGTCTAACAAATTGTTTATAACAAGGCGATAAGTAAGATTGTTGTTAGTCCATTGTTCCGCATTATAAACACATAAATCATCAAGTTGTCAGGATGGCCGAGCGGTCTAAGGCGCCAGACTCAAGGTTCATACCTTCTCAGTTAAAAGCTGAGTTCCGGGCTTTCTGGTCCTCTCTGAGGGCGTGGGTTCGAATCCCACTTCTGACAAATTCTTTTGCAATTTTTTCTTTAATTTTGAACAATCCATCCATATTGAATATGATGTTTTACTAATTTATTATGAATTGTATGTTCATTTCGACTCCTGTTGCGAGAATAGTTTTTATAGTTCTCGTAATATGTTTTTGAGTCTTTTATTATAGATATTACCGGGCCAAACAACAAATACAGGGTCCTAGATACTTTGAAGCATTTTCAAATATAACTATAATCATATACTACCACAAACAGATTTTCTATGCCGTTTCATAGTTGTTTTTGATATTCAGAAACGAAACCACGGAAGCACACTGATACTAGTATTTTTAATAATGGCAATAGGGTACGAAACCTTAATGAAAATTCCAGATTAGGTGATCTAGTTTCATGATGTACAATTTCAGATTGAGTTCTCAAGTGTCAGGATGGCCGAGCGGTCTAAGGCGCCAGACTCAAGGTTCATACCTTCTCAGCTAAAAGCTGAGTTCCGGGCTTTCTGGTCCTCTCTGAGGGCGTGGGTTCGAATCCCACTTCTGACAAATTCTTTTGCATTTTTTTTTTGAATTTTGAAAAGTCCAACCATTTTTAGTGTGATCTTTTACTAATTTATTATGAATTGTATGTTCACTTCGAATCCTGTTACGAGGATAGTATTCATAATTCTCGTATTACATGTTTGAGTCTTTTCTTATACATATTACAGGGCCAAACAACAAATATAGGGTCCTAGATACTCTCAAGCATTATCAAATATAATTGTAATCATATACTATCACAAACAGATTTTCTATGCCGTTTAATAGTTGTTTTTTATATTCGAAAACCAAACCACGGTACTTTTAGTAATGTCGATGGGGCATGAAACCTTTTTGAAAATTCTAGGATAGGCGATCTAGGTTGTGCAATTTCCGGGTGAATTCGCAAGTGTCAGGATGGCCGAGCGGTCTAAGGCGCCAGGTTCAAGGTTTATTCCTTCTCAGCTTACAAGCTGAGTTGAGTTCTGGGCTTTCTGGTCCTCTCTGAGGGCGTGGGTTCGAATCCCACTTCTGACAATTTCTTTTTGCTTCTATAAAATAGTGGCAAAATAGCATTCACGACATATCAGGCTTATCTAAGAACTTGCGATAAATAACCACTTGTTAGAACTCCATCTTTATCAACAAGGAATTAAATAAAAAGAATTAACTTATGCAAAATCTGTGAAACGAGTGATGATTCGGACCTTCAAGATTGACTTTTGACTTAATGTAGATTTTGATCCGCACATAACATAACCTTTGACATGCTAATGTAGGCTATATTTTCTTTACTGAATGGCATGGATATAAATGATCTAGTACAGAATACGAAGGTGCTAACGCACTGTCGGATAGGCGATTCGATGACACTTATCCTTCGTCTTATCTCACTTTATCAGACACGTGGTAAAGAATTTATGAGTTTTCTGTCGCCAATTCAACGTATTTCCACAAAACTTCGTCCATTAGCAGCGGGGACCGGTCGCAACATTTCCTATGACGAAATTAAAATGGATATCACGCGCTAGTAAGTAGCGCCGCGTGAAAACTAATGGAACCCATAAATGGGCCGTAAGATCATTCAAAAACCATAAGCTGACCGTGAAAGCTAGAGAAAAAGGCGATTTGAATAGCCGAATACTTACTTAATCGACCATTTCATGCTTCGGCAGAACTCTCCCTAGTTTTATGACGCGATGAATTATTCGAATTGTCCATTCGCAATTAACACGTGCCACGTATACTCGAATTCGACTGATCAACCGCTACCAGAAGAAAAAGGAGCGGACTGTGACGACGGAATGATTTTTATGTTAGGATTTCCATAGGAATGAGTCTTTTCGCGAATCGGTGCTCGGTTGGCCTGCTGTCTTACTGTTACGTATGCAAATCGAATTCAATACCGAATTTCAGTTTGATCGCAGCAATTAAAGACTTCGCAGAATGTCGCTCATTAAGGATCAATAATGCAAACGTGACACACGCTATGCTTTGATGCGCACATAAAAGTATCCTGGCCCAGGAGAGGAGGAAAGGAAGATCGCACCATGTACTTAATTAGAATTTTGCCACTTAGGTAAAGAAAAATACGTACCGCGACGAAGGTATCCAGGGATATAGTATAAAAACTACCGGCTTTTACCCTAAAAGGCTGTCTCGAAAACATAGTCGAGAGAATCATCAACATTGCCACGTCACCAAGTGGTTTGTTATTCCAATGTGAGAGCCACTGATATCGATCAACCTGCGCACACTAAAACTAACATGTCAATAATCATGGCAATGCCACAACTATTTATTGCCTGGTCTTTAAACTTGTGATTCGTAACCTGTCAAGTCCTAATTAAGATGTTTACTTTGGTTAAAATAGTTATGGAGTCTCTAAAGCCGTAATTAAGATCTTTGGATTGCCTCCTTGTATGTTACTATCTTTATTGCCATTTTATCTCAATATCATACAACTACGAACTAAACATGCAAAAAGAATCTTTTCGGTTAGTCAGTTCTATTTGTCCCGCTCTTATTCACATTCCACGCGCAACTTAACCATTTGGGAGTTTAATATTTCCAAGCCCGTAAGTCCAGTTATTGAATTTAGTGTATCACTCGTTGTCTAATCATGATCCTGATCGAAGCTCACCGAATGTATCAACTCATTTCCAATCCAACAGGTATGCAGTAGTTGAGATACCGCTGATATTAGGTACATGCCAAACCTGAGAACGTTCGAACCCTGATCCCTAACCTATAAGGCAGCATGTAAATCGATCACGATCCCTTCATAGTATTCCAGCCTCATTGTGTGACTTACCACGACTGCTTGGAAACCAGTTAAGCAAATTACTAAGGTACTCGAGAGTAATTGAACGAGCATACTCGAGGAAAAGAGCTCGTTGTGTCCAGCAAGCACTGCAATTAGGCGCTGATGAATCCGCAGATATTTCTTAAAATTTGTCACGAAATTTTTCTTTGTTTGCCCCGTATACTGGAAAACACAATACAATTTCCAGCCTTTTCTTGTTGATATTACGAAGCATTTTGCATTAAGTCGCGCAATTCATTGAAACTTACATCATTAACATCAAGCACGTCCCTACAGTGCTCGAAGTTCAAATTTAGAGAGTCGGATATCATTATCATGTCATTGCATAATGAGCATATCGTACTATCTATGTTAAGTATGGCAAGTACTCCTCCGGCTAAAGCAAACGTCTGTAGTGTGAAAGCCAGTTCGTACCAAGGCGTTTTGGTAGCGTCCACGGGATACTTCGCTCTAATTGGGAGGCATCCTTCAGGTGCAAACAGTATGAGAGCAATCAACAGAAGACAGCCGAGAACGGAAAATCCGTAGAAGCACACTCTCTTTCGTAGTAAGAAGTGATCGAGAACATGCTGGATTGCTGTATCTGCGAAGAATGTTCCGCAAGCCGTATAAAAATTGTCAAAGCAGTTCTGTATAAGGAAGCTCGTCGAACACGACTAGACATATTTAACTTAAAGGCTCTAAACTTGTAGCTGTTCTTCCTGGAAAGGATTTCCGATGAATGATGTCTTTTGCATCACGGGCAAATAAAGAAAAGCCTGTCACACTCATTATCTAGTTGAAAATGATGACTGACTAGTTAAAGTACTTTATATCATCTGTGCCAAATACCCATTTTTTGTATTCCTAACTCCCCATTTCTCCAGAAACATGTAAATACCATGTCTAACATGAATTAAGTCATGCGAAGGATTTCTTATCTAAACGGAATTGTTGATACAATCGCTAAAGTAATCTAGGTCCAAGTGGTAAGTGTTCATAATGAAAGGAGATGTAATGAGACCACCCTACTCGTGTGCCTGCTCAAGAACTGGGCGATTTTGTAGTGTCACCTTCGCAGCTCTATCTGCAGAACGAGATCTTAATGGCCAGTAATGCAGGGTCTTGGGATAATGCCACGCCAGCGACAAGGCGTCGTGGATGACGCGATCGTGCAAAACGCCGAGTAATTCCTGATGAATGTGGGTATCCTGGATTAAGAGGCAGCCCCGTCGAAAGATGTGACAGGTCTGCTCCAGGAAAAATGACGAAGTGGTCTTGAATTAACGGGGAAGACGGCCTGGTGTCATCCCACCAGAAAGAGAGAGAGAGCCTTACTTTTGACGCGCGGCACTCGTTAACCACTTCCCTGACAAGTTTTTTGCTCAGCCTCTTTCGAACAAGGATCCGAATGTCCTCCTTTAGCCAACTCTTATCACTATCATTATTTCTCATAATCGTCCTTCACTCGGCCATGCTAACACCCCGAATTCGCTAATCCCACCTTTCGCATTGCAATTGCTGATTTGGATGGACCTATACCGTCAAGAGAAACATCTCTATTGTGCGGATCATGCTGTCAACACAGAACGTGTACGGCTTTTGAATTGCTCCACATAAACGCTTAACACATTCACCAGAAGTCTTGCAGAGCTCTTCGCCGCACATGAGTATCTCTTCTATCAGACAGACTATCTTCTTGCGTCGAAATTGAAAGTTCATCGTCTTAAAGAGCACCAGGCATATGCCTACGAAGACGCAGCCGTCGTCGGTCACAATGGATAAGTCGTGCATGTTGGCGCAGATGTCCGCAAACAGTGTAATCGCAAAGAAAAATATTGTCGCTATTATGAATTTGTTGAACACAAAGTACACTTGACGCAGAACTAATGGCTCGCTTGAATCAAGACTCAACAACCCAGCATACCTTTAAAAAAGCAGACGATAGATTCAAAAGAAGTACATACATTAGCTAGGCTGCCACAGGCTTTTTACACTTATTTGATCATTTTGTAGGTTAGATTTCACTATTCTTACTTTAATGAATTGATTTCCCAGTCGTATAACTCCTTGTGCTTCCTCAGCCACTTGTACTGTGGTGCTTGCCTCATTGTTGGAATCGACTGTGCAGCTAACAATTGGCTTGCTCTGCGAACCCCTAGAGGTGTGGGGGAGGGGGAGGGGCAGAAGGGGAGGATAGGAGAGTGAAGTATCGCGTGTATTCCGGAAGAATACTGTATTTATCTTGATTGACACTACTGTAGCATTCTTGTGGATAATAGAAGATTTGAATATAGAGCAATCTTTGAAATTACGGGGGATACTACAATGGTAAACTGATACAGTGTGGCTACCATTTATGGATATGACACTCATAACGTGGCTATGGAGGCGACATGTCAAGTTCACTTAACATTTCCCACCCTACTTCAATATTAGGCATACAAGTTTCTCCCGGATAATTCGTAAGCCGTGCCGCAAATACGAATCAGACAAGTAGAATAAGTATAGCATGTCATGGCAAAACCAATCAAACAGATATCACAGGGAAAGCATGCTAAGGTATTGTAAAGAGAAGTGTCTTGGGTTTAGTAGAAATAGTTGTCTGGCTACAATAAGTAGACAAGGCGCATTGCCATCACATCCCCTCAAATGAGTAGATGAGGTATAACTTCAACTGGTTTTCAAAATGTGAAACAACAATAGGTTTTAAAGTTATCACACGCAACATGATGGTATCCAGCCTTGCAGAATTCAGCTATGCTTGGGGTGCAAAGTTAATACAACCTACCGTGTGTTTTTATTTAAAATAAGCAAAAAAATTCCGGTACCGGGAATCGAACCCGAGCCTCCTGGGTGAGAGCCAGGTATCCTAGCCACTAGACCATACCGGATTTGAACAAGACAGTACGTAATCGATACTCTATTTATAGTAACATAATAGAGGATACAATATTACATAGTCGAACACTACGAAAACTTGCAAAAGAAGTTAGATGCCAGATTCAAATTTACACTTTTAGAGAGAAAAAGTGTACACATTATAAATCTGGATCAGTGCCAGCCAAGTGAGGAGCACCTTACGTGCTTCTTTCCCTTTCCACTACTCGGTGGACCCTGCCTGGGGAATTGAGGGCTACTCACTACCCTCACTACCTGCTAGCCATCTTACCCCTCTCTGCCCCACTCTAGCTGGCTAGCAATACAGCGCGCCAATATTATAGTTTCAAATTCAAACATTTTTGACGGTTTTTATTTTTTTTCGTGGACTTCCCGACCTTCCCCGGCACTGACATTTGGTGGAGAATGTGCCCTTGCATCAAGGAAGATACCATAAAAATTCCAGAGTCCTAGCTCAAAGTTTAGGTTTTCACCTATTTTCGACCCTCGAAAATGGTCAATTTTTTCCAGTTTCTCAAAATCGGCCGAACCCGGGATATTTTGATTGTTTTCGTATCAGGGAGGATAGAGAACAAAGAATCCGTGAAAAAAAGTCCGGATTTGCAACGAGAACGGGTCGAAAAACCGTCCAGAAAAGTCCATTTTTGCTCATTTTTGACGGTTTTTATTTTTTTTGGTGGACTTCCCGACCTTTCCCGGGGCTGAAATTTGGAGGATAATGTTTTTTTGCACCAAGGAAGATACCATAATAATTCCAGAGCCCTAGCTTAACATTTTTTTTTCGGCAAATTTTTCTTAAGGGGTACCCTTCAGATTTTTTCACGATTTTTCGAAGGTCCCCGAACTCGGGGTTTTTCTTCAGGAATCGATTGTTTATGAATGAAAACGGATAGAAAACAAGAAATCCGTCGAAAAAAGTCCGGATTTCTATCGAAAACAGTAAAAAAACTGCGTTTAAAGTTCGATTTTTTCGGAATTTTCGCTGGTTTTTCCCATATTTCTTGGACTTCCCGACATTTTCCGGGGCTGAAATTTGATGGGAAGTCTCCCCTTGCATCAAGAAAGATGTGATATAAATTTCAGAGCCCCAGCTCAACATTTTTTTTTCCCCATACTTTTGGCCATCGAAAATATCCAATTTTTCAAAGGTCCCCGAACCCGGGTTTTTTCTTCATGAATCCATTGTTTGTGTATGAGAGCGGATAGTAAACGAAGAATCCATGGAAAAAAGGCCGGATTTGTATCGAAAATACCAAAAAATCGTTCCTGAATAATGAATTTCATCTAATTTTCACGGTTTTTCCCATATTTGTTCTACTTCCCGTGTATTTCACGGGCTGAAATTTGGTGGAGAATGTTCTTTTACATCGAGGAGGATGCCATACAAATTCCAGGGCCCTAGCTCAAAGTTTAGGTTTTCGGCAAATGTTTCTTAAGGATTTGCCGATCGCACGCGATGGTACAAACAGGTAGAAACGTCGTCAAAATTGACAGATTGGGGCTGCCAGTTAAGCTCCGGGAGCCTAACTTGGCAGGCGCTGATCTAGATAGTGTTACTATACTTATATTTATAATATGTATATAATTACTTTCTACAATAAACTTTCTTTTATATGAACATTACATTATTCTACCCTTAATCATGACTAAATAATTAAAACATTTCTCCTTAATATCTTCTTTAATTACAAAAAGAGAAATGATCAAAAATAATGTTTCCGCCCGGGATCGAACCGGGGACCTTGTGCGTGTGAAGCACACGTGATAACCACTACACTACGGAAACGCCTTGTTTAAACAAATGCAACCTGTCGCAGAAGCAGGAATTTTCAATTTGCAAAGTTTAATAGAAGTTTCTATTGATTCTCTCCTTGCAGTTGACGTACACAAAAGTCTCTTGCGAATAATGTAATACTCTATCGCTGGTTTTGCATGCCTTCTGAATAGTACTGCTTGGTTGCTTCTTCGGAATGTTACGCACTGAGGACCTTTTGGAATACTGCATTCACATTTCATTCAGGAAACGGATGCACTGTATATTTCTTTAAACCTTTTCCTTTGAAGATCATTTTATCGCCAGCTGTATGAACGGCAATCAATAAAGATAGACATTAATGAAGAATATAATGACTGCATGCATCAGCACATTGTAATGCAGGTAGCTGGGTTGTTCCAGCACCTAATATATGCATCGTAATTACTTCCTGCATTAAAACTGAAACCTGATGCCGTAACCAGTTTCAGTTTTACTTGGAGAAAACTTTGTATAAAGGCAGAGAGAGTGAGACTGCTCTTTTCAATTCTTTAGACTCTTAACAAGGAAGCCTTCGACACTGCATTCTTGGAGATCTGAAGGCGCTTTCGCCACAAGGGTAATTTAAGCAGTGTCAGAAAGAGGCTTAAAAATGTTTCGGTCCAAATCGTTGGAGAATGTGTACTATTGACTCCAATACGTATGCATGATGAAATGCTTGAGCATTAGATCGATCAAGCATCCCAAATTTGCCTACTAACAGTCGAGAGTTACTCTTTCACGGTACAATTCCCATGAATTGATGGTTTGCAGGGTGAAGATGCGGATAATCCCATGGTAGGTTGCAAGTTCACGATTGACTAGATTCGAAATATGAAGGTGAAGCCGAAACTGCACCGTTACTGTGGCCAGAATGCATAAATAGCGAACGATGGAAACTGCATGGATCAAAACTACAATATCCCAGAAAGTCGTAAATCCTTCGATCAAACTGTCTATACGAACTCGAAAAGTAATGGTTTCATTTGTTCTAAATTGTATAGAAGGTATTGTTTGCATTGAAAAACATTTTTATTCTCAAATTGTCAAGTAAAATGTGTTACAAAGAAAGAATATCCAAAATATTTTACAGGAAGTAACAAAAACTTACATTCTCACCGCAACTAAGCTTAATAACGAGGCTCTTGAGTGTTCTAAGACCTATCACATTCTCATGGCAACGATACACTAAAATTAATGCTATATATCTACAACGCAATACTACAACATATTCGTGTATTTACAGAGTTGCAATAAATTATAGCAAATGGAATTCGACCGATGCGATCTTACTAAAATCATTAAGTAGGGTTTCGCCTTTCCGTAAAGTATCACGCAAGATACAGACATACTAAAGTAAGTAGTAAGTCTAACCAGCCTCAGTATCTGGATGTCTTTGCTTATAGATGGACTATGTAGAATAAATGCGAAAGTCTCATCACAGATATACCAAGTCTGATTGATCATATGATATGAACTTGCTATAATATATCCTACATGTTTGTTCGCAGGACTCCTCCTTGAATTTCAATACCATGATTTCTAAGATTAGATCTACCCAATATGCATACCACATCAAATTCTACTGATTATGGTCACAACACCCGTTTCATTATTGGCAAGGGATACAGTTTGGCAAAGTAGTACGCAGGGTTTGCGCAGCAAACGTAAGTTGCGAATGCAAGTATTGCACGAACATACATTAGTCAGTTTGTTTTCATCTCGCAAACAATGCATTATAGATTACAGGGAGTAGAAAATCACGATAGAATGGAAGTGCGAGGGTGATACAGATTAATTGTAGTACGAGGCGTCATCTACTTCCTCTTTTTGTCACAGTCTGTCGTTTTCTGGATTATTAGTTTATTGCGTTGCCTCGTTACTTTAGTTGTAGGCTTACTGCAGGGTGCAATCTGTTTTAATTCTTGATGCGCGATTCTCACAGGACTAGCCGGGCGTAGCGCACCGGGGCCCTTCAAGAGAGCTTCGACATCTGCCAATCGCTTTCTCAGGGTTCGATTTTCACGTTTGTATTTTACTAACTCTGAATCTCTCTCCAATTTGTCATGACCAGAGCCCCCCGTTGCGTCTGCAAAATGCTTGAACATGACATGGAGCTTTTCCTTGTGGTCTCTTTGCATTAGAACGATCGTTCTCTCTGCTTCAAGTTTAGTACGCTCCAGGGCACTGTTTAAAGTTTGTAACCGCCGTTCTTGGGCTTCTACATGATGCTCAAGCTCCGCAGTATGGATTTCTAAATTCTTTGAACTCTCTTTTAGGTCGATTACTTTGAGAAAGTATTTGTAGAATAAAGTTCGCATTTCACCGTCCGAGAGTTTAGCTAATTTTTCCATCAGCATACGCTCTCCCTTTTCACGCTGCGCTTGATTCTCATCAAATCCCTTCCTCCCACAGATCATTTCATTCTTATGTTCGATCATGGCATCAATTGCTTCAATAGTTTCTCCGCATTCGAGTAACTTACGCTTTTCAACACGTGAGAGGTTCCTTTCTTTTTGGAATTTCTCATCGAGGTCACATTTCTCGTCTACCAAACAGTCTCTGGTGCGCCTTAGATTTCGGATTTCATGGCGTAGTGCTTCCTTTTCGTCTGTGTCCTCAGTTTTCTCCATGTCTACCGACTTTTCTTTGAGAACATGATTAAGGTGAGAAATCCTCGCATCCACATCCATCAGAGTTTTCTTTTTCTCGAGCTGCTCGTTCCTGGTTTTGCTATTCTGCTTTTCATCTTCACTTTCCGACTGCATTTCTCTCAATTTCGAGGCTGTTACATTATATTTCTCTTCAAGTTCGCGAATCTTCTTTTGATCTTCAGCTAATTCTTCTTCCAGTTGTTTCTTGCGGTCCTCTTCTTTCTTCAATTGCCGTTTTAACTTCTCCATCTGCTTCTTAGACGTGTTTAAGGAACTTTCCAATTCGAGGACTTTCTTGGCAGAATCGCCGGCTATCTGTTTTATCATCTCTATATCCATCAGCTTTTTCTCGTAATGTATCGCCATGTTTTTGTACAGTTCTATCTCTTTCTTGTGCGCGGATTGTTCCTCACAGTCTTTGTGCACCAATGCTGCTTCTACCTGTATTCTTGCGTATTGGAGGTCCTCACCTAACCTGCCTTGTTTAAGTCTCTGATGTGGATTTGCATTTGCATCGGCGTTTTTTAACATTTCAGCAATAAATCGTTCTTTGATTCTGATAGTGCTTTCCAGTTCCTCAATACGTTTATGCGCTCCATCAGAATCAAACTCAATTTGTCGCACTTGCATTTGTTTTGCCTCTTTATTAAGTGTTAGAGCTTTCAGCTCCTGGATCGGTTCGATGATATCTGTTGTTCTGATGGCGTCTATCAGTAAATCTGGTGAATTGTCATTATGATCGGTTGCTGTAGAACTCTCGTTAATATTGCGCACTCTATCGCGATTATTAAGAATGTCAGTATCAGGGTGCTTTAGGGGTTGGTTTTCGAATATGGGGGTTTGAGTTGCTTTAAGAGTACCATTGAATGCTAATACTTCATTGCACATTTCTGAGCCTGGAAGCATTGAGTTTCTTCTGGAAGCTGGGTTTCTTGGAATGGGTCTAGCCAAAGGTACATAGTTATTGTTCGTCTGTAAAGATTTTGTGATGTTTGGTATAACTTCTACACTTGCTTGTTCAAACTCATCTTTTGTAGATTCTACTATTTCATCGGTTTCCACCCGGAATTTATTCAAATATTCGTTTAACTTCTCTAGAAAATCAGGATTATCAGAATTAGCATCGCTTTGATCCTCCTCTTCTTCCTCATCTTCATCACCCTCGGAGCATTCACTTTCTGAACTAGATGTGCAGTTCAACTCCATTTTCAGACCAGCTTGAGGAGTAGATTCATCAGTTTTGTCTTCGGTCTCTGTAACTTCCTCTATTCTTTCTAAGGACCTTCCGACATTCTCCATGTAGCCATATAGACTTGCTGTGTCATTAGCTATACATTCTTCATACTCCTGCTTCATGCAAAGCCATTGTTCAATCTGATCTTGCTCCGTATGAGACAAGATATTGCTGGTGATCAGTTTGTTAAATAGACCCTCTGCGTTAGAGACCAACTTCGACCACTGTGCTGCAGCAAACATTACACCAAAGAGATCGGCGCTGGAACTTCTTTCTCCTGATGTAGCAGATGTCATAGTGTCATGCGTCTCATCCCCAGTATGTTCGCTCTCTTCTTCTGTTCCATGATGCTGTTCATGGTTAGGATGATGATATGTAGGTATCACATTCATATATGGCATATAATACTGATGGTTGTCCAATGCTGCTTGGTGATGTATCCATGGTCCGTGGTGCATCATTTTGCCTGTTTATCTATTGCACATTAATAGAAATCAAATATACCAAAAGGTAAAATTCTTCATCCTAAAACAAAAATGAATTTCATAATATTATTAAACAAATATCAAGAAAACAGACAAGGTAAACTTTGGTTTTGACACTAACACTCATTCTCCCTAGCCTCTCACAATTTTATCATGATCCAAAGGTATATGGAACAGAACTTCTGTAGCATACCGCTGGACCGCAGTGTGCCTTTACGCATTTTTCCCTCCATATTTCAATGATTCGTGAATCATTTCATGGAATTGGATTTATTGCGTCTCGTATGCGAGAAGTACGTGATGGAAGTACATAAATGCACGTGAATAAACGTGCCTAAATATTGGGAGCAGGTGCATGTGTGTGTACAACGCATACAGTCGTGTATTCAACACAAAAAAGGATGAACGAGACTGATGCGTTGACTATGCACTGCTGAATGCACATAACCAAACATTGCGCTGCAATACCATCTTCTTTGATTGGATGGATTGGATGAACCCGCAGATTGCGGATGCCTGATTGGACGGCCGATGAACGCCTCAGGAAGTAGCATATTGGCGGCGGAGGGTTCAGCTGAACGCGATCGCAGCGCTGTTCTACTGCAGTGGCTTCGTTGCCGCCATTTTACGGATTGCTCTTTCCAAGCTCAAGCGACAACCGATTATTTAAATCAGACATCTTTCAATTGGTTAATAAGAATCTATGAGCCCTGCATTCCGACAGATGTTTGATAGGCTTAAGAATGTACTCATTATAAAAGTAAATGTAGTAAAGACAAAACTACTAGACTCTCAAAATCGATGAGCAAAGTTATTCAGTAGGTTCAACAGACCACTGCTATTTCATTGAAAAATGCAGGGCACCAACAGCCGAGTCCAACTCCTCTAAGTAGAAGTGCAATATATACGTGACTCAAGTCTCAATGTTTCTTCGGGTTGTTTATGATTTTGTAGGACGTGCGTGCTAAGACAGTAAGAAGTTCTCTTGACAAGATACCAGATTCACTGATTGGTAGAATCGTATCAGTGGTGTTTCAGCCAGCTCGTCGTTGATCCGAACAGAACTGAGAGTTTCACAAGTTTCGCGTGTTACTCCTACATTCTCCTGCGTAACTCGCGGAAAAGTGATGTCTCGCTGTCTTACGAAATAGTTCATTTCACTTTCGCGAGGCCGTTGCTGCATCATTATATCGTTGAGTAGTGCGTTGCGTCCCGAGCTGTCAGTCGGTGGAACTTAACCTCCCATTTCCTACAGCATCTTTTCTCGCTTCTCGAAGAAATACTACATTCTTATATAGAAGTAAGTAGAAAATATTGTTTTATTAGTTGGTAGAGTAAAGCTACAGTTGAATGTTCGAGTGGTATGAGCTGAGTCACTTGAATTTAACGTGACCCAGTTAGCATAAGAATTCGTAACATTTCTCTTTCTTCCTTCCAAGCTCCCTCTCGCTCTCTCTTCCCTGGAATTTCTACACACTTGTCGTTCTTTCTTTGCGACAAACATTTTGCATCACTCCGCGTGCATATCGCTAGCTTTGCGAACAGGTAGTGTACTCTATTAGGCATTCAGTGCCAATAGTTTTCCGTTTTTAAATCCTAACGGTTTATGTTTCTCTGACTCTATTCCTGGATAAAAGTCGTTGTAAGTAATACTCACGAGTATTTAATAAGAAAAGAATAATACTGATTATCGATTGAATAGTCTCTACAATGAATAACTAAGAATTATAACGTTTAATACATTTAATGTCATTCGGGAAATTGTTGGGAATGGTTAAAAGATCTCAATAAGACTCCGTTCCTTCGATCGGTTCTATAGTTTTATATGACACTGTATTCTACATTGTCGAATGCCTCCTTCCACGATGAGTCATCGTGATCGATAGTGATAAACCTGTTTTAAGAAAAATCTGCAAGGAAGTCTTCTCTTTTCGTGCATGACATTTTAGAAATGGAACCAGCTGGGTCTTCCTGCTTACTGTTGTTTGCCAGAGTTACACAGTCACTGATTTGTAAATGCAACGCATAGTAATTGACTAGAACCAACGAGTTTTCCGCTTGCAAATAAAACATCCGCCTCGTGCAGGAAATTACTGAATACATCTACGAGTGAATTTTAATGACATCTAAAAACGGGCTACTCTATTGATTTCAAGTACAATATTTGCAAGTAGTTTCTAATGAGTTTGCCATAGAATTTTTTACACTTTCTCGTGTAAAAGCCTCATAAGATCGTTGCAGGCGTCGTGTGGCTTCACCTACTTTCCAGCACTTACGAGCTTCCGATAATTAATTTTCATTGCGTCTCAGGCGAAAGGCAAACGTTTTACTAACATGTCTCGAAGCTTTCCTACTCGCACAATGCAAATCCCGCTGGTGTGAATGACGGATACACCGATTTAATACAAATGTTGCCGCAATCGCTTCGAATTGATGATGAGTGCTGGCTTGTAGTAGGTGATAACGCCCTCCTCATTATCCAATCATCCCTGCATTTATAATTATAGCTTCTCTCCGTTAGCTGATCGAGTAGCTCGTCATGACATTATTTCACTCAATCGTTATAGGAACACGTTTACTTTCCTTGAAAACTATATCTTAATACTTCTTCGACAAGTTCGCGATTGATCTTTACATGATACATTTTACGAGCTGACCGGTGACGTGTTCATTTGTGTTTACATATGTATTAACTTATGCAAGCATTGTAATACAAAATTGTGTAGTTTAATGAATAGATCATGGACAAGGATAGTAATAGCTTTTTATCTTAGCAAATAGCTAAATCTTATTAACTATTTTCTCTGCATTTAAAAAACTAGCTTGTGATACGTATAAGTTCTTGGGTAACATAACTGGTCAACAATAGGATAAGTTTCTGGAATACATTTTATGTAATTTAAGTTCCATATATCGGATGACTTTGCTTTACCGTTATTAGTATTAGCTGAAACCTGACGTATCAATCATTTCCATCGAGCAGCAGACGTAATTAGTCTCTATTTTGTTATTTGCATTTTACGTAATAGTGTCTTGTCATCGTACTTGCGCCGGCACTTTCCACTTACCCGATTTTTTCCTTAATACGTATACGGCGGTTCCAGGCGGCTTCATTAGCGCAGAATTGAACGCGATTTCGCTGGCGTAGAAAATACCGATGTGGCTAGGATGCATAGCGTAGAACAGTCGGTTGAGGCAAAAGTATTTCAGGAGACTTTGCCACATTTTCCTTCGAGTATAGAGCAATTGCCGCAATGAAGCCGTCATTAGGAGTAACCCCTTGCGTCTAGTTCACTCATTAAAAGTAGTTCAACCGGCAGTAACTTGGAAAATAACTACGACAGCTAGAAGTCACCTTGCACGTGCAACTGCTGAAGATCATCGTAATTTGCACACATTAAATGTGCAAAACCAGGGTTTCAAAATGTTCAGCAAATATTAGCAGTATTAGTCATTCTCAGATAATGGCTACTTGGCAGAAGTCATCCATCTAATTGACGATGCGTCGCACGAGGCGAATAAGCATTGAATTGTAATCGCGATTACGTGTCCGATCGAAATCACGCCGGTTTTCGACGCAGCAGCACATAGTTTCAGTTATTACGAGGGAAAGGGTGAATTAGTAGAAAGAAAATGCATGCCAGGTTTGTTTATGGTACTATGGACTATCTCTATGTTCCAGGAAGGATGAATCCCCAAAGTTCGAGCATGGCGCCCTCTGCACCACCGCCTTCTGCAGCACCCCCTTCTTACGAGGAGGCGATGGCAAATGCAGGAGCAATGCCGCGTCCTGCGATAAGTTCGGTACCTTATCCTGTGGGACCCCCGCAAATGCCAGTCCCACCAGACGGTACCTATTAATGCATTTCACTTGCATTACTCATAGAATAATCATATTCTATTTCACTCACGCCTATCTGCAAATTGCGAAAGTCCATAGCTTTAGAAGCGGCAGCCTTCAGAAACAACGCACGAAAAGTCAGACATGCAAACTCTGCAGTTCCGAATTCTAGAATTCAGCCATTCTTTTTTCGACGCTTACACTCAAAGTTGTTAAAGTACGAAAAGTAGTTTGAATGCATTTTCGTAAGTGGCAGATAAGACGGGAAATCCATTTCTTTGCGATATATTGACAATCATACTAAAGTGAACGTTGATGTTCAACTAGCTCGCTTATCACAGCCACCAATTCATATGCCACCGATACCACCGTATCCCATTGGGCCTCCTAGGATGCCAATGGCAATGCCAATGCCGGCAGCTCCGTGTACGTACGGTTTCCGCTATCACCAGTCCATTCTCCCTTAAGTTTCTTCTATTTGAAACAATCAACAATTTATTTAGCATTAACACAATCCCCAGAATCCTTTTATGTTCAGCGTTAAGCGTTTGATTTTTCCATGAATTTCTCTTTGGTTCTCACTGTTTATATCAGTTTGTAGTTGTTGGTCTTGATTATCATGGTACCTTTGAAGGGAAAATTGTTATCCATAGTGTAGTACTCATTTTAAAAATCAAAGAAAACCGGCTACTGTAAGCGGCAATAGCCAGAGGCAGCCAACTACATCTGGCTGACGCCAGGCTGAAAGCCACTCAGAGAGAATCTTAGCTCGCAAATATTAGCTGACTTCAGAGGAAGACCGTAGGCGATTTTTTCTCCAGCTGATGTATACGCGTTGCACAAACTTAGCTGTTTCTATCAGGCCAAGTTAACTTTACTCCGAGGTGTTGTGATGTACAGGAAGTTTCTGTCGACTATTACTTTGCAGAAATGTAGTGTTGTATTACCACCGACCTAATTCATTGTCTGGAACAGTAGGTAGCTCGTAAATATTAATTAATAAACCTCCTCGATTCTTTTTCTTCGTTTGTCTTGTTGGTAGTGTGTGATTGAATACTATAGAGACAAGTGTTTCCTAAACTTTGGCGCAGTGACTAAACTCAGTTCTAACGTAAAAGTAGTTAAATTGGTAAGGCAATTGATAAGTGCTATTGCTTTATTGCTTTCTTCCTAAGGAAGCTATCCAAATGGATTAGTTTCGGTCATATATATGAAGCTTGGGAAGCTCTGACTCATACCAATCCATCGGACGGAGCTGTAATGCAGTTTGTAAATCTGTATGGAGCTCGCGTCCGTCCCCTATCTATCTCTGCCCTTCAGCGTTCTTATTTTCTCCAAATGGATAGCTACAATATCTCCTATTGCACCAAGTAGAGATCACGGTATCCGAGTAGCTGGCCTGTCGCTCTACACGGCCAGAGACGCCTTTGATTAATGGGACACGTGAGCGAGCGGAAACGTTTAATGAAATTCCAGATAAGAAAGGATCCGGTCAGACGACGATGCCAATGCCACCGAATTATTCCGGGCCGAGTGGCCCGATTGGCCAATCGCAAGTCCCGCCGAATGCCGATCCGAATTTAGGACGGCTTGAAGTCAGAGTGGTACATCATCATGTGATCTCACTGAATCCGAATCCAGTTAAGATGAGCTGTCCAGTCTGTCAAGCTGACATCAAGACCATCACGATATCGGATCATCAACCCAGCGCTCACATTTGCTGCATCGCTCTCTTCATCTTCGGGTAAGTGATTTTCTTCTTTTTCCTTTTTCTTATATTATCCTACAGTGACTTTCAACTACAAGCACTAAAACTGGCCCTACCATTGCATGTTTGCTTTGGGATTATGTGGGCATGTGAGGGTTGTGATCGGTTGTGGTCTTCCTAACATGTGGTCTATCGTTAGCTCCTATCCGAAAATTGTAGGTTCTATGTTTGGCTTGCGAAGCCATAACCATTTGATGGCTAGCCGTTAACAGTTTTGTATTTAAGGTCCTAGTAATCTTTGGGTTCAAAAGCCTGCTATCTTTTCTTAAACTATTTTTAACCCTGCAGTAACTTGTTATGGTTTCGAATGCAGCCTACCTTGTTGTCAGCTACCTTTTCCGTTGGCCTGTCCAAAGCATGGCTTTTGCCACAACAATAAGACAGAAATATATTTAGCGGAATTAAGTGTAGCCGAGGACGTGTGGTCGGTTTGTTTCAGATGTTGCCTCTGCTCGTGTCTGCCGTACTGTATGAATGCGTTTAGAAGTGTGCACCACTTCTGTCCGAACTGTAAAAATTATATCGGCACATGGAAGGGGTGAATCTAATAGAAGGCGGAACCTATGTACACATTTAGCATTCCTATCAGATATTCCTCGATTTCGTGAGGGGTAGCCATTACTCCAGGCAATCCGCACGTTAAGCTACCAGAAATATATCGATAAGAATCATATTAGATCTAGCGATTCACAGTTGACGATGTCATCCTTGTTATTCCGACAGTTTACCGATTTAATCATCGTATAATTCGCGGGCATACTGCTATGCTTTCGATAGACGCCGATGCGCGTGATTACCTTATTCTATCATTGTTAATCGTGTTAGTACTTTCATTAAAAGTAGGTGTATTTTTCAATGAACGAGTATGTAACCTACCATTCGCCAGGACTTTACTTTCAGTTCTGTACGTTATCGTATACCTGAAAGTAACATTGTACGAGCAGTCTCGATATACTAAGTATATGACGCTTACCTCCCTTGGGATGATGATGATGATGATCCTACGCAATCCATCAAGAGGTGTTAGCCGCTAAGAATTAGAGATGGCTGTGGATGTAAGTCCCCGGCGCGGCGCGGCGCGGCGCGGCGCGGCGTGTATGAGAGTGTGCGAGCTAGAAGATAAAAATGAACGTATACGCGCGTGATGGATTTGCGGAACGGGTTCATACCCATTTGCATTGGTGACATTCCCTAGCCTTAGTAAGATATTTCGACAAGGAAACAGGAATTTCGTGAGTCCTTCGTGAGGAAGGTTCATTGGCCAGGTATTACACCTCCCTATCCGTTTCCGACTGCCGAGCGATTTCCCGTAGCAGCGGAACCAAAGGAGCGAGCAAGAAGACGCGGGATAACTCATAAAAAGTTGCTTCGCCTCCTCACAAAACAGTGTTTGCGTATTTTTATTTTTATACTGCGGAAAGTGCGTGTGACCCTCCTGGGGGTGGAAGAGTAGGCGAGGTGGAGTCGAAGAGAAAGAGAAAGAGAAAGAGAAAGAGAAAGAGACCGAGAAAGTTTACGGTTTTCCTATGAAATGTCGCGTGTTCGTAAACGCACATTCTATGTATGTATATTGGTGCTTCCGTTGAAATATTGAAAAGAGTGTTGTTTCCCCAACGTCTACTGAGCATGTACGTATATATAAACTATTTTTATGCGGAATCATTCAACGCTTACACCTTTATTTTCAAGAGATTATTTTACTTATACACCATGGCGCAGGGTATTTGTTCATCCTGAGTCTTGCCTTTGGTGAACATGGAAAAAGTATCATGCAAATTAACCCGTATTTGTATATTTAGCCGAACAGTCTATCCTCTTCCATGCGAATGACTTTATTTCAATGGAATGGAAGCAAGCTGTTCTAAGGAAATAAGTGTTTTCAATTTGCAGGATAATAAAATATGTGTAAAGAAACGACGAGTACTTTATTGAAATCCCTTGTGTCGATTAGGAATCATGTAATTTGCTTCCTGCTTTAATATCCTTATGTCTTTTATTCGTGTAGGCGTACAATATATCGAACAAATTCAAGTACATATTCCGTTCATAATGAAAAAGGGTGTTCTAGGCTCGAAAAGTCGAGTAATCTACGGAGTATTTTCTTGATTGCTGTTCGGAAAGGGATCGATTGTTAATTCCACCTCGATGTACGTGGCCCAAGTAACAGTCAATACAAAATTCTTACAAGTAGAGTTACAACAATCCTTAGTCGCACGATAACTGGTGCCATTTTCACGCGAACTGACAAAGAAGTTCTTTAAAAGCTTCACTTCCCAACTATCGCGAGACTTCTCGCAAGAGCATAGCACCCGATAGACGTTCCCCCCACAACCAATCCTACTCCCGTCCTGCTCTCCAGAGCGTCGCTTTAATTTTGATTCCTGGATCAACCCCCCCTCGCCCGCCCGCCCTCCCCCCATAACTGCTTATAATTCTATCACTAACATACTACTTCCGGAAATATCGCTGAACCACTAGTTAATCTTCTTACAAAGAAGATTCATCAAGTAGTTATCGAGTGTATAGATAAAAATGCATAGTAAACAACTGTTCGGATATATCAAGTTCACGTTGGTGGAAAGACATACTTCGGATGAACCCGAAGAGAGTTGATAGTACGATTGCCTCAGGCGGATAGACAGTACGAATATCGAGTACAAAGTGTTTAGCTACTATGAGTACTTAACAAGGTTAACAAATGAAATCACATTAGTTGAAAAGTTAGACCAGCGTCTCGAGCAGATCCTTGCCCGGCGGAAGGAACTGCTGCTGAGCAACGGACGAGTATTCCATGTCAATGGCCTTCGTGTCATCGCGAAGAGCTGGTGCTTCTAACAGAATGGTCAGAGTACCTAGGATGGATGCGATACTGAACAGCCAGAGGAACAATCTGTCTAGCACCATGGCAACGAAACCCCAGTCCTGATCTTCCTGTTAGGACATCAATAGATCAATCATTCTAGATGCATATCATTATTATGCCAGAGGAAGGAATGGAAACACTTACCGCATTAAATTCGTCCTGGCGTTGTATGTGATGTTGAATGAACATCACGTTGTGCAAAGCCTTTTCAAGTTCGAAAGGATACTTCTTCTTGGGCGTTACGTCACTCAGGGAGTCATCCAACCCGGACATTACGGTCGGAAGTCCATTATATCCGCTGAGACCACCCACTGGAAATCTGCTGTAAGCAGTGGTCGTATGCAATCCATTGCACCCTGAAGCAATAATTTATAGTGAGCTTAAAGTCTTCACAGCTCTGCACGGAGAATATAACAAATAGTCCGGACATGGGACAGCTAGATAACTAATTTACCACCAGCGCGTTGATGGCGGGCAGAATCTGGCGAGGATACTATCGAGGATGATGCGGCTGCAGCGACAGCTGCACCGAATTTACTCTTCTTCGAGACCTTGCCCCTAGTATGCATCTTCTGCGCTGCCAAGTCATTCAATAGGTCATCTGGGATTCTCATGAATAACAGCTTAGGCAGCCTCCTGATGAAGATCCTTCTGACCCAAGGGGCCATTCGATGTGTGCTCGGTTTGCGGTAATGGACATTCAGGATGATGATCGTAATGACCACCGAGAATCCCACCAATACCATAGTGAATAGTAGGTATTTGCCTAGGAGCGGCAGTGCTAACGACGTGGATGGTATAATCTCGGATATTAAGAGGAAAAACATAGTCTGCGATAGGAGTATGTTGATACAGAGGGCGATCTTCTCCCCGGAATCGGCCGGCAGGTAGAACGCCAAGACCGAGAGGTACGAGATGCTCACGCATGGTACAATCAGGTTAACCGTGTAGAAAAGTGTCTTCCGGCGCAATGTGATATTGAAGAAGATGTCCGGATAAGGCTCGAGGCAGCACGGGTAATATTTCTTGTGCCGTTCGGCTGGAACCCCGAGAATGTCCCATTCAACGCTGGGATAGTACTCGCGCAGGTCGATGCCTACCTCAACCTTGCTGTCACTGGTGTTCTGATTAATGTGCTTCAGGTCGATCTGCACACAGTTGAACAGATACTGCTGACTCAAAGTGTAAACTTCGATTGGTAGCAATGAAATCCTAATGCGCCTAGGTGCTCCGGGCATTCTATTTATTCATTGCTCGAGGGAACACCTACGCTTTACTTGGCGCAACGCGAATCCGATTAGTTACATCCGCTTGTACTCGATTATCGGGATTTCGCGCAACTATGACCCTGATTATCCAGCATGCTCTACTAATAAATATATCCATTCGCCCTACCTGGAAGCCGTCGTACGTCCAGGAGCCGAATTTCATGAAGCACGTCTGCTGATCGAATGGGAAATATCTCACGTCTATCTCGCAAGAGGACTTAAATATCGCTGGAGGAGTCCAAACTACCTTTCCATCGTGGTGTAGGACGGCTTTTGTCATTGTTGTTACGCCGTACTCACCGTCAGCGCTAGTTCCGATAAAGCAATCATTAGTCCATCAGATGTTGCCGTGCTAAGTTTGTTTTGTGTAGCGGTAAGTGGAAAGATAGTTTTTAATCTAAGCTTGTAACATATTCATGGGATATGGTAATGCCTGGCATGGCTCACATACTTGTTGTATAGCACGATATCAGGAAGCCATATGTGTTCGCTTGGCACGTAGAGTTCAGTAACACCGCCGTATTCCGAGGGATCCCATCGAAATTTATGGTCCTGCCATTCCTAGGAAAATTTCGGGGGCACATTAGAAATCCGCAAATCTGCGATAAGATTAGTTGAAAAAGAATGAGCGACGCCCACTTTTGACTTACATGTTCGAGCCAGACGTTCGTAGTGAGGATTTGATCTTTCAAGTTCTGAAAAAGCGTAGAAAAGTCCATTGAAAATGTCAACTGGTATCAATTTACGGTTAAGTAGGATCATTTTTCGAAGCAGATATAGACTGTAGTGGGTAAGGGGAGACGAGCCATTAGTGATCTGACATAGAACAAATATGAAGGACATACGAGATCTATCAGCTGGGATAGTCGCAGCCCCAGTTTGACCACTACGGTGTCGGTGTTGTTGGAGACAGGGCGAATTAGTCTGTTGTAATTCGAGAGGAGATCGTCGTAGAGTCTCTTCGCGTCTGGGTTGCCCTGGCAGACGCTCGTTGAGAGGATTACGATGATTACTTGGCGTAACATTTTGTTGTCTGAGAGTCGATTTAGTTACCCCCTTTCAGAGGCATTCTGTGAATGTAACATCTTTCATTTTTATTGGTCCTTTGCGCTCTACTGTTGAACTTTTAATACATATTAGCTATAAAGTACTGAAGGGAAGGAAGGCACCGGTATGGCAATAAATTATCATTAGAAATATACCCTAATTTTATAACACTGAACATCAAGGAAAGATCCGCGTTATTGAATGTCCTCGGGTCAAGTGCCATTTAATTGAAGTTAGGCTATTCTTCCGAAAAGTTATGTTAAAGCCTTGTAGCTCGGTGCAAGCCTATGGCATAATGAACCTGTTGCTTTAATGGCGTTTCGTCCATATTAATTTTTTTATTGAATGCGTCGCACTCGTTGAATTCAGATGCTGTTTGCTAAATTGGCAGCGTAAATTTACCGGCATTTTGAACTGATGATTTAGAATAAGTGATCCTGCAGTACAATTCGAATAATGTACTTTTCAATTTAATCACAGCCAAATCGAATGGCTTTGTCTATGTTGGATCAGTTTGGTCCAATGTTTCCTTTTAATACACTGAGTGCTTTCCCGAAAATGAATCGATAAGTAACTTCACAATCGTGCAAATGGGGAACAAATTTTGCATAGAAATCCGGTAGCCATAGGATTCCATCTGGGGATTTTACTTCCTCGTACGGTTCTACGAAAAAAAAGAAAAACATAACGGTCGAATTGAGTACCTCCTCCTTTTCGAAGTCGGTAAAAAGTATGAGATGTGTATTATTCTTCGACTCCTAATTGTTACCGATATTTCACTTGTTTTTTGTTGCCTCTGATATTGGCGCGCCACGATAAAATATCTGCCTACGCCAATTTTTACCCCTTACATTCTTTATTTCGTTGCCACTGTGTGCGAAAGCTCGAAAGGTAAAAGCTCAACCTAAACTGTTCCTATAGCTAGGTAATTTTCATTGAAGATATCAAGTATTTCAAATGTTCCTGAATAGAAATCGTAACAATGATTACAGCATAAAGAACACTAACAATTAAACTGTACGCTCCATGAGTGATTAAAAATCGGAGAGATTGAGGTATAAAAATGATTTCTAATAATTCAAGATTCTCTCTTGTCCTTTCTAGCTTGGTGTCCTGATGGACTGTGGCTTACTTTGGTTAGTGGTAGCTCTGTTATGAAATGTGTGGACGGTAAGGGGCGCATAAGCGCCGGTTCAGTGTCCGTCGGATGTCAGATAGACGGAGGAGGGTGCGAGCGAAGCATTACATACTTGCAGTATCTAGGGGTTCCCTTCAAACACCTTGTCGAGGCTTTCGCAGATACGTGATAGCGATCTCATCTACGAAGATCATAGCTGGTGGGGACTCACTGGGTCCTTAAGGTGACACGGGAAGGATGCTCGCCTCTCGAATGCAGTGCAGGCTGTGCAGGACCTGGAGTTGCGTCTCGCATTACTGGCGCGTCTCGCGAAATGCCGGGAGGGCGCAGAACAGAAATGACATTGTGTACAGCCAATGGACCACTGGATGATGCTCCGCACATCTGAGAATCACGGGATCAATATGAGAGTGCGCTTGCGCCAGCCGATCGCCGGTGCTTGCGCGACCCTCGCGCTCTCCATCGCGCAAACTCGCCCCCTGGAGCTTTACCCCTCGCACACCCGCCCCTTCCAACCCTCCACCCCCCCCCCTCTCTCTCTCCCTGTGTCTGCGTGTGCATAGCACCAAGTGGAATACGTCGAGTCGAGGATTTGGACGAGCGTCGCTTTAGTAGCGCGTCCCTATCCCTTCCTTCTCATTCACTCTTGGCGCGGGCCCTACGCCCTACGCCCTTGCTCTACCGCTCGCCCCATCCATCGGCCCATCCATCGCCCACCGCCCAGCCAGCAGCCCCTTTTTCGCGCGCGTCTCTGCCGTTGCCTCTGCCTTCCGAAACACTTTCCTCTGGGGCGCGCGCTCGCACCGCCAGCTCCGGGATATCGGGACGGAAAGTCAATATTCCTCGCGGTTTAACCACCCCTCTTTAAGATGGAGAAAAAACGTTCCCACTCGCCGGATCAGCCCGCGCTCACCCAGAAAAGCATCCGGGCAATCTGGGTTGGTTGCTGGCTTTCCTCGCGCTTTTTTCACCAAAGCTGCTTCTTCCCTGTACTCACTGGAATTGCGTCGATCTTATGCTTTAGTCCTAGGATCAACCTCTATTCACTGCAATACCCTATTTAATGCTAGTCCCTATTACACAGAATAACATTTTACAGAGCTCTCCGCTACTATTATTTCATTTATCTAGGCCACTATACGATTGAACTCCTACGGATTCTGGGTTATTCAAGGACTCTTCCTGTTTGCGTCCATTGGTCCCTTTAGCCACTGCAGCCACTGACCGACTTCCAAGCCAGGCTTATCGCGCCTTACAGATTTTTCATTCGGTTTCGAAACTTTAAAGTAACATTTCATTTAAGAGAGCCATTAAATTTGCCTGGGGAAAAAGTGGAAGTGTGATGCGATTACTGTTTCGCAAGTTTCTTTCCCCTGTAAGTCTTGCCTTTCTTGTCTGCTCCCCTTCCCCTTTTCTGCTTGACGCTGCCTGATAAGCAGGATTACTTTTCGGGGGTTCCACTAGGAACCACTTGCAGAACTCGGTGCTGCGTGGGGTTCCTACCCTCCTTTCTTCTTACGGTTGCATCCACCAGCCTGGTCTAAGAGTTCCCCCACCCCCATCTCCTCCCCCTCGTTCTCTTTCTCTTTCCCTCTCACACACACACTCTTCTGAATAAACAAGACCTTCAAGAATTCCGCATTCTCCATGATCCCGAGTCTCTCACACCAGTGTGGAAGCATACACTTCCTTCTGCTCTCTTTCCATCCAGCGAGTATTGTACTTTAAACGCTCGCCTGCGTTCTTTAAAGGGCCGACTGCAGGTTGTCGGGTGACCGCGGAAAATCAAGCTGCTGCCCTATGTTTCTTTCAGTAGGTTCCACCTTTCAACGTCTTCTTACCAGGAAGAGCTTCAAAAACTGTTGGATTCCGGGAACTGGATAGGAATTAAATCGTGCGGATTTCTCACGGCCAATTCTTATCGAGTTTGTTTGATTTTTACGGTAGGAAGGAAGCGTGGCTGGCGTGCATTAATCAATCACCAGTCACTTGGTAGAACAACAGTGTACTGTAGCGGGCTGTAGCGGGCTGTAGAGGGTGTGAGCGGTAGTCGTAGGTGGATGAATATAGTATATATCGGTGGGGATCGAGTTTTATAATTACACTTTCCGGATCATTACCGGCAGCACGTCAAGTACAGGCGAAAGAAGAGTGCTTGAAATTTCCCGGGGAAGTTGTACGAATTTCCTGCTAGCCGATCTGTGTGGGAGGTATTGGCCTCCTTAATAGGGAGAAAGTTGTTGAAGTGTATCGGAAGCTGGTGACGCGACCACAACGTCGATGGGCTTTGTCGGCGGTCCGCTCGCCCAAAAGATAGTTAGCCGATGTCCCGAACTATTTTCGAGAGCACGCGGCCATCCTCTGTCTTTGCATCGCCTCCCGAATTATTAATAGCAGGTGGAAGCCGGAAGCCGGAAGCCGGAAGCCGGAAGCCCGGCTCGGACAGGAACAATCTCCCTTTATCACAGCGAAACTTAAAGCCGTGGCCGCGTGTCTGACATTTCTCGGGAGCTTGCTTCCTCCTCTGGTTGGGTTGCCACTGGTCGAGGATGCGGAAAGAAAGGATCCTCGGAAGGAGAGCCGCAGACTCGGTGAGAGGGACTACTTTTTCACACTGGCATTCACCGTTGGAAACAACCGAACACAAAAGGCAACCACTTCAAAAGGGTAGAACAGAATTAAAAGTTGAATCTGCCGGTCTTCCTTTCGCCAAATGATAACTTTAAAGTGTGAAAGAATGCACTGTTATTCTGTTGCGGCAAGCATTCAATCAAGAGAGCGCAAGTTGTGTCGTGGTGAGATTGCCTGGAGTTAATTGTCCCTTTCATCTAATTTGGTGGCTGTCGAATTCACATAAGCTTGAAATTGTTGATGTAGGTGGGGCCTGGGCCCGTTTAAGCGTGGTATATCGGCGGGTAAGAGTGAGGAAGATGAGCTAACGATACATAGAAGTGTTTGCGTGACGCCGGAGGAAAGGTCGAAGGGTTGCTCGAGGGGGTAGGGCTGGAAAGTGGTTGGTTCTTGGGACGTAAGGGTAATTAATGTGGTCTCACGCATCTATCTTCCGTCTCTTACTAGCTCTCGGTGCCGGTCCCGCGGCCGAGGAAAACTCTCAGGGCTGCGAGATAAGCTGAAATCCCATTATAGTTCGTTGTTAGAATCTCTCCCGCTTGCGAACAGTTGGCCCGTTCCTCCTCTCCATTCTCTCCATCCCTTCCTAAACTATATATTTTCTTCTCCGTTACACCCTCGCTCCTTCTGCTCCTCCAGGCTTTGGCCCCTATGAAGGCCGAAGCCCTCTGGGTTAGCTCTCCTGCAGCTTATCCCCGGGATAATGGTCAGGGCGGCGTTCGAGTTTAAATGAGTGTTTGCGCTAGTGCGCGCGCGCCCTCCCTCCCTCCATCCCTCTCACTCACCCTCGTGTCTTCTCTAAATTATGGCAAGCCCTTTCGTGACACACGGTATACCTTGGTGTGTACGTGTAGCAGCATCATTTAGAAGGAGCACTTCCGTCACGCCTCATGCTCACTTGATCGTAATACATGGAACCAACCAACCCCCTCCGCATCCTAGATGCCGATTACACTTTGAACTCTTACTCCCTTCGAAGCTGCCTAGACCTGTTAGATTAGATCATCAGTACCTCAAGGGGTCTAAACCATACGTTCAAGTATTGCAATAATGAAGGTATAATGAATTTTAAAAAAGCAAGTATCGGTACTTCAAAAAAATTAATAAACTCCTGTTTGTCTAATGATATACCTAAAATATACCACCCCCTGATGGAACCAAATGATCGCCATCGTTCAAGTTCGCTATTCGTAATAAACTTGTGTTTCCTTAGTTCAAAAGATGTATTTTTAATATTTACTTCTTGGAGTAGCATTTACTTTTTACTAATCTAATGTTTGTTCGTAAGATGGTAAAGCTCACTTACTGTTACTGTAGGAGAAAGGGTTGCTACATGCACAGAGGGCATTGGTGTCAAAGTGCTTGGGTGTTCGCGTGGCAAGGCAGACAAGTATTCTTCTTCCACGGAATATGTGTCGCAGGAGTGGAACGTAGGTCGAATCGTAAATTTCTCACTTGACGTGCCTTCCGTCGTTCCAGCTGCATTTCCTGAATGTCTGAAAGAGTCGCATATGTAACATGGAAGCCGGTGCGTAGTTCGAGTGATGAAGCCAGCCCTGTCATTTCCGTGTAACCCTTACAAAGGACTGAATATCCGAATAGCCCGCCAGAATAACATAAGTATTATTTATCTTCAACAGACCGGCAAATACTTTTGAAGGGTGCAAACTTTTTCAATACGCTCGGCGGACACCTCTGAGTGGGATGAAGTTGTGGCCGGCGCGGCGAGAGGTTTCGAGGGTTAAAGGTTCCGAGTTTTAGGACCTTCCCGTGACAGCTTCTATCCTGGACTGTTGATCGAAAACTATTACTTCCGTACAGTTCCAACAGTCTCCCTTTCTTTTTCAGCTTTCTCTGGCAAAGAGGGCGAAGGGAGGATGGCGAGAGTGTGCCAATGTGCGTGGGAGACGGAAATATCCGACAGACAGAGAGAGAAGAATGACTCCTCGGCAAAGTGACATTCAAGCTTGCTTCTTTATCCTTCTCTGTTTCGACAAAGTTCTGCCTGCATCTTGTTGCGCTGCTCTGTCAGATCTCTGGGCGAAGCGAGACAAGGCGAGGCGAGTCGTGGCGAGGGTGGGTCTCAAGAGGGTCGTCCGGGACCGTCTGTCACCGACATCATTCGCTCGAGTTCTGATCTTTCAGCGAGACGTTAAAGCAAGATGTTCTCTCCCGCGAGATGTCCTGGACAGGGGGAGGGAGAAAGGGAGGGAGAGTGGGAAAGAGAGGGTGGGGGGAGGGGGGGGGGTGTAAGAAAAGGATGGAAATAGGGAAGAAGGAAATGTCATTATAGGTGGAGGAAGGAAGGAAAGGGCCCATGGGTACCCCGCGAATGATGTCAGGTAACTACTCGGAATAGGATAACGGAACACTAACCAATGCTTTCTTAACCCTCTTCTTTGCTGAGCTGAGCAAATGCAATTTCTCGTCGTTGAAATCGAATATTTTCCCCGAAAACTACTCGAAATGAACCGTCTGAGTGGGGCACTGGTCTCTTAAAGTCGCGTGGTATACAATTGATGTTGATCGACATGAGCCGATTATTTAAAGAACTTTTGAAAATGGAGGGACAAGCCACACCAGTTACGTAAGAGTGGCTAGAGTCTAAATGCCTTTCTCCGGGAAAGCAATTCCCAGCGTTCACCACACTTTGGTAAACCGCTTGAAACGTTTTCCTGGCATCCCTAATGGAGTCTGCAGTTCTGTTTCTACAGTGGTCACTGATCCACACCATTCTTTTTCGTTGCGATCCTGATGAAAATCTATGAAATAGAAAGTGTGCATGACAGTTCCAGGTCATATTGGCGGCATAGTAAGTCTAATAAGCTGGCTAGATTTTGATTCTCGTCCATTCGGTAGCTTAGTAAATTAGGGCGAATATAGGGTCCTCAAAATATGAGCCGGGTAGCAATAGAACCGATAACCGATACACGGTTTATTACAAACTTACGCATTACAGACTAAACGGCAGGTATTCACGGGCTCGTTAGTGGTTTCGAATACGTCTCGTACCGAAGTCCGAATTCGGAAACGCTTGTGGTTCCATTATCCTGTGGCTCTGTGTCGAAGCCACACTCACCGCAATGAGAAATCAATATTCAAAATGAATACATATTTGGAGGTTTATAAGGCAACCGTGTGTATGAAGATTTTTTCGGTATATTCTGCCTAAAAAGGATCAGTTTTCATCTCTATACGTGTATAACTATGATGTTCTTTAATATTCATCAATTTGAGGTTAAGCAACAGTAGACTGAGTTCGCCAGTGTTCCACCCAACGCGAACGAACCTTAGATTACTACAGCGAAGTGCATTTAAGTATGTAGTGATTTTAAACAGACTACAAAGTGAAAGCGTGATTGAATAAGTTAACACAATCCTTAAGCAGTTCTGTATTTCGTTAACAAGGCTATTTATATTAATTGCAGCAGCCATAATAATTTGTTTTTACTTCAACTGCTTCTTTTTTTATTTTGCTACAATACTTCTGTTTTCTTTGAGCGCCATAATTCGAAATTATTTCTTACTGTCACACAAGAAAATACAGGAATTTCATCGGCGTAAGAATATAATATCAGTTTGTTGTGAGGGGTTGGTAAGCGCGTGCTTTATTTGTCTACGTGAAAGATTTGCAAGGAAAATCAGAACAGCGCGTTTTATCTCGGCATTATGCTTGCTCGTGGCGGGCATCTGATATAAATTTATTTTATTAATATTATTAGCGTCGCGTGCACCAGACACGCAGTTATCGGGGCAAGGAATCTAGTGGCGCGCAATTTTCAGCTGTTTCTGATCACGTAATCCCATTATCCACTTTTAAAACTTTCAACCAGCCAGACAGCCAGCCGGTTGATTTGAACTGCACCAAATCTATCTCGGGGCTTTTGAATAAGGCCAGACTTTGGAAATATGAGTAGTATGCAATTGCAAATGGTGAAGAACTTTATATATCCTCTAATGTTTCCCGTTTAACATTTCAAGCGACAGAAATTTATCTCAGTCTTGGAGACTCCTTTAACCAACCACTGCAGTTACTTAAATTGTACCGAATGGCCTTATAATGTGAGTGGCGCGTGATCCGAATGAAGGAGCGCACTCCCTATTGGTTGGGAATGATTGTGTCCACATAGCATTTCGCGCTTTCAGTTAACGCAATCGAGTGCGTGAGGAAATCCATCGGGAATGTCGATATTCGAAGGCGGCTTATCCGTCTTCCAGATTGAAAACACCTTTGGGAAATACGTCCAGCACTCGGCATGCGTCGAGTTATTCCCGGATCGTTTCCATTTTCGCGCTTCCGCGCGGCACATTACGGCATTGCGGTATACAGAAACTTTAATATCTAACAACCCGATAGCAGAGAGCCTGCAGTCGAGAGGCACGGTTTTTCGCCCTCGATATGAAAAATTGCTCGAATTTTTGTCTACTTCATCTGTGATTTGTAGCTGCTCCTTCCTCCCTGTAGAACTACCTCCTTCCTCTGACTTTTTAATCCTGGAAACTAATAGATTTCTATATTTCTCCAGAGATTTCTTCCTCCTGGAGGAATCTCTTTTTTCTATTCGATGAAAAATGTAAAGTCAATTGCATGGTATGAGATGAATGTTTATCAGATTGGGAATGGCTTGCTTTGCTAGAGGAACTTATCCTGCAATCAAGCCAGTATCTTAACTAACGTCAACCCTAGGGCTATGTGACCCAGAATTCCGCATCTTGGGCCGTAACGAGTGATTCTCCACCTGAAAGCGCAAATTTCGGCTCTGTCCGATGTTGTCTGATCGAGCCATGAATTATTGATGCCAAAACCATTGATAACGTAGAGCACGACGCTTCCTCTCTTGCCGTTGCGCCTGAAATGCCTACTGGATTCACCAACTGTTTCGAATTCTGCTGAATTTTCGTTAGCGTGCTGGCTGGCCCGGCCTCTGGCGTGCCTGTATTCCTCTTCTCTAAAGGCGGAACCACCCTACAACACACTCCTGCAGGAATTTCAGTGTCTGCACCCACGCGAAACAAGAACTTCACGCATACCCATATACTTCGCAGCATCCCCCGTTCTCTCCAGCACCAGCCGCCGGAAATACCTCACACATACCTCGTCAACTTGGGAGCACAATGAACTACCATACCTAGCCCGCGAGTTTCTCTCTAACATGTGTCTATGTATTTCTCTTTGGCCGAATAACACTAACTTACGAATAAACTCTATAGGCTCCCATCTGACGCGTCTTGATTATCCTTCGCGCGGGGCAACCGCAGCCCAACATCATAACCTCATCTATTTTACAACCACCGAAAATGTTCTATTCCATCTTTGTTTTTATCAAAAAGATTTCAATATTATAGTAGACGACATTCAGCTGACATCTCGAAAATATTTCCATGAGAGAATTGTGGATTAGAGTTAAGGATAAGTATTTGAAAGCAAGATTTTAGGTTGGATGTCATCCTCGCTACTCCTCTATGCATATCCTCTTAGATCTACGGATATGTGGAGTACCCATTCGAGTATGGGAGGAAACCACTAAGAAAATGGATATTGCTAGTAGCTATGTGTATGGCGCGTGGAAGAGGCTTCAGTTCCACATAATGTTATCCTGTTTGAGGATATAGTACGACAAATTCTGTGCAGACTCATGGTGCACTCCCAAAGTTAATGGCGTGTAGGATAACAGAGGAACCAAGTTTTTAATTTAAAGTAAATATTCACATTAATCATTTTAAAGTTTGTTCATCTTCCCCTAATTTTACATTTTATCTCCTGTCGATCGTCCACTAACTTTTAAATTTTCATTTTAAGTCCAAAATGAAAATGTTTTGAGAAAACGTGTTCGTACATCCATGACCGTCATTTTGTAATTATGGTCGATAATTATTACGAATTATGAATTTGTACGTATGTTTCGTAGACATAAAGCGAAACTCTTGTTTATATGTTCTCAAAACGTTGAAATTAACTGTGAATTTTTGTGGTCCAGGTGTATGTACCCCCTTAAATGGTATTTAATGCACCTGACTATCGTTCCTGCAGCCTGTTCAGCACCCTCTAACGGGTCGACCCAGCACCGCCAGTGTCAGTATCGACTGCGATACCTCGTGCAGAGTGAACAACAGGGTGGCTGAAGGGCGGGTGGGATGCTGAAGACACACAGAGTTCGGAGAGAAAGGGCAGGGTGGAGGTTGAAACGAGATGCAGAGAGGGTGGCTCTCGTCGATGCTCGGCAAGGGTCGTGCCCAGTACCGTAATCCGAACGCACCCTCTTTTACGGCGGATGCAATTTTTGGCCAATGCCACCCTCGGCTGAGTGGGCGACCTTTCGGGGCTGGCTCTGATCCTCATCTTCATGCTCCCCAGTACTCAAGGCTGGTTGAGTATTGCTTCCCTTTAATGCTTGATCGAGGGTGCTTTATCCCGTTAGGCCGGCTGCACTTCCTTCGGATTATATCATAGATCTGACCTCCTATTAGATTAGCCGCCTACATCTCGAGTTCTTTTTCATGGGTTTGCTCGATCTTTCGGAGCAGCCGAGGTACATACATACATACATATATCGGATGATGTCGCGCGGCATCGCCTTCAGCGTCGGTTCCAAGTTAGATGAGTCGACGCAGAGCTGATGATAGTTTTGGGAGTTTGGAGGCCGGGCGTAAGCTGGAGAGGTCGAGTCGAGAGCAGTAGGATGTTGTAAGAGGGCCAGATCAATTGGTGGTTGGCATAAAGGAGAAAATGGGTAGGAGCAGTAGGGGTATAACGTGGGCGAACTTACAGCCCTGTCAGCGCGTTGTCGCCTCGACGTTCGCACATGGTCTCGCGTTCTCTAGGGGGTGGCTCGTGGAAGCTCGGTTCCTCTCGTAGCCGGTCCTGTCGGTGCTGCCACATGGCCGCTTGCCGTGTTTTGCGGGCTTTGCTCGAGCTTTTGAGGGGCGGCACCTGGCTAGTAGGGGTTGCTCGGTGCGCGCGAGAGTGAGTTCGAAAGGAGGGTGGCGGTTGCGCGCAGGGAGCCAGGCAACGCGAACGGTACCGGCGGCAGCGTCGGCAGCGTCGGCAGCGTCGGCAGCAGCGGCGGCGGCGGCGGCGACGGATCGGGTGGTCTCGGTCGACTTCGCAAGTCATCGCAAGCGTCTCGCGTCGGAGCTTCCACATGGGTTGGTATTGGCTCCCGGGGAGCAGGGTGGCTTGTGCGGCGGGGCTCTAACCGAGGAGAGACTCCTAGCACAGAGCAGAGCAGAGGAGAGCAGAGCAGAGCGGAGCGGAGGAGAGCAAGAGGGAAAGTGGTCGGGGCTCGAAGGGTCGGAGAGAGACGGCGAGCTAGGGTGGATGCGCGAGGGAGAACTAGTGAGAGGGTGAGATACGGCTCGCCACAACACCCCCCCGAAACGGGCAGAGCGTCAGTGCTAAGGTGGGTTGCTCGGTCGGAACATTGCCAGAGAGAGAGACACGTCCTGGGAGTGCCTGCTCTGCACCAACACGATTGACTCCCTGGTGCAACTCCCGCAGCGGTGCAAGGATCGACGGAACCTACGCACCGCCAGGCTACCGTGCACACACACACGCATACAGACATTGACATTCCTACTCCGTTCGTTGGAAATGTGTACACGCACTCGGGCTACCGTTGCATCTCTCCGAAAGACAACGGAGACCAGCTGCTAGTCCTCGGAAGCGCACTGGAAGCCCTCGATAACTCGGCTGGAAGAAGACGAGCGGCGACCTGGGCTGCTGCTACTGCTGCTACTGCTGCTGCTGCAGAGGGCCCAGATTTTCTTCGGGACACTGGCAGACACAAAGGATTCTTCCAGTTATGAGACAGTTGCAGTGGCATTTGGCATCCTGCGGAATGCACGGCCTGCTTGAGACAGCAGTGTTTCGTCTGGTGGGCTAACGGTCTCAGCCGGATAAATCTAGGCAGAGCCAGAGAGTGAACCAAGAGGAAAGGGATTGACCGGAAAGGTGGACGGGTATAAGGAGAGTGTGAGATCGCGAGCAAACAGCCGGACAGAGTATTAAAAGGGGGGGTGAAAGGGGGTTGGAGGAAGGAAAGAGAGAGAGAGCGAGGGAGAGAGAGAGCGAGAGAGCGAGAGAAAGGTGTGTCGAGGAGACAAAAGTCAGTAGGAGGTCAGCGTGGCCTGAGGGTGGCGGCGGTGGCCGGTGGTGATGGTGGTGGTGGTAGTCGTCGTGCAAGTGGTGTAGTGGTGGGTGCTCTCTAGGTGAATGATCGTCGTCGGCCTCGTGGAAGAGGTGGCCGCCGCGTATGCGGGTGGCTGCCACGCGTGCGGCATCATCAACTCCAAGTAATCCCATCTGAAAACCGCCAAGAGAAGGCAAGCAGGCAAGCAGGCAGGGTGGCAAGCAGGCAGGCAGGCAGGGAGGCAGGCAGGCAATACTTGAGGAGAGTGGAAGGGAAGGGAGTCGACGGCGCGCGGGTGTTAGTGCCACCACGGACCGTGTGGAGGTGGTGGTTACTGCATGGTGCAAGGTGTGCCTGGGTATCAGGACGGCAATCGTCGACCTGGCAGCTGATCTTACCGCCTGCCTTGCCCTGGCTATGGCCAATTGGCCGCCGCCGGCTTCTCCGCGAACCATGAAAGACGCTTTCGCATCGGCAAACGGGGAAGGCAATCTACGCGCTTCTTTCACGCACAACCCAACGACAACGCAATCTATTCGAAATCTTAGACGTACAGGATTCATCCCGACGGCAGGAACCAAATGGCTGGCACCGAAAATCCTACCTTTCGTTAAAGCAACAATTGTTAAGATTCTGCCGGTGCACGTAGTTATACCGATCCTGGCAGTTGCGAGTGTCCGATCGGCGTCCCTCCCTTGAGATTCTACGTACCGGATACTGAGGATCGGGCTAATCTTTACCAGCGGAGGGAAGAGCAGCGGCTCTGTTTCCACTTACGATCGGAAGTAGAAGTGGTATTGTAGGGCCAGTGTCTCCTATTACTGGCCGGCAGCTCGGATTCCATCTGTTGTGGTGGGTTAGGTGGCCGGTGGTGTTGGTGCGTCGTCTGCCTCGTGGCAGGAGAGGATCTTACTACTGAGGGTCGAGGATCGGGAAAGCGCAGGAAGGAAGAGACGTCAGGGCAGGCCGGTCGTCCTTTGGCTAGGTGTGCTAGCCGCAGTGCGGTCGAAGCAAGCGGCTAGCTAGGAGGGCCGATTTGGTTGTCCGCGTTGACCACGACCAGGACCACTGGACACTGGGCACGCAGGTTCGGTGAGGCTCGCGGGCCCGGATACTCTGGTGCCGGCTCCGCCAGTATTGTGAGCAGGAGGAGCGACGACGATCAAAACGACCACGACGACCAGGACGTACGTGACGCGGGGGATATGTGCGGGCGTGCTACGTCGTCGCGGCGAGGACTGGGGACTGTTGCGGGAAAATCGGCACGGTGCACCAAGTCCTCGTGCTCGGTACACAGAACGCCCGGAGTACGGTAGCTCGTCCTTCAGCGTTACTCCTCATCGACGCCCGCGGGCAATGTGCCCACCCGCCGGGATAGCAACGTGAGTCCACTTGACGTACTCCTCTTCTAGTCCCCTCTAGTCTTTAACTCCTTACCGTACTTTCACCAGTCACACTCCTGATACACATTTTTCACCAACACATCAATATTACCAGTCACACTTGTCGAATAAAAATTGGGTGAACATTGTTTCATTGTTTTTGTCTTGATATTTGGACGATTGGGAGTTGCAACTATTCTTGAGCATTACTCTGAGAAGGGGTTAACGCCTCAGCCTACATAACATCTGCCGGATCTCCTCTATTTATGCTCTCATCTTCAAACACGATTTTCACTGAGATCCTCTGATCCTTCGGTCACACCTTCCGCTATCCGGTGATACGTTGACCTTTCCCCAAACTGGATTACTGGCATCTCATGCTTTGCCTTCCTTCGATCGTCTGCATTCGACATCCGAGATGATATCCGGACCATTTAATGGCAGCGGTCCTTAGCCCGCCGCGCCTCGAGGAATTAAGTGCATCTTGGCTGCTACGGTTAGCCAGTTATGCGAGGTTAAAACTTTTTATCGAGCATCCGGAGGCCGATGTGCTTATGTTTATACCTGATATCGTAAAATTTCGCTACGCGCCCTGTACTCGTAATCGATGAGAAGAGTGCGATAAATGCGCGCTGGCGCTGTCGTACTTTATCGGCGGTAGTTTTATTTCGGCCTTTGTACTATGTGGATTTTTCGTCGACATTTCCATGGTTTTTATTCACTGCACCACTTGCCAATGGAGCCCCGGTATTGTTCCGGGTCCTTGCACTCCGCTACTTCCGTTTCCATAAAATGAAACCGTTCGGCAATTATTTTTGCATTTGCATTTCATTGCCGTCTACTAGCAAATACAGGATTTAAGTCAGCAACAATTGGGTACAAGTGAATGCATCATCAAAGGTAGGAGGGTCGGTATTGTGCCTCCTGGTCTACTATACTAATGTATTATGGTATTAAATTGGCAATTTAATACACATTTACAAGATTTAACCGCCCCAGACAATGCTCAACCACTCGATCAATAAATTCGAACGTCATTGATCTAGCATCCCTGATAATGCTACGCTTACTAATATTCTTGAATTGATATTGATTCTCGGTCCAGAAAAAAGTGATTTTTTAAAGAGAAAGTTATTGAATATTAGGTCCGAAACGTTAATCGATTTTGGCGATAAATCAAGTTGGAACAAAGGAACCTTTTGACAAGTTCCCTTTGATGAAAAATCAATGGGGAAGTTTAAATGTGCCTTCGGAAAAAAGGTTATCTGAGAGAATGACGCGTCGCCAGGGTGATTCGACGAGTAAGCTTTTTCCGGGGGGAGAGGCAACGATCCATTTGGTAATTGGATGCAATCCCAAATCGAGGCTGTTGGCCTTTTCCAAACAGTGCAATTCCTTCTGGGCTTGGGGGATCTATTACAGCCGGTGAATAATTGCAGCAGCTTACTCGTTTGTCCTTGGCCAGTCCTGCCACACCGAGAGCCAATCTATGCAAACTGTCAAAATCCCACCCGTTTCTCTTCCCTAATTGAACACGTTGATACCGGAACCGAAATCCCCTTTCTACGAACGGTACAAAGACAGCACGTAAACTCATCAGGTGAACCGTATAAAGAAGCAGTCGAGGGGTATCTTTATTAAATGACAGTTTATGTTTCTCTTCCGTGAGATCGTCGGACATAACTGAATATAATCGACAATAAATATTCTTGTCGTGATACGTGTCAGTACCCTAATAGACATCGCATATGTGTGGCTAAGATGCAGTACTATCTTCAACATTGGCAAGGATGAATCGTCTGATTGAGTGAACTTGTGCCGAGAAAAGCCAGTCTGAAGTTTCTATGGCGTCGTGCGAAAACGGCAAAGTGCTTTCGAGGGCCGGCATGGTCCTGGGCGTAGTCCTTTAATCTCTCTCCTTGCCCTCTTTGCCGACCTCTCACTTCTGCCAGCTCACGAATCACCTCTTTCTCCTTCACTTGCTCTCCATCGCGCGCCTCCACCTCTCCTCTCCTCTCCTCTCCTATCCTCACTCTCAACTAGCTGATTTTATTCCTTCGAGAAACAGACCGTACTCTCCACCAACCACCACCCTGCCCTATGAATATTTACTTGTATTAATTTGTGACCTACAGACCTCTGCTGACCGTAACACCTTCGCTAACGAGCAATCCTCCCCTTCTTATCCCAACCTATATATATCTATCTATGTATAATACAGCATTCCACTTCCAAACAAGGCTGACATCTATGATTATTGCATTCTTGAACTCATAATAATGTGTGTCATTAACTATTTTCATACTTGAATAAGAAAAGACCCAAGTCTAAATGCTTTCTATTAATTTTTCTTGAATAAAACTGATATACTTTAATAATAGTATAAACTAACAGACATAGAAATGTGCAAGGATGAATAGACTTGTGGCTAGTCAATAATCTGTGGAGAATATCAATAAAGTGTAGTGAATATTATCGGGATTGTGTTGGCATGATAATTACGCGGAGAGGGAAGTAGTATGTGGGTTGGTGGTCTAGTGAGAGGGAGTGAATTCTTTTTCTTGGAAGACACGTACTTCGATTATGGGAGGTGAGGTATAACGGTGCATAACGAAGAAAAGACTTCATTCTACGTTGCTCAGACACATTGTTTTCGAGGGTTACACGAGCAAATTTTTCCCGCTCTTCAATGTGCGTCCTTGGCGAGGTAATGAGTACCCCAGACAGGGATCTTGGGTTAAGGAAATGGAACACTATTGTCACAGGTTGCTTCTTCAGGGATTTCCGTGCGCCTCCGCGACCTCACGTATTTTATTCCTTCCTTTAGCAGATGATTGTTATCGACACGCTTGTTTTTCAATTTAGCGCCGCGCCGTCCCGTTCCGTCCCGTCAATAGATTGAACTTATTCAGGCATTTTTTTCCCACGCTCTCGCAGTTTGCCCAGACGTAGATTACAGTTGTTAATTGAAGCCCGCGCCGTGGTGATCGATAAAATAATTTTCCCCCTGGTGTGTGTGTGTATGTGTGTGTGTGCCGGCGTTTGCGCGCGTCGGCCGCTCGAGTTTGGGAAACTTACGTTTTCGATAATCAACATTGCCGGCAGCTGAAAAAAATGAACTCTTCAAGTATGGGTTAAACGTTTAATTAAATGTACGCGCGCAATATTCGCTCACTGCTTCGTAAACTCGCGCAGCCCTCAACGAACCAGGCTGTAACGTCTATTTAATTGATGCGTTATAATTAAAGTTTACATTTGGGATTAGGGAAATCCGGCCGACCTCCCCTACCACTGGAAAATATCCAGCTTCAAACTCTTTCGGTAGCGCATATTAAAACAAAGAACGGAGCAAGTGATGCGCCTCGCAAATTTAGTTATTAATCGTAGTGTGCGTCGAATATGTATCAAGTAATATGTTAAATAAATGAGAAATGTTGATCTTGCGATAGAAAAATTAGCAAGCATTTACCAAGAACTGTCTGAGAACTAAAAGCAAACTAAAATAGACATAAAAGAAAATCTAGAAGTAGGTATCTTGTAAATTGCAGGGGATTATAAGGGGGAATTGTCTCATGCTAAAATCAAAAGCCACTGGATCTCTACGAAAATAGTTGTGCCAGTGGCAATTGCATTGTCAGTGGAAAGAAGATTTCGCAGTGCGCACGGAAGCTCTGCGTGAAGAGAAGCTCTCTCGTCCGTCTGTGCAAAATGGCTTTTAATAATAGCCGGTAGAAGATTATTAAATTCCTCGAGAGAAACACTCTCCGGCGCGGCGGGCGCGGCGGGCGCAGCGGGCGCAGCAGGGTGTTTCATTTTCCGTTGACAATATCGCGGACATTCCGTTGGAATGTGGATTCAAGTGGTCGGAAGAACGCACGCGATTAACCCGCTTTCAAATCTCTCCCTCTCCATCTACCCGGCTCCGGATTTTTGTCCTCTCATTGACGTATACATCCGATCTCGAGAGTGCGCTCCAATAGTAACTCCGTAAATTCCAGTGTGTTTATGAGCCTGACTATGTGCATACCTATATGCCGCAGTCTTCTCAATGACGAGAACCTTTAAACCATATTACCATGCTTATTGGGAACAAGCGGAATCATCCTCCGTTCACAATAGCTCTGCTTTCATCCCTTTCTCCGCGAAAGTCAAGCCTCTATTCTTCGATGTGCTTCGTACAGACTTTGCATTGGCTCGCGAGCACACTTCTCTTAGAACTTCGCCTGTACATGTCGCACTATATCCTGATTATTTGAGAAAACAGTATGTACGGTCGAATGGACCCTCTAAGGTAGTTGTACGAGAAAAAACAACAATTTGTTATAGATTTTATTTAAACTTTGACATAAGTATGTTTATAAAATTCTGCAACTGCGGGCCAAATTTTATTGGACTTGACCACGCCGTTTCCAAGAAAAAAGTTTAGACCACCAGAAGTATACAAAGCGAAGTTAACAGTTTCTTTAGCCAGCGGTTAACTTTTGAATGGCACAATACTTACAAAACTACCTTAAAGCGGAATGTTGGTAGTAGGAAGTCTCTGGGAAGATGAAGTCGAACATAAAAGGCTGGACAATGGTCATTGTTGGTAATTGGATCATAATTTGTAATAAAAAAAAGGTGACTAGTGACATGACGAGAGCGGTGATCTCGTAAAGGGTAGAATAAAGTGGTCGGTGGTCGGTCCTCATGAAATAGAGGTGGTAAAGGGGAAAATATTTAACAATGCCGCGGTTTACACGGCTGGCAGTCGCGCTAATGATTTTTTCATGTACAAAAGCGTCCGCCGGATATTGTCCATTGCGCGAGGCTTTTCGGAGACGCAGTGGATTGCGCGCGTTGCACACGAGCCACGCGAAATTCTACATCGATGGCATTTTTATGCGAGCCCTTTTGTCAACGTGCGACCAACTGCGAGCTCGAGCACGCATCTCGAGTCGCGCGCGCGCGCGCGCCCGCACCCCCTCTCGCACACGTATCTACACGTATGCCTGTCGTTCGCCAGTCCCATTTTTTCCCTTTATTGACCTGCTCATTCATCGAGAACAGTAGGTTTGTAAATATCGGAGAGCGAGCACCATGTAATCCACCGCTCCACGCTTTATCTCGTCAGCTTCGTTGTTGAGTCATCGCTTGCTGCACATTTAAAGAAGCTTCTTGCATTTCCCGCTCCCTTTCAATCAACGACTAATCATGAGAATTGGAGTGCAATCTTTTCGATCGTTCCGGACTATCAAAGCGTCTTTTATAGTTTGATAAAATATTGTCAATCCTGACTAAGTATTACAAGGTAAATTAAGGATGTACTTAGGTGCAGTCGAGGGAGAAACAAATAGCCCTTTCAAATTTGCCGAGAAAGACTAGGGAATGAAAGAGAATTCGAAATTGGGAGAAAAAAAAGTTGAGTAGGCAGGCAGGCGGGCAGGCTGGCAGGAAGGAAGGAAGGGAAGGGAGGCGCATTCAATTTCTGACAGTGGCAGTAAAAAATCGAGGATATCGGCGGCTTCCTAGTCGGAAGGAGGAACAACGACGGGCGATATTTTTCAATTTTCCTGGAGGATCAAGGCTACGCGTGAGTGCGAGGGGATGATTCGAAAGTTTTTCAACGAGGGCTTCGCCGGGACTGTTTCGCTGCCGCCGCAGTGCTTCCGGATAAACCCTGACACTTCCGGCGCTCGCAAAACGAATTCGACTCTCCATGGAAATGCGAACCAACGCTCCCCTGAACCTGCTGACGCGGTGCCACTTCCGGAATAGTCACGATTTCGTGTCACTTTATCGGCAAATCCTTGATTAAAGCGACCTCCCTCGCCTCCCCAGCCTCTCTGGCCTCTGCGCCGATTCAATTCTCCCTGAAATATTGCTTTTTGAAAATCGACATTACAATAAATCTCTACGCCGACAATGATATTCATCGGGATCGTTAGTCCAATTGACTCCCGGCGAAAACTATCCAAGTTTCGTTCAACAGTTACATTAAAGAAGAGGGTCGCTCGCTCTGAAAGGGTAACGTCTTTCTCCACGGAAGAGTGACCTAGATCAGGCCGGGTAAAACGAGGATAGCAACGAAGGAACCACAGACCGACAGACCGCCATATTAGCATTGTCGTTTCCCGAAGGCAGAATTCTCGTAGCAGGAAATTGTCGACAGGAATTATATCGCGGGACTCGTTAAATTATATGGAGCGTTTAATCAGGTTAGTGGACGACTGTCACGGAACAAAAATCAAACGATAGCCCGAAGAGTGAATGGGTGGGGGTAGGGCCAGTGGTAGGGCGTAAAGCGATGCGCGGGAGAAAGAGGTTAGGAAGGGTCATCTGGTTGCTTAACCAAACGGTAGACTATTCACGAATGCTTTAACATCAGTGGTTTTCGCCGCTTTTTCGAAATTCCATGGGTTCGCAGTCGAGTTCTATTGGTCTCTCGTTCTAATAAAGGCCATCCTCGCTTTTATTGCTCTGCCCGCTTACGGCTACACTTTTGCTCGATCGTCCCGAGAATTATCGTGTAATCCGGCGGATTAATATTTGCCTGCCGGTATTAAAACGCTTTTCCAGTCGTTTGCCAACTTTGGCCTCCGTACTCGTGTGTCCAGATGCAGATTCAGTTCTGCACCTCTGCTCTCCGCTTATTATTCTTTCCTCTGACTGGTGTGGAAACACGTTAAAGGGGGCGTATCAACATTGAACATTCAGCGAGCAGCGACTTTTTCTCTCTGGATGTTGTCGGGCTGCTTGTGAGGGTCGATACGGATCCCAAGTTATTATTGGCCTTGAAATGTTATCAGCATTTGATACCGCACGGAAACTGATCCGATGTCGGCGAAGCAGCCGGCAATTTAATATTTTCGTCGCACTATCCATCACGCCTTACGTCAGTATCGAATTTCTGTCAGCGATAGGATCGCAGAATTAATATTCATAGCGCCATTTTTTTCTGCCTCACACAGCCCATTTCACTTTCGCCGTTCCTTATCGCCAGCCCGAGTAACATCAGTCAATAACCAGGACTCGCATTTTATACGATATTTATCATGTCACCCTCCCCAAAGACAAAAGATCTAGAATACATAGAAAGTCATGCCGTTGAAGGGTTCTCATAAAATTGGCAAAGTTACAGGCTTGTTTTTAAAGGAATGGATGAACAAGTTCAATGAAAGTTTAATGGACTTTGGTTTATTTTTACGGCAGTTAGGTCTAGTGCATTCGGTGTATTAATAAAGTGAGTCTCTATCGATCAGTCTAATGTTGTGCTTCCATTATTAATAGACGACTTACGGCATTAGCGGTGCCTTTTCCGCTGGACTGTGAGGGAGTGTGTAGGCGGCCAGACAGTTGCGGGCGCAAGTTAAAGCGACCGAGAGTTGGTCGCTCACTGTAAAGTGCTGGTGTTACGCCACCGAACCAAATGAACCGCACCCACCGCACTGCTCCACTTTCTTACTCGAACGTAATTGAGCGATGGAGGCCGAAAATAGCCCCGGAAATTGACGGGAAGGCGACGCACATTTCATCTTACCTAGCGGAGAGAACGCACCCTTCCTTCAAAAAGGCTACGTCGACACATTAATGCAAAACAATAGGTTCCGCGCAGTTTTTTCGCACATTTGAAAGCAAATTACCGCGGTATTGCTGGTGCTTGTAAATAGTGGGCGGGTTTGCTTTAAATTGAGGGGAATAAAAGTGGTCGAAGGGTCTAACAAATCGAGGAACAAATTTGGTGGGATTTAATCAGGGCGTGGCCGGCGTGGATCGGTGAAATTTCGCAACTCTAGCGGTTTGCCATTTGCAACGCTAGCGTAAAATAGATTTGTCCCACTTCCTAGTTGCAGAAAATGTCCAACCCGCCACTAGCGCCCCCGCCCCTCAACCACATGCTTCCGTGTTGTCTTCAGCATGCAAGCGGAAAGCTTTTGCTAATACAGTTCAGCCAGAGTGCTCGATTGTTTGAAGGCTGCCTACATAATTCAACTCAAATTTAAACTGTAATTAGGAATTGCAAAATTGGACCAATAATCGCCGGTTTGCAAATGAAAAGGTTTCAGTTGATGCGTACAAAGGCAACGGTAAACGCGATGATACGAATCCCGTGGCGCTGCAAATAGGTTCCCTCTTTAAATGTTTCCGAAGCTGACAACCTAATGCTGTGCAATGCATTCCATTGATATGCACACAAATATCGTTAGGCCGGCCTGACAAATTGCTACACTGACTTCCGCAATTACTGATAGCAAATAGCACTGACATCAATCCTCTAATTTTGACGCCCCTCTTCTCAAAAATGGAACGTTTTGTTTCGATCACCTTTGCCTGCCACATCGATTAATATTGACTTCACCTGGGTTCCTCGCATCAGCTCTAAATCAACATTTACGAGCACATGCAAATGTGAATGTTGCTTCCCTGCTGGGAAAATACGATGTGACTTTAAATACTGAAACAAGTTACATCTCATGGTACACATACATGTAGAAGATGATTGCTTCTCATTGTCATTGAGCAGAAGGTATTCCTACATTTCTTTTCACATTTCTGACATAAAGCTTTACAATTTGTAAAGGCAATGCCAAAATCGATACACTTACCGGCTGGTTGGCCATTGGCGTTTTGATGACACGCGTGTAGAGAGGAACGAAATGCAATTTCTCACTAATTAAAGGGAAGTGCATGAAATGGGTTAAGACAGTCACCACAGATTCGTGGTATCGTTAATGATCCTGCAGGCTGAACGCAGACGCATAAGCAGGTCGCAAACTATGCAGATGTGTAGAAAGAATATCTGCATTGATATGAAATGCGATACGTGTTCCGCTTTCACGGGAAAGAGAGGCGGGCTCGAAAAGCAGGCCTCGGCAATAGATCCGCGCGCCACTGAGCCGCGCCGCGCCGCGTCGCAGCCACCGGCGCCACTGCTGGAAACGTGTCGAACCCTGAATGTCACGGGTGCTGCTGCATTGTACATTCACTCACAATAAGTGTCCTTTATTTTCACGATGACGGGTTTAATATACTTCAGGGCCGCGCAATGGTGATTAAACTCACAGGGAATTTTGATTTTCAACATGCGAAGCATCGATACTCCTCTCGAGTGATCCATTTTTGTTTCACCGCGCCAGTTTTGCTTTGTTGCTTGTTTCTACCGGCGCACGGCGAGTTGGTGCTGCGAATGAACTGATATCACTCCCATCCTGCTCTGCGAGGAACAACCATTAAGGGATTAATTCTGCTTAACGTTCACTTCGCCCTAACCTCGCTTGCGCTTCCCGAAGAAGAAAGCGGCCTCATAGAGCGACATCTGGCTCTGTCAACTAATTAAGATTCCATACAAATGCTGCAGCACGCGCGTAAGGAATGTTATCACTTGAATCGCATTAGCAGGATGTCCCATCGCTGAAATTATGCAGAAGCGGATGCTTATTTTTCGAGAAGCCTCCACGCCGCCCTTCTAGCAATTAAGAATCTGTAAACAAAGGCTACTGTCCAGAGCATTAGAGTTGAGTACCAGCTCTACAATCGCTAAAGAGCGAACGTCAACATACGTAGTGCTATGCTAATGCGCCCTCTGATCTTATATAATCCAAAGAAACTTCAAGCTCATAAGGCTCAATGCTAAACGTTGTCTAAGCTGCAAAATGCAAATTGGAAACTAACATATACTTGTTAACTAAAAAGGTTGGACGAGTGGTCCACGAGGAAGATACTGATAATGGTATTATCATGGACATTTTTCGAATGAAACTAGTCCAAAAACAGAGAGGGCAAATACTGAAACGCAAATGGAAATAGAAGCTGCAATAATTAGCAGGTAAAACTGTGCGGCAGTTTGTTTGAGCTCGAAGCAGAAAATAATAGGAGTAAGCTGTACGCGGCATATGCCGTGAGACATTTCAAGCAGCCAATTCTTGCCAACTCTAATGAATTTCAATTCAATACAGCCCCTCTTTCAAGCTGACGGTTAATCAGGTTATACGTATTGATGATAGAAGACTTGTTTTCGAGGTATAGATTTACGAGAGCAACTGCAGAAGCTTTATTAAAACTAATCTGGTGGTCAGTGGATATAATCCAGGCATTTATCTGCCTTCTGAGATAAATTAAGAAAAATTCAACGTTTGAAAATAGGTTATAATTAGCGTGCGAATGGTTTGCAGCTGAGTAAAGGGGAAATTTTCGTAAAACGTGCGTTGTGTTACATTGCAGATGTCGGAATAATGAAATAACGAGGTTAAGCCAACATTTAGTTAACAAACCGGCACTCGAATATGAGGTACTATAATGGAGAGCTTACTGCCAGAGCACGAATGAATTTCTTCACGTGCAATTAGACTTACGGGTCACTCCAGCTCTGATAACAAAGGAGAAGGCACGATTTAGATGTCCGTGATTCAAGAGGGAAGTACAAGCAGCTCTCCTAATTACTCGCCCGGCAGTTCAGTCTGCTGTCTGCAGGTCTCGAAAGTTTCAGTCGTTGGATTCAGTTACCGCGTGGCTTTAATGGCGACTTGCGCTCTGCGATAATCCTTTACGGTTTCGTCGTGCCGATATTGTTCTGCCAGATCGTTCGACCATTCCACAATTGATGTTTCCTCTGTGTTCGACATCTCGATATTTATTTACAAGGGCGGACTCACAACCGATTGCAATAATTTCGATATATGTTATAGAGCGATTTAAGCCGATCATTTACATATACATGTATATGTGAGGGAAACTCATAGTGAAAGAAGTTAGACACATTTAAAAGCTAGACTCCGTACTTTCTAGATTCCCAATAAAGGTTGGAAGCCAATCCTATCAACTTTAAGCCTTTCCGACCAGTTTGATCTGAATATTCCCTGATAGTTAGATATATATACATTCCTTTGCAAGCATCACAAAAATCGAGATCGGGAAGCGCAAACAATGCCGGTCTTACGAGGTCTCCCTCCTATTGTTTTAAGAACCCTAATTCTCCAACAAAGACCAATTTCCGGAGCTTCCGTGGTAATTATAATTTATAGCAAGCCGTTGTGCCAAATCTTGAAAAAAAAGAAGTGCAGAAGATCGCGCGCCCGCGCCATTGTCTAGGGAAGCGGCGAATGGGAGGAACGCAAAATAGAAAGAGGTTAGGACAAAGGGCGAGGGAGAAGCAGCTCGAGAAGGAGAGGAGAAACGCAGTCGCATATCCATATAAACGGAATTTCGACGTGAAAAGAGGGGGCTCATTTTCAAGAGGAGAAGTGAAAAAAATGGTTCGCCTAACTCTGGAACTGTGAAGGGCCGAAGGAAGGTGGTTGGTTTCCGAAGAATACGAATAAATCCCAAGCTTCCGACGCTCGTCTCATGAAGGAAAGGTGCTTTAAATGCCGTAAAAGTAAACGTTATGTAACAAAATTCCATACAGTCTGCAGCGTTAGAGTTCAACAAGTGAACCTCGCTACATTAACATTATGTCAATCAGTTTGTATCGTTTTACTTGTTGGAGCGCATGTTTTGTAGTAGGTACAGGGTGAGTCACTTGCCTTTGAATCATCACTGTCGAGCATACACCGTTCGATAGAAAATCATTAGAAATAACCTAGACCACCGCCTGCCAAGTTAGGCTCCCGGAGCTTAACTGGCAGCCCCACTCTGTCAATTTTGTATGGCATCTTCCTCGATGTAAAAAAACATTCTCCACCAAATTTCAGCCCGCGAAATACACGGGAAGTATAACAAATATGGGAAAAACCGTGATGATTAGATGAAATTAATTATTCAGGAACGATTTTTTGGTATTTTCGATACAAATCCGGCCTTTTTTTCATGGATTCTTCGTTTACTATCCGCTCTGATACACAAACAATCGATTCATGAAGAAAAAACCCTGGTTCGGGGACCTTTGAAAAATTGGATATTTTCGATGGCCAAAAATATGGGAAAAAAAAAATTTTGAGCTGGGGCTCTGAAATGTATATCACATCTTCCCTGATGCAAGGGGAGACTCCCCACCAAATTTCAGCCCCGGAAAATGTCGGGAAGTCCAAAAAATATGGGAAAAAACAGCGAAAATTCCGAAAAAATCGAACTTTAAAGGCAGTTTTCTTAGTGTTTTCGATAGAAATCCGGACTTTTTTCGACGGATTTCTTGTTTTCTATCCGTTTTCTTTCATAAACAATCGATTCCTGAAGAAAAAAACCGAGTTCGGGGACCTTCGAAAAATCGTGAAAAAATCTGCAGGGGTACCCCTTAAGAAAAATTTGTCGAAAAAAAAATGTTGAGCTAGGGCTCTGGAATTTTTATGGTGTCTTCCTTGATGCAAAAAAACATTACCCACCAAATTTCAGCCCCGGGGAAGGTCGGGAAGTCCACGAAAAAAAATAAAAACCGTTAAAAATGAGCAAAAATGGACTTTTCTGGACGGTTTTTCGACCCGTTTCCGTTGCAAATCCGGACTTTTTTTCACGGATTCTTTGTTCTCTATCCACCCTGATACGAAAACAATCAAAATATCCCGGGTTCGTCCGATTTTAAGAAACTTGAAAAAATTGACCATTTTCGAGGGTCGAAAATAGGTGAAAACCTAAACTTTGAGCTAGGGCTCTGAAATTTATATCACTTCTTCCTTGATGCAAGGGCACATTCTCCACCAAATATCAGTCCCGGGAAAGGTCGGGAAGTCCACAAAAAAAAATAAAAACCATAAAAAATGTTTGAACTTGAAAGTAAAATATTGGCGCGCTGTATTGTTAGAGACTACATAATTTAATACAGTTTATTGTTAAACAGAGAATATTTAGTATAATGAAATAGGTGTCTAGTAAAAGTGGGCTAGGAGAGTTCTGATTCAAAGGCAAGTAAATCACCCTGTACATACCCGGGTATGTTACATGGTTTGTAGTTATTTGTCAAAGTATGATAACGAAAGTTTGTTGAGTAATTGGCTATATCCTTGGGCGGAAAGAGTGTCATTGATCCGGGCAGTTCGATTCCATGATGGATCGAGTGAAAGAGTGGTAGGCGCAAACTTAGGAAAGGGTCGGAGATCTGTTAGCCTTTTGCTTCGACAAGGGCCAATATCCTAAGCGTTATGTTCGATGATAAAGTATTAATGAAATCTCGTTCTATCAAAGTGTATCTTCCGCAAAGCAACACGTAGTTTAGACACCGTAAGGTTGAGAAGCTTTCTCCTCGATATTTGAACATTTTTAAGTGAATATGTCCAATAGTTACTCTCCTTTTAAGGCCCCGCATTTTTGGAGAGCGGATCGGCCACTCGAATGTTGATCACGGCGCATGAAAGACACTGACAACTTTCTGCAAGTACTTTGCATGAACCTCCTAAAGTTCCGAAGACTACTTGTGTAACGAACGACAATGCTATCTAGCTGGAGAGACTTTGAAGGGATTGCTGCGATGTACAGTTCTATACTACTGCAAAATGTTCTACTCCCTGATACCTAGTATTTCTGCGTTTGCTAGTGACTTCTGCAACTTTATTTAACTTCAATAGATGTCATGTCCTGTTGTCAATATTCGAATCCCATTATTCTGAAATCCCACATGTTGAGAGGTAAAACAAAAAATAAGCAACTTGAAAGCAGATTCATAAGTTTTTACCATTAGTGCGGTACAAATATGTTTAGAAAAGGCGTTGGTATCTTTTGGTCATAATGGAAAATATCAAAAGTCAAAATCGGTAAGTAGAATGGCATAACTGCCGTTAGGAGTTTCCAGATAAATGGCGGCGGAAAGATGGAGGCGAGTTTTCGAGTGGCAATTTTTCGCTTAATGATCGGTCGTGCGAGAGTGTGCTTCGGACTGGGGAAGTGGTTCGATCTCTCGGCTGGAAAGCGCGATGCTAGATTTCACGGGCATGCGAAACCAATGGGAAGCTAGGGTCCGGTGAACTCTCGGTGAATGGGCCAGAAACACTCTGCCAAATTAAAAAATATGGCAGCGGTCCAAAATGGCGTGTGCGCGCGCGCATTACCGTCCAAGTAAGTACACACTTCTCATTCCTTTCTTTCATTTTGACAAGTTCCTGCAAGTGAAACCATCGGCTGAATAATTCTTCAGTGAAAAATTCGACCATCTTACTACACCTCATTCCCTCCGTTCCTTCTCTCTTCCCTTGTCTTCTCCCATTTCCCCTTTCTTCCCTCCCAGCCCGCCGCGATATCTCTCCGCCTGATGCTCCACCTTGCGGTATTCGGCACTGCTCTTTTTCTCTGTTGCTTTGTTATATCTTGCGCTTCTTAAGTTGTTGCGAGGACTGCTGGCGTTCTCCCTCTTTTTGTGGCCGTGCCATTTGGGGTGTTGCCTCCCCAAGCATTACTGGACCAAGTGCTCGCGAACAACGCAACAAGAACGGTATTAACAACCTTAAAATACAGGCAAGCAACTAAATAAAGTAATGACTGCGTGTTGAGATATGGCTAGCGATCGAATGTTAAATGATACGAGAGTAATGTATTTGTTAACTCTGACTCCTAAAATTGATTCATGCCGCTATAAAGCTGAACCATTCATCGCCATAAAACGAACAATCAACATTTATATTTAATCTGTGATTCTACATCCCCGACGCACGTGGCCACTGATTAATTATCCAGAGTCAGCATCATGGCAATAATACTTGATCTCGATATTAAAACGGACTTTCAATAAAAACTGTTGTACGATGAACACTGCAGAATGTGATAGCCATAAGACGATAAATCAGGCGTGAAAACTGGAGGGGAAATTCTCTTCTGACTGCACAACCAATATTTCCTGGGGTAAAGTAGAGTTCTCTCGCGCTGCGACCAAATTTGGGGACCTGATTCACTCTGCGAGTACAAATTAGTCGCGATGTATTGCGTCAAGTGCAAGATGCGAGAAATGGGGTTGAGGCGTTGGGCGCAGAAGGGAGCGAGAGGGAGAGAAAGAAAAAGACACAGTGGAAGTGGGAAGACAGAGACCCAAGTGCGGAATAAGGGTAGGAAAAGGGGTGTGCGAGATATCGTCGTGATTTAACGATCCTACGTTGGAGAGTGTGCGATCACAACCACGGGGAAGATAATCACGGCCGGTCTCGTGGTCTCATTCTTCTATGGCCGGAATGCTTTTCCGGCTGCTTCTTTCGAGGGAAGTGATGATGATTTTTCATAACACGCCCGAGCAGATGCGTCGAATACACGCTGGGCAAAGTGAAAGGGGGAAAGCGGGCCTTGCTACCGAAAGAAATGATTGTGGGTGGAAAAATTCCGACAACTGTGGTGATGCCCGAGTGATGCACCCCTTTGCTCCCATTCCAACTTGACAAATCCAAAACCGATTGAAAGAAGACCTCCCTTCACCCGTGGATTTTCCTAACACGCATGTTTTTCAGAGAAACTACATTCAACCTGATTTTTACTTTTACATGCAATAATCTGGCTCAGTGGGGTTGCAATATTATTATACCGTCCGAGTGATTCTCGAACCTTGTTGCACCTAGCTGTGGTGCGAACAAGCCGTAGGGATCATGGAAATTAAGGTAGAAGCCGGGCTGGACAATTGTTCAGCAGAGCCTGAGTTCTGGAAAGTGATCACTCAATGGAAATGTTAGTGAAACTAACACTCAGTGCCCCTACTGGGATCCAGTTGAACTTGGGTGTTTAGTTTGGTGGCCAGATAACATCGATTAAGAGGGGAAATCTACCTAGAAGCTTTCAAAATAGATGCATTTTTGATAGGCATTCCTCAATTCGACCAGGTTCCGAGCAATTGAGATAGGATACTGATTCCATTCAATCATGGAATGCGCAATTCACATAAGGTTGGGTTGTACTTCTGGCAATCTTAGGGGGTATTCCACTTTCGGAAGGTAGAACTGAAATTACAAGGTGGGTCAGAGCATTAACTTAGGAAAGCGATGACTCACCCGAGTGTCGTGTCGTGGAAATCGGCCTCTGCCTTCCCCTCAGTAGGATAAAGTGGTGCCCTAGCAAAGGGTGACACCGCCAGACGTCCGACGATTCCGAAGGAAAAAAGGGGTCGCACAAGAAATTTATCAATGAAAGTAAGTCGTGCCACTGGGGCCTCGTAAATACTATGCTCTGCCCCCATGTCACATCCCCGAGGAACTCCCCGTAGGCAGTTTGCCTACGAGGGTGGTTCATAATTCACATCCGATTTCGAGCAAAGTTTGAGAACTAGCGCGATTTGCTTAATACACTCTCGAGCCATTCCCTACATGCCCTCTTCTTCCCTCGCTTCTTCCTATCTCAACAGTTTCTGAATTTACTTCGGCAATCGTGCGTTTTGCCTTGAAGTAAGGCTAGCTTCAAATTTCCAAAGTTCGGGAGTTGTCTAATGTTGCTAGATGTCATCAAGCAGCCGGGCACTATGCAGTGACCTGTAGTCATACTGTTAACGAAGAGCTAATCATTTATTTCCGCTGCTCTCATTCACTTCAGGATGCTACGTGCACGTACATACCCACAACCTCATCTGAATTCAGAACACTGTATTGTGGGCACGCATATGCAGCATCCACCTGCTCCAGCTATCTTTGACTCTTTGTTGCTAGAAATTTGCATAACTTATCAAGGGCGATGCTAGTTAACCGTTATCGGCATCATGTCTGTGAATTAATAAGGTTGCAGTACTGCTCGTCCCAGGCCTACCCCTTACCACATTCCTACCAGTTACTCCCCCAAAGACCCTTTGTTTGCAATTGAATATTTCAATGTTATATGAATAAGTAATTTGAATTCGCTTAACTTGATTTACCCACAGTTTTGAGTTTGATAATAGTAGAGAGAAATTTAGAATGTGAGGGGCGTTGGAAATGTTAAGCGGTAATTAAAAACTTAATTTGGTCTAACGCCTCGGCCAGAAGTAGAAGGGATACTCGGACAAAGGAGTGGTGTATTTGTAAAACTATGCGTAGCTGAGAAATAGCTCGGAGATAGCTCGGGGGGACGTGCCAACGCGCGGAAGGAACTATGAGGAGCTTCCAACCGGAATACTCTAGAGAGCAGCATCCTAGCTGAACTAAAAGCGCTTTAAATTGTGTACATACATGTGCCGACTATATAGAACGCGATGTTGCATACTGCACGGGCGCCTGAATACTATTTTAAGAGTAAATTGCAGACCTAACCTCGAAAAACCATTTCAGTGGGTTTCTAACCTATTTCGCCATCTTTGCTTAATGGTGCCTGCTGCACCGAGTTAAGTGGATGAAAATGACATGGAAGGAATTATAAATAACTGACCATAGAAAAGGCTAGAAATAAAGGCATGTGGCTCGATATTGACTGGATGAAGCTGTAGTGCTTCCGGTACATGGCAGAATTCAGATCCGGCAGAAGCAAAGCCGAATCCCTGAGGTCGTGGAAATCGCGAAAAATGGGGAGATCGTTTTCCGATTTCGAAATTGGGAATATACGGAAGAGATAGTAGACGTCCGTCTCTCGGGTGCAGGTAAATTTCTCCGTATGCCACGGTGGCCTGGATATGCACTGTTGGCTAGAGACTTCCGCAGGAGTTTCCGCGGAGGGCAGTGCCCAATGGGAGCATTCATAATTTAGCGTGGATCCTTGTTCGACACTGAGAGAAAAGCCCCCCTTTAGGCCCCCTTGACACGTTTCCAGTGGAGATTCGGGCCACTTTCGTCAGGATCTTTTGCTAGCAGAGAAATTCGCCGTTGGTTGTTGGAAAAGCCAGGTTCCTTTTGACAAACTTCCAATCCAGACGAGCTGATCGATCCTAGCTCAGAATCGCCCGACATTCAATCCTTTACCTCAATTTTACCCTCTCTTCCTTCCTTTTCCGCCGCATCCTCTGGATCACGATACAATGCTCCCTTGAGTAAACCCTCTACCCTCCTCCGTGGTATTGTGCTCGGCCTCAGACCTAATTATAGCTTCCCTCCTTTTTCCGATTCTGGAGAGATTTCTCCTTCGGGTTTTGATAAATGTCTTTCCCCCACTCCTCCCGCCCTTTATTATGAGTTATGTACATTTTTGACTCTCTTCTGCTTCGCCATTCATGTACACTTGAATGTTGCCGAGGTTCAGCTTATCCCGCTTATGTTCAATGATTCATTCGGTGTAGACCATCTTTCGAGAGAATGAAAATACAATAGCCAGAGTTTCCCGCCAGAAGCAATTATTTAACTTTAGTAGAGGGCAAAGCTCTTTGAAGAATTTGGCATCTGCGTTGAATAGAAGATGGCGTTTATACAGTCGCTCATAATTTTCTCCGGCTGCCTTTGGCGAAAGGTTCGAATAATTATGAACGTTGGTGTATCTTGCCCGGTCTTATTCAGGCTCTCCTCGTTACCTGCGCCTCGTAGCCGCGAGTCTCGCTTGACATTTCGGATTAACCCAGTTGCTCGTTTCGCCCTCGCGTTCTTCCTGTGTTTGCGCTGCTAAAGTCACCGCTGCCGAAAGTCACGTTTAGCCGGCCGTACGTGCGCGATTTATTTTGCAAGGCTGGAAACGGCCGCACCAGCTGAATCGACCAGCCTCCAATGCTTGCCGAGCAGCTCGTCCGTTCCGCCTCTTCCCGTCATCCACCCTGTTCTGTTCCTTAGGCACGTCTTCCCCTTAAACAGCCATCGTATGTGACCATCCACTCTTATCATTTTCGATGAGGAAAAATCACATCACCCTCCTTCCTACGATTTACTCCTACATTCCTGGCCAAAAGCAATGCAGACAAGAGAGCAAGCAGGTTTTTCAACCGCAAATTCAATTAGGAACACAAAGGTTCCGGGGGTGTTAAGCTGACCGTTCTAGCCTAAAGCGGTCCTGAGTTCCAGCTCAAAAGACTTTAGGAACTGTACGATTGGAATGGATATGGAGAGTTCTCTAGGCACGGTCTACTATCGCCTAACAATCGATAGCCGAGCAGTTTAGGTATTGCGAGCGCGTTTCAAGGTCGAGTGTACCGTCCATCCAGCTTAATCTGCACCTCCCCCTCGATTCACGTGGAACGTAATTCGAGTAATTAGAGACGGGCTACGGTGCAGGCAAGCACTCGAAACTGTTCAAGATAGCCACGTGCGCCAATGAAAGGGAAGCCAAACACGAATAATCGTACAGACGCTGGTATAAAACAGGGCTTCCAAAGTGCTCTCAATTTTTCTCCTTAATTACGCACTTATTAGTAGAAAGTTCCATGCTTCTAAAACAAAATAGTGCCTATATTGACGCTTTTCTATGTATAAAAATTTCACAGATAGGTATGGCAATAGTAAGGCGTTCACGCTGGCCTTAGCACCATTTGAAATAAAAGATCGTATGAAAAGCATCTAGAAATCAGGCGGAATTTGCCTGTGCATTCCTAGCCTATAAGCCAGTTGCTCGAGAGCAGTGTGAAAATGGGGATTCCAGACGCGCGAACGCACCAGAAATTCCGAAGCTTTGTGAAAATTTGCCCGGCACAATGGGGGGGACGAAGGGGGAGGAAGGGTGAGGAAGGGGGCGGAAGGGGGTAGGGGAGGTGGGCGAGAGTATAAGCAAGGGGAAGTGTGCCAGCGGGCGAGTGGAAAAAGGGGGAAGAGGGTGGGATTGCGGGAGACGGAAAGGTGTGGTGTATTAGATAGAAGAGAATGAGAGAGTTAGAGGGAGGCTGGGAAAAAAGTGTGGTATGAGTGGGTAGCGTGAGAGGGAGGAATGGGTGAGGGGGTGGGTTGCTGGAACTCCGACACGACACGACGTGGACACGCGAGACAAAGGTACGATGGAAAAGAAGAACGAGAAGCAGAAGCAGAGGCATAGACCAGCGCGTATTATTTTCCAGGATGATGAGGGTGACTGCACTCTCTTTCTCTCTCTCTCTCTCTCTCTCTCTCTCTCTCTCCCTCTCTATCCCTCTCTATCTGTTCCTCAATCTCTCGTTCTCTCGGGTAGCTGCTTGCTTTTTAGGGGCAGCTGCAGGCTGCCTGGGACAGGATGAGAGGACCAGACGTACAATTAGTACTACTGCTTCCGAGGGCAGACCTCGCCTCTCCTACGCGATTGTCAGCTTGCTACTCTCTTGATGCCTGTAACCTGCTCTAGTGAATATCATCCAGTAGGCTTACCCTCTAGCGATGGAAAGGAAAGGGACTGGTACCTCGTATATACCTCCTAGTCCGCCCGAGGGCCATTAGCTCTAAACTCTTGCTCAAGCGTATGAGCAGTGGTGAAGGGGGAAGGGGGTTGCGTAGCTTCATCTGGACACGTCTCGCTCTTAGGAGGTTATGCTATTCTGAGGGAGAGTGCATGCGTTATTAAGGTTAAATGCACGGATGCAAATGAGGTCCTAACTTGGATGTTGGTAGCGGCTCCTAAGCCGGAAGGGAGGAGGGATGCCGAATTAAAGCTTCAAGATGCCTTCTTTGAAGGGGGCCACGTCTTCTGTGAAGACAGCGGTACTAATTCGAGCAGGAGCCGCTAAAAGGTTAGTTCGCTGCGTTTTTCAGGAGCGTCGCGAAGGCGTTGACTTTCAGAGACGTTACCGTTTTTAATCTTGGCCCGCGGGATGAGGCTTCCTTTGGCACTTTGACGGTTCTTTGATATTGGGGGTGCAGACAACGGCTCCACTAATCACAAAATTTCAATCTTTAGTCAGTCTACAATGCTGCAAACTTTCACGATCAGTGGAATATTTCCTTCGTTCCATCACCTGGCTTTCCACATTAAGATCCTTTGAGGAAATTAAGTACAGTCGGAATAAGTCGATCAAATGTTATTGCTCTCGAAATTTCATTGTCACTAATGAATATCCTCGCTCATTAATCATTCTACTGACAGAAACACTTAATAAAGTAAGGCATGGATCGTTCCATTTTCGAAGACGAAGACGCCCTCGGACGCGGCATTTGTTCGCGTACAGTACATGAAACACCAAAGCGAGGGGCTATTTAATCTCGGCCACAGTAGCTATCTCGTTCAATTCCTCGATCGAATGATCTAATTTCCCGTTAATAGTCCGCCGATTCCTCCGGGAACCGCCTGAAGCACAGACGAAAATTTTCAACCATTGCATCTTTGTCGAGACCTGAAAACTCTCGTGATTTATTTATTGTGCCAGCACGCGCTTCCTCGAGTAACTCTTTCGCCCTTCCTCCTTTCCCACCCATCCTCCGCTCCGCTCCGCTTCTCTGCCCCTTGCTCTTCCAATCGATAGGATGCAGCTGCAATTTTCCGGCAAATGCAATTGTACGATAGAGACGCCAAGTGCATGTTTGATTGCTGAATGTATTTCCTGCAGTGTTCGTTTCCAAGCACACACACATCAGGATTATCGAGCCCATATTCCAACTGAATTATCAATGGTAGCCCTTGCAACGGAGAATAATAATTCTCATTAAAAGCGACGCGTGCCCTACTGTCTTGAATTGAATTTGTCGAGCGATGGCAACGGTACTTTTGGTTCAGTAGCTCCGATAGTAATAGGATGAAATAGCTTGGTGTGTATGCCTGAGTTGCAAAATCAGATAGAAAACTCGGAGGAACCCTTAGTTTTCCAGTAGGGCTTTCGCCCGGAGGTCTCCAAAGGCACTATTTCCGAGGGTTGCTCGCATTCAGGTGGAAAAGAGACTGAGAGAACGTGGAAAGGGTAGAAAAGGAGAAACGTTTGCAACGGCTTTGTGGGTCCTGTCTAGCCTTATCGCGGATTCCAGGCCATTGTCCAGGGCCCGACTCGACTCGACTCGACTCGACTCGTGCATAAAGTTCCCTCCCCCTTCCGATGTCCTTCTCTTCTTCCAGCCCCCCTTTCCTCCCCGTTCTCCATTACTCTCTGTCGAAACTGCTACCGGTAGCTACTATTGCATCGTATAGAGTGCATCGAAGTCGCCTGGTCAGGTGTTTTTCGGCTCGACTTACTCCCCCTAGTGAAAATAGCCCTGAAAAAGCTGAGATTTTTCCTGGCCATCCGGCCATCATGTCTGTTTATGTCCTACCCAAAAAGTAACAATTGGCCAGTTGATTGCTGGGATGTTAGACTTGCCGGTTTATGGAAATTTCAGAGTGCTTTCCGGGGAGGTGGCATTTGCAGCAGGCTGATGGCTAAAAGTATACATCTGTGTGCGTTTGAGAGGTTTAAGTGTGAAGAGGATTAGGTATTGCAAGCATTCTGTTGATTAACAGATTACATCAAAGAGCATTAACCGTTAACGATTTGTAATAACTTGCAATGAAACTCGACGGTTACCAAAACTAGGTTAGGAATCCTCTGGTATTGATTGTGTTGTATTACTGATTAATAAATGTTCTAGGAATATCGTTTTTTATCAGTAGAAACTCTCGGGGAGAAACACGAATTACAGAAAGCCAGTAAACGTCAAGTGGGCCATTGCATTCGATTAACCCGACGCCGCTCATCAAATTCGTTTCCACACGAGACGAGAACGTGACGGGAGAAAGGCGGAAAGTGAATCGGGCGATATGCAGAAAAAACTGAAAACAACAAAAAAGCTGGAAGGGATGACGTGGGGGTGGGAGGGGCGGGGGCGGGGGCGGGGATGGGGAAGAAAAAACGCGAGGCAAAGGTGCCATTGACGCGCATATACATCGTGAAAGTTTTATCGAGCGACGGCAACAACCCGTTGCAAAAAGAGAAAGAGCAGAAAAGAGAAAAAGAAGGAGAAGTAGAACGAGATAGGGAGAAATCTAGAGGGGAGTAGAGGGCGCGCGACGTGGAAAAGGTATCGAGTGTCAGGAAAGCCTATTTGTGGGGGCGGCCTCGACAATGGACGAATATCTTTTATAGTGGTACATCATTTATTCGGTATTAGAGTCACGTGTAGAGTTGGTTGATGGGGCAACGAGGCCTTTCGTTCGCTTCTTCTTGGCTTCGCCATTCCCTCTGGCGCGTTGGCGTCCGCCGCCGCCGCTGCCGTCACCGCCGCCGCTCCCTAATACGAATTTTCATGAAACTGGCGATACGCTTCGGCTCTTAGACGTTTTAAAGAGTGCTGCCTCTCCTGAATAATGGAAAATGCCTGAAAGACTTTTGTGTAGCGCGGCAATTGGATTACGCGATAAAGCCGATTTACCCGCCAGTGGACACTCCCGCAAAATTAGCGGGACTCATTCAATTCGCGCTTTAATGCCATTCTTCTACCGGCTAACGTACCGGCCAAACTTCCCCCGCGCCTCGCTTAACCAAAGACATTTCAACGGAAAGCCTCGACAGTTCGCCAATTCTTCAAATCTTTTATCCTTCATTCGGCAAAACACCTATTCTCATCCTGTTTAAAGCAATCAAATTCCAAAGCCGCATTCCTACATATTCCTACTCCTTTTCTATTTCCTCCAGATTTATTTTCCATTCCTGGCGTAGTTTCCCCTAGGATTCTCTTGGTGGTAAATTATTCTAGATTTTACTAGCAAGCACTAAGTACATTTGGATTACCAATTCTGGGAGAACATTATGACCTTCCGGGCCAATGCTAGATTTCTTAGGGGGGGTGCAAACTTTCCTGACAACCAAGAAAAAACTGTTGTAAAGGGTTAACATTCCTGGGATGCTCCGAGATTACACCCTATTGTTTCGGAAGCTAAAGAGACAGGGCTTCTGGGTTGGAATCGGATGGCATGCCACAATATGTTACCACGAGAAACTCTCCGGGCGATCAATATAGGAGGGTGGGAGTACGAAGGGAGGAGAATAGAGCCAGCAGGCGAAAGATAGCCAAGGGAGAAAGTGCGGTATTTGTTTACAAAGGTGTACTCATCACCAATGTCAGCGATTTTGATAGATGTTATAGAAGAATTTAAGATGAGTCACCTCTCTAAAGAATCAGCGATAGTGCGATTGTGCGGTTAAATGAATTGGCAGTGAATGTTAGGGAGTATCGTGGAAGAAGGGAAAGGTGTGTTGGGAAGATCTTAAGGGCCACTGGTAGAAAAGGAAGAGGAATCGCGGTGTGACCTGGTTCGCAAGCCGGTTGGCGTGGTCGTGGGAGCGAGCGAGCGAGTGAGCGAAAAATCGCTTTACGCAGGAATGACGCGTGCGAGAGCTGCGCGCTTCAGGAGCACCGCGACACTTCCACCGGGGACTTGACTTTTCGTCCTAATTTCGCGTTAATCGATTCACGCGACACCGGCTGGCTGACGTGGAGTACGCGTTACACGTCACTGACGTGCACGCCTGACGTGGAGTAAGCGCCGAGCCACCGAGCTCGAGATATGGGCTTGGCCATCACCTTCTTTTCTTTTCATGAATCGCCAAACACTTCCTTTTTCTTCCTCCCTTTTAGCCGCTAGCTTTGTGTCCCTCTAAATAGGCCATTGAACAATTAGTCTACACCTAACACTGTCAGGAAAACTTGGAAATTGTTGGTGCAAATCAGGTTATTGCAAACTGGTCTCATGGGATGGAAAAGTTGGGCGGAGAAAAACTGCTTTGGTGAATTCGATGCTTAGAGGCAGGTAGAAAAGCCATCTCGAGCAGCACCGTATCAAGAGAAAATGGATCCACGGGAGCAGTACATTTGGTAGGAACACTTCGTCTCGCTTCTCTCCGTTTCTAGCCGTTTTTCCAGCGTTTTTGTGAATCACCACGGTTTCTAGCCTGCCACAGCTGCTGCTCACTATCGGCCTGGTCGAGTTCTCCTCCCGGCTTTTTTGTTTCGGCCCGGCAAATAATAAAATCCGACGACGCGTTGCATTTAATTTCGCGCTCTTCCTCCCAGTTCTGCAGCATAATACTGTCCTCGAAACGCACTGCTTTCTAGAATTCATTTCTATGGTGAGAACAGATGCGCTGATTTCGAAATCCCAATGGAACTTTTGCACCGGACAGCATGAAACTGCCTTGGCGTATAAATATTCCGACGAATACACCTGCTATAAATTAGGTTAGGAATTAGTGACGCTTAGCTTGGTAGGATGATGCCACGTGTGGCCGAGCTCGATGGGGTTAGTGGACTGATTACGAGGAATTCTTGATGCAGAAAATCTTTTGGCTTGATGGGTAGGGGTAATTGATGAGGAAAAGCAACGGCGCAATCCTCAATGTACATTTCGCATTTCCCTTCTAATTCCAGTATCGTCAGCTGCTCTCCGCGGCTTGGTTTCTGAGTCAGCAAACAGCCAAGTGGCATTACCCATAGACAATTTCCTTCCACCCGCATATCTCAATACCACGATAAAATCACTTTGTTGCTGGTGGTATACGCGGAAGATAGGAATTACAGTGGTCCGTGGGAAAGGAGATCAAGGCAGGAAGCAGTCGGATAGATTCGCATATACCTCTATGTGTACTGACATACGAACTGCTTCGAGTTTGTAATTTAGGGTTACGCGCGAATCGTCTGATTACACAAACTACGCGAACCTACGGTACTAGCTTCTCTAATCACGGAATCTGATTACTGTTTCAGTGTATACAATCACGCCATTTTCCACCTGTCCGAATTTCCAGGATGCCTCGAATTTAAACGAGATTTCGACCAGACCTTCCGACACCGAAACAGGGATAATTTCATCTCTATTAGGCCACTTCTGAAATAATTAATTCCTCCGCCATGTAGGACCTAATTATTCGATAAAAACAAAGATCTTGCCTAAGAAGTCTAATCTTGTTTGGTATCGATCCAAATTTGATGCAATAAGTTTTCTTTGGGGCTCTATTCAGACATTAGCCGAACACTAAGTAACGTTCGTTAATTCTAGAAGGCTGCTCCAAAATATATACGAGGCACGCACAACATTTTGTTTCTGGAGTACTAAGGAGAGACAGGGCGAAGTTAAGTAGAAGAGGTCTCGAACTTTATCGAAGGATCCGTCTGGCTCGATAGAGTAAGAGCACTCTCATACCAGTCGAATCTGTCATCGAGGATGTTGAAGCTTTCTGCCGCAGCTCGAGTGTATTACACCCTCAAAGATTTCTGGGGAAGGTTTACGCGAACGCGGCTGCGATATTTCAATTGACAAGACGCTCAACCCTTCAAGCGGCTGAATTGACACAAGCCATCTGTGGCTGACCACACATATTAAGTGCGACTCAGCGATGCTGCTATTGGCAAAGTTGCAGCATTGAACTATCTATCGATCGCGTTCAAATTTCATGATGAAATAAGGTTTATTCTTTCAGAGGCGCATTTTTACACACAGTTCCGCAATTCGTTTTGGTAAAATTGTTTCAGAGCTCTGCGGAAGCCATATTGATTTTTCCCGGCGCATTTGCCTGTCGATTTCCCGAAACATGGGAACGCTTATAGGCCAAACGGTAGATAATAAATACATAAATCAACGGAGATAAACTGGTTGTCGGATAGGATCTGTGGTTTTCATGAAACCAGTTTAGTTCGCGAAGCATTTCGTTTTTGGATCATCGAACGCTGTATTAACATAGTGACGCCCGTTTGCCGAGCGTGCGCTATTGGTGACAACGTCCATTCATAACGCTCATGCAATTTCAAGCGCGGGTCATCACGCTTCTCCAACGGCTGTTGTTATTTATCTTCCTGGCAGATATATTGGAAAACGGCACGAGTCAACAGTTTCGTCGAACGAGTTAAAAATTACACGGCCATAATTCTGTGTCGCTGATGTTCATGAAACAAACATTAAAAATACGCGAGTCAACGGACCAATCCACTTTTAGGTTAAGCAGTTTGCCGCTTCCATGATAACCTCCTTAATCAGAGCCTGGAAATTGTCGCGACATCGTAAATCAGCATAAAACTCCTCGGACTGTCAATAATTGTTCAGACACCATAAATAGTTGTTCATAAGCGTTTATTTTTCGTTTTAATTTCGTTTGAGGACGATAGAACGCTAGCATTGACCGGTAATGCGTGTATAGTCCGTTTAAATTTCCGGAGGCTTCCTATCGCGACTCGCTGCTTGCATTGAAATGGCCGGCTATGTTCGACTGGTACTACTGAAGCAATTTCGAGCGGTTCGCATCAATAAACACAGTTCTGCAATCCGGGTCGTTGCAAATTTCCGAAATTCTTAAACACTCTCGGGCCGGTAGAACGTGTTCATGAAAGTGGATAGGAAGCAATGTGTTGGAGTCAGTGGGCTGCAATTCCAATTGCGGAAACAAGCATATCAGTTCAGGACTAATCAAACATCTCATTAGGCCTGGCTCCGTACCAGAAATCGCATCCCCTTCCAAAGCGCATAACCCACGTTCACTGTGCCACTCAGAGAAGCTTGCTATTCTGGTGTCACGCGACGTAACCTATACTCGGCGTACACGTGTAATCTGCGCTACAGGATTTCAGCTTAGAAAGAGCACGAGCGGTTTCTGGATCAGGGGTTACTGAAGCAACACTGTCTGCTCGTCGGATCAGAGGGGGTTGGAAGGGCCTTCGCGATTGATAGGGTGGGGAGAGGATTCCTAGCCCGGCGCATCAAGCCACGCGAGCGTTCAGTCGTGCTATTGGCTGGTGCGATTGAAGAGCCGGTAATGTCCTTACCGGGAAACTTGTGCGCGTTGAGTTCCCGCCGAAATAAGAACTAGCATAAAAGTTCTCGAAAGTGATAAGAGTTGCTAATCCCCTTGGAGCAAGCATTTAACCATTTACCCACACCTCGGGATCCCTTACCTAATGAAAAGTTCTCGTTCCGCGAATAGTTGAACCTCCTTCGGGTCTAATCAACTTTAATCGCAAGAACCGTATAAGATAGCCGATCTACTCGCTCACGGAAAGAGCCGTTAGGAAGCAATGTTACAGGATATTTGATTGTCGGAAGTTGGTTTAGTATGCGCTACACGTAGCGGTGGTTAGGTTAGCGAACGTAGAGCCGAAACACCGGTTGCCTCGCTAATCAAGCTCAATGTCTAAGGATTAGTGCTAATATTGATGCTGGAGATTAACTAGAATGGCCGGAATTTCGGCGGTCATCCCTTGGCATTCTATTTTCCAGGGCGTTCCACAGCCTACCTTTCAGAGATATCGCTGTCGTCAGTGATATTTCGCCCAGTGGTCTCCCCTGATTGTCTGACCGCGATTGCAATCCTGTAGCAGAGGTTATGTTTGCTTAGCATTAGCTTCCGCTTGCCGGGCAATCGAGTTGCAGCAGCAAATGCATGCTAAGGGAGAAAAGCAGTTACGGCCAGTAAAGAAGGAAAACTGAATCTCCAGTTACCTAACCAGGCTTTTCATTAGAACCCCAAGGACCTCCTTAAGCCTAGCTTGTTCAACCGTCCAAATAACAAGCCTAATCTCCTTAAATGTAGCATCCGAATTCCCCGTTTGAAAGAGCAGGGCCTTCCCATTGATCCTCGGTAATAACAATCAAAGTTTCGCTTAAGTTCCACTTAGGTCGCTGCCATCTTGAAACTTCCGTTGCGTATTTGACGCTGCTTCTGGCAAACCACATTGTATATAGGTCTGTACTACTAGTGGAAGGTAAAACAAATGAATTTATTTTAAATTCTAAAACCACCGGCATAACCCAGTAATATTTACTTGGTTAGTTTAGCATTTGCGAATAACCTGGAATATTATTTTATACCAGGGTTATTTAATGGGCTAGGCCCTTTTTCACGAATTTACGGCAAATCAAGTCTCTTTCGATTACGTAGGCTTTCTTCCATGCACGACGCAGTTCTCCTGTCCTGCATAGCTCACCTTTGCATAATTTCTATCGCTCCAGGTAGAACGAAAGCTCACTTGTACACCACGTACGGTAGCGTACCTACTCCATGTACCTTCGCTGTATATATACGTTTTTCATACACTGCACATATTCAGGGCGGGGCACTTTAGTCCTCCGGCTAAATGTGCCCCACTTTCCGCAACATCGAAGATCCTGATGTTTTAGTAATTTTGTCATCGAGTGGTACCCTCGAAAGGTTCGCCCAGCATCGTACGATACGCTTACCAGCCCTCCAACCCTCCAGCCCGGAATGCTTCTCATTCTACACAGTTTGGAATTTGAAAAATTTCCCACTACTTCACTCTTCGAGTACATGCGTTCCCTATTTTTACTCCCGATACACGTACTATATTGCACAAAGTAAGTTACATGCATCAAATGACTATGGAAAAGGTCAATGATCGACAGTTGAATGCTCACGATCGAATTGAAAGTTGTATCGCGGCTACCGAAGCAAATAGGAAAGGTGAAATTCATCAGGTTGTAATTGTGGGACACGTGTCTTCTGAGAGGAAAGTAATTTTCCTTTAGAGGATAGGATGCGCTGAGGCGTACCTATCGCGTTTAACGCGGTATGCCCGGATCGAGTCGCGTTTATGTAAATACTTCACACCGTATGTGCTCGCGTGTACATACGTATTAACCGTCTTCTGTGGAATACGATATAGCTGAACCCTGCAGGTGGCTCGGCCCCGCTCCTGCTTCTATCAGAGGAGGGAGATTCTGCCGCTTGGTACATTGACGGTAAGCCGAAGTTAGTTGGAGTCAGCCGTCTGTGTTGCGAACGCGACAGGGGGCGAAATGGCGAAGGGTTGCTGCAGAAGGGAAATAGACGGGTATGTTGTTCGCGTTCAACAGCATGTATTAAAGACGAAAGAAACCATGCTTTCACGCACTCCAATACCTGCAATTTCAATGGTAACATATGTACTTAGTGAAAACAAATCTGCGGCCATATTTCTTCCTGTTGGTCGAGGGGGACTAGTGGGAGGGAAAGAGGGTTTAAAGCGGCGTAATTCGCTTTTGAAACGTTGCCTATTTTAACTCGAGATCGGCTATGATAAAGGGATAGAGATCGACGAGATAAGTCTGCAATGTATTCACGTTACCGCCAACAGACCGCATCAATTCTAAAGCTTTTATTGGATTACATTCCACAAAGCTCGCGCTCTCTTTTCCCTACTGATCGATAATTTTTATTATAAAAAACCGGACTGTTTTCATTTAATCTTGCGTATCTTTTGTACTGTGTATCCGGTAACAAAAAATATTAATAACACCTAGCTACATGTCGCAGTATTTGAACTATCTAGTATTATTTCCGGAGCATTACGCTTTGAAGGGTATTTATCTGAATCGTCGAAGACTAAAGCGGAGGATGACAAGCAAATAGATAAATCGACAATTTGTGTGCGTTCAATCATACAGATTTCCATCAATCCCAGATGGATTCACATCAATCGATTTCGCTTGTCACATTCGGCTCTAGGTATATGTATATCTGTGAGTATATGTATTAATAAAATTGCTTTTATTCAACAAGGCTCTCAACTGTTTTGAGATGGAAGCAGAAGCGATTTGCGGTCATGGCGGGAGAGCGACGCTTGCCATTGCAATCGCTTTTCTATATGCTATATCTGCATAACCTAAATTACCTCGCGACCACCAATTCCATTGCAGTGGACGTCAATAAAAAAAGGGGTATCATATGTTGCTGGCATTCCGTCAGCAATCCCGAAATGCTCTCTTTTGAGGGCTGGCTATCCGTTATACGTCCCGCTAGAACTCGCTCGAGAGAAATTCTAATTTAGCAGACTGATTGGTACCTACAAACACGTTCAACGATGTACCTTAGCCATTTCGGGTAGTGGAAAGCCCTTTGAAAGTATCAAATGAATCCACTATCTTCACCGCTAGCGGAGTATTCGTCTTGGTGAACTGGGAAAGGGGATTTTCCTTGGAAACATGTCAGTTCTCGGTATACCAGATCTAAATAATGTCAGAACGTGAATAACCTGCCGAAAAAGTTGCCGCTCTATCCGCCACCATCTTCGATCTGTCTCTGCCTACTTCCGGGATTGTTCCTCTTTATCTTGTCGATGTTGTTCTCCAGCCTGTTGATGACCCTAGCATTCTCTTGATTGCTCACTATTAGTTCACAAGGGACATCCACAAACCTGAATATTCAGAAAATTATTCCAGGCATTCCGTGGAATATAAAGAATATAAAGCCTAAAAACATTTTAAAGGACTCCTTTAAGACTGTCCTTTAAAAAGAGGTTAGGTCTTTCTTTCACAACGTTTATTTCCAAATTCCTTTGTCACCTAAATAGTGGGAGCTTGCAAATTGCTGCGAATTCCACATCTGTCGCTTCAAATACAGGATATTGTCTTGGACAACCGCAAATTCCTAGCAGGGACACGCGTCTATATGTATGTATATCTGTCCGCTCTAATTAAGCACAACCCAGCTGAATCCACCCTCCGTCTTAATAAATATACGGGTAGCAATAATCAAGAAGCAGAACTCATTAACTATCTTGAAGGGTAGGTCTATCTTAGTTGGTGGGTGGGCATAAAGTGGAGTAAGCTTAAAAAACTCAAATAGTGGGAGAAGAAAATATCGTAATGGCAGGGCTTCCTGGCAATAAATTTCCGATAGGAATGGACAGTGAATCTCCGCCGCTAATGACGAGTGAGCCGTAATAATTCCACGATATTACGCTGTCTCATCGATAACGAGCAATATTTCAATAGGCCGTGGTCGCGGCCGTTATTGCCACTTGAAGTGACACGGCAGCGACTGTAAATCACTAACGCGATTACACGCCCCGCCACCCTATGCCATTGCCCATCCTGGCATACATTCTTCTTCCAAAAGTATTCATCCCGAAATGTGAATTCTCCCGGGAACATCATAAGTTGGGAGTGGGGATCGGTCGGAGCATTATGGCGAATGTGGACTAAAGGAGGGGATAGGGGAACCGGTGGCGGTGGCGGTGCCGGTGGCGCACAGTGCGGTGAATCACGAAAAACGTGGACAAAAGCATTTTTGCAGCTTCTCCTGAATTCAGAATATCAGGAAAGGCTGTAATATTGAATTATAAAAAGTTCCTCAAGTTCAGAAACTAATTTTGTCCGCATTTTTCTCAATTGAGCCCAGTGTGTGGTGGCGCCGAGAGTAAATGAAATGAAGGGGAGGGGTATGATGGAGAAATATCCATAACAAATTGCTGGTGGGCCGAGTACAAAGGATAAAAGAGAAGGGAAGGGCGAGGGAGAGGGGAGGAGCAGGTGGAAAATCGCATAAAGGGAACAGCCGAGAGGTGTGCTGGCATGGTACTCGAGCTTGAGAGGAAGGAAAAAAAGCGTTAATCATTTCGCAGGTCGCTCGGTTTGGTAGTTGCATCGGTTAATTCGGTCGGCTTGATTTTAGAAGCACTTGGCGAGAGCCGCACTTGGTACTTTCTGTGGGAAGAGCGGCGCATAGCACATGCATATCGCAAAGATTGCCTGCTCGCGGCGCTCGAGTGCCACTTTGTTAAATTTATTCACCCTCCTGCTGGTCCAGCAGAGCATGTGGACCAACCGGCTGAGCCAGCGGCCCATGTTGCTTTCAGAAGAACTATGCGGACCCACGGATTTTCACCAACAAACGAATTTATCGTACCTACGAACAATGCGTTGCCCAACGGAGCCTTGGAAAAATAGTGCTGGGGAAACTCCGGCCAGCTATACGCCAACCAAATGAATAGCATTCATCAGCAGTTTTGCTCTTTTTCAACCGAATGCGCCTTTAAATATAACTATCGGTCTCGTGGGGAGTGCCGACGGGTATTTGATTTCAATTAAAACTGCAATTGTCAGAAATCCGAATGCTTCCTATTGAAAATCGCTATCAGACGTAATGCCCGATTTAAAATGGTACTTACGTCCAAACTTGCGTCGAAAATCTGAATGATGCCAGGCAAAAACAAGGCGAGCTCCTCTCGAAAGTGGTACTAACGAGTGGGTTTACCAAGAGAGAGGGAGAGCCAGTTCGAACCATAGTTCATCAGGGGAAAGGGAATTACAAGCGAACTAAATTAGGAATATGCGCTTGGAGTCGAGTCGTGCCAGCTGCACTTCCAAAATTAGCGTCGCTGATTCGATCGATCGAGAAGTAGAAGAGAGAAGGGAAGCGGCTCGCCGGATTTTCGGATGAGAACTGAAGGCTGAGAGTGTTTTCTGGTGATTAGAGTTTGACCGAGCGCGAGAGAAGGAGAGGGGTGGGTGGGTGGTAGGGAGGGAGGGAGAGAGCCGAAAAAACCGCTGATAAACCGGGAGAAAGAGGGAAAAGTAGAAGTGAGCCTATGTGTAGGTAACTGTCGGGAGTTTATCGATAGGTTGAGCCGGCATTAAGACTCGTGGACCGCTATGAGGGAGCCTGAAAAATAGCAGTCGGTGCACATCGATCGACAATGAATCCGCAGCCGGGCAATCAAGCGTATCCCAGGAAACCAGCTGCCTGTTAACTGTTGCTGCGGCCTATCCGAAGGCTTGCGCCAAAAAAAATCACGAGATCTAATTTTAGTAACCACGAATCAATGCATCTTTTGTGTTGCGGACGCCCGAACGCGCCTGAAAACTTTACACAAACCCCGTTTTTTCGTAACAAGAACTGGTAAATTCCTCGGGGCAAAACATTTTTTAAGGCAATTTTCGCAGTTCCTCGCGTGAAGAAGTATTTCGAGCATAAAACATGAATTTCGTAGAAAGTTGGGAAAGAACGACTTGGGGCGTAGTTTCTTATTCCTCGTCTTTCACAAGTTTGAGGTTAGTTCGCGTTTGAAAAGAGCCACGGTTACTAGGATCCCGTTCCATTGTAGCGGAGTTTCGGGGTTCAAAGTGCAGTGTGCGCTGATACCAAAAGCCCATTTCTGGAACCGATCCTGTGTACACAGGGCCAAACAGAATTTAATGTTTCTTAAAGTCGGTTCCGCGTTAACGATGCAAAATGGTCTTTTCTCATCATGGTGTCCGCTCCGTTCCACGATTAAAATCAGCTATTCGAAGGAGACTTTTCAAAAGAAGGCGCAGAGCCAAGCACAAAAATCTGCTCATCGTTAATCCTGCTAGCTTAATTGGGTTAATGAGCTGATGGACTCACCGTGGAAAAGATACCCAAACCCGAAACAACAATGCCGGAAAATTCATTAGGAGCACTATTGTTTTGCCACTATTGTGTCTATGTATGAAGTAGCGAGAGACCGAAGTGAGCTTTGTACCATTCCAACCTCTTTCTATCCTCGTGCTAATTGTCCAACTGTAACATTCTAATAGTGACTAGAAGGGAAACGTATGAGAGAAAAAGTCTTCGATAAACAGCACCGTTTACACAAATATATTAGTGGTTTATAAGGGATCAAGGATATCGAAGAATATGTGCAGCAACTGTTCCCCGAGTGTACTTACTAACACAGAGCACTTCTTGCGGGTTTGATCTTCAGAATCCTGCAGCTTTTTGATAATAGTGTATCGAGCCATTCCGGCAAGCGCTTTGATAAGAGTTCCTACTACATTGACGTTGCAAGAAGCGAAATCTCCCGGCATTGTGAGGTGGATGAAGACATAAAGCACTGTCTTGAATTAGTTTATCCATATGGATTGAGATTGTCCTTCGTATGGGCTGGAGGTTCTCATAGATCACCTGGATTGCTTTCCATTGTGCTCCTACTGCGAACCGCAGCAATTCTCTCCAGTTTGCATCTGAATGCTCCGCTCTCCCCGAGTCACACGTTCCTACATTTGCTGTTATTGAGTTAGCTTTCAACCGAGGAAGATGAAAGCTCTGTCTAGGCATCATTGCAGAAACCCGGATCATTCTCTGCTCCCGAAAAATGCAAATCTTCTCCGTTTCTATTAAGATCTTTACTCGTTGACAAATCGTACAATCAGCCCTGCTTTGTAACTCAGTTCCAAAGATTATAACATGAAAAGCAGCTGCTCGTTAGTAATAAAGGTCCCGGGAATGGGATAGAATGGGATAGAATGGGATAGAATGGGAGGAAAAAGAGGGGTAAAAGCTGGATAAAGCGGAGAGTGTAGAGCGAAAGAGTAAAAATGCCGGAGTGATAAACGGAGTAGCTATCAAGTTGGCTAAGACCGCCGGATGAGTGAGGATCTCGACTGGGAAGAGAGCGATTGATTCGGGGCGGCGCGGCGCGGCGGCGACAGGGGCTCGTTCACAAGGCATCATTCATATATCTTGTGCGATTGTAATTTCGAAGCGGAGTCACGGGAGTTTGGTCGGTGGCGGGCCGACAGGAGCAGACAGGACAAAGGTATCATCGATCCTGGGTCTGGTAGGGGTGTAGGGGTGTAGGAGTAGGCTAGGGATAGCGCGCGTAGCCGGCCGGCCGGCCGGCTCGGCTCGACTCGACTCGGCTTGGCGCGGGGGATGGTTGTGGATGGATGTGGCCGCTCGCCTCTGCGGCAATTCGTTCTCCCTCGATTTATCTGAAAAGCCGCGCGCGCGTTACCGAAGATTTGCAAGGGATGGCACGCGATGCCTTGCACGAGACAATTGATTTTTTCTCGGCAGCTGCACCGTCCCCGCGCGCCCAGCAGCAGCACCCCTGCACACCCATCCGGCCCATCCACCCCTCGACCAGCCCACTCGCACTCTATCTCTCTTCCTCGCACTACACTCGCAATCTCCAGCTTCCTAGACTGCCACGCGTCAAGCGCTACACGATCCATAACCTGCAGAGCTCGCAACGAGAGACTGAGCCAACAAGAATAAAAGGGAGGATGAGGAAAAAAGGGAGAGCGAGAGCAAGAGCGAGAGCGAGAGGGAATGGGAAAGCAAGCCTGCCTGCCTCGGTCTGGCCCTGTAAATCTAGCTAGTGCTCTAAATTAAGCCGCGTCTCGTCGGCGAAAGAGAACGCGGGGGTTATAAAACGCTAAAACTCGTCGGTGAAGCGTTGATTTTAGCGGCCCAGCGATTATGCCGCTTCTACTACCTAAATGGACCCCGGGCAACGCAACGTTCGCCCTTCGTCTCCCCCAGCTAACTTGCAACAAGACTAGAAGACGTCGAAATAAACCAATTTCATCCGCCTACGATATAGTTCTCTATTAAATCGAAATTTCATATAATTCTCAGTTGAATATATTTACGAGTGCGGCACGAGTTCAGTCTAGACTTTGCTAGATTCGGCAAGATTTATTATTGTCAAAATGATTGCTGTTCCTCCCTCTTCCAAGAACGTCTCTCAAGGGCAGCAGTTCTGAATCAGCATAATTTATAACAAGCCTGTCAGAGCGTAGGGTCCCTCACGCGCTTTTGTTTCGTTTCATATATTAAAGTGCGTTCCTAACTCACAATACCACTACGATACGCCCACTGACGGTAATGACGTCATCCCAAATCTAAAGGGAAACTTTCTTGGCCCCATGTTCATTACTCAATGTACCCCTTTCAAAGTAGAAAGATGAAATTCGGAATATTTGCCTAAAAAGGCATTGAGAAACATTTGCTTATAAATAATTTCGAACATGGCGCTCAAATTAATCGCAAGTCCGTAATTATAATGTATTAATGAATGGTCGTATCATAAAAACGTTAATTGCTAAAAGTGGAACACGTTCTGTTCATGAGGTGATTGCATAAAAATTACAGCAGAAGATAATATAGATATTTAGCTAATGTGATTCGCTATTTGGCCTGGTCACAGTCTGCTGAACTGCTTCATTACAGGCATTTTCCTTGCTCGCGCCAGGTCATCGCTGAGCAAAGCACTCGAGAAGTTCTTCCATCTCGTAGAAGCTTGACACAGCCAGCCGTCTGTTAAGAAACTTTAGTACTCTTCTGTTTTCTTTGCATTATAACTCTTGACATGCCTCGAGGCCTGTTGTTCGGATGACTCCGTAAACACTAGCGACATATTGGACATTGGACATCGTCTCACCCGATAATCTAAACCATCACTTGGTGTAACTTGCACTCTATAAAAGTTTATCCAGCAGTGTGTAGCAGCATGAAGTTCATCGTGCAATTACTATTTCAGCGGCAATTTAGTGATAAACCTCCCAGAGATAGGACAAAAGGTAGCTTAGGAAGAAGGGGCGGGGGCAACAAAGATTTAAGGAAGGAAGACGTCCTGGATTCTGTGGAATTCCCGTGTAATTAGCCCGGTGGACAGGAGGCAAAGGGCAGCTCGGTGGGGGAGTGAAGGGGGTTGATAATGACCACAGGGTCGTCTTATCTGGGGACGCTCGACCCAACACCGTTCAGATAAGGGGAGACTGACTCTCTTGAGAATCTACTGCGAGTCGAGACATTTTCTAGCTGTACCATATTTCATTCTCCATATTTCTAACGTAGATAAATTCTTTCTAAATGATTTCATGTAGCCAAGGGAACATTTGTCCCAGTTACTTAATTGATAGGAATGACGATGATGTAAGTTTGTAAACATTGTCATTTAACCATTAGGAAAAATGGACTCGAATCGATCTAAAGTTAGTTCGTTGTTAGAGAGTTCGGGGAATCTCTCACTACATAAATTCGGGGTGAACAAATGTGCCTTGGGGGACATAAATTCTGACTAATACAGAAAACTAGTTTTCTCGCGGCATACAGGTATGTACTTTGGTAATAATGGAGGTGGATAAGGGGCAGCAACGAAGCGATAAAAGTTCCTCAAGGGGCGCCCCCCTCTCCGCCCTTTCAGTGACACAACAAAGCCGCTCAGCTTGTCTTTATGGCCGGTTACGTCTTTCCATGGCTATCGCCAATGACTTGCTCTAGCATCTCACCTATAGCCAACTTCTCGCTGTGGTTTACTCCAAGACTAAATAGCAAACCATTAGAACCTCCCACTTGACACATATTTTAGGTTATCCAGGTCGGAACAGGAGCTTTGCGCCCTCTATCAAGGCCCACCCAACTTAGTAATTCATCCTGAAATGTTAAAAGACACTCTTAATGTATCCTAACTGGAAGATCCGCTCTTCCTCGGTCTAACTTGGGCTAGGGAAGTTTTCCATCATGAATATATGTTTAGGAACAGGAATTCTGAAGAAGAATATGAAAGGAGGGAAGCGGCAAGTTGGGCAAAGTGGTGTTGGTTGGAGTGAAAGCTAACGTGGTTAACGTGAAGTTTAAATGGATCTTTTGCAGGGGTGGACAAGGCGTACGATGCTTAGGGATGCTTGGTCGAACGACGGTGGGAAAGGCTGGTGGCGATGGTGGTCCAGGTTGGGCGGATTGCTGGCGATGGCGACGGCCATTTCCTGTCTCGTTGCCCCGTTTCCGGGCGCCTCGGCCAATCCGGATGCGAAGCGTCTCTACGATGACCTGCTGTCGAACTACAACCGCCTCATCCGGCCTGTTGGCAACAACAGTGATCGCCTCACTGTCAAAATGGGACTACGCCTCTCCCAGCTCATCGACGTTGTGAGTAGAGCCCACTTAACCCATTATCCTATCGCATGAATAGCGTTATGTACACTTGGATAACCCTCCTGTATCCTCCTCTACTGGTCATCTGATATACCGAACACAAGATCCTGCTTGTCGAATCAGGCTCTGCTTCTCTTTCCGTTAAAGGGCTGTCGCGTGCCCAAACATTCTCATTACATCATACCGATTACCAGTAGAATAGAGTTCCGGAGTGGAAAGCGTCCTCTTGTAGCCGTAAAATATGAAAATTCGAGTGAACCATAATTGTTTGGCAGCTAATCATCACGTAAATCGGTATGCACGAATCGAAGACATTGGTTCGATCTAATATCGGGTGCTGCGGAGCATTTCTTCGCTGATTTCCCATTTGGTCCTTCCGGATTTGCGAGGCCTGGCTAGAGGCGGGCAGGCGGGCAGGCGGGCAGGCGGTGCTTCAACGCAATTTGTTATTCCTTGCTGCGGGGTCGGCACGGAATCGAATAGATTTGTCTGTATCCTCGTTTAGCATGGCCGCAGGCTGGCTCGAAACTCGTTCGGCTGTACATGGGATATGGATTATGTACCAGATATAGCCAGCCGAACCGATTGCCAGCGTCCACGTACTTGCGGTGATAAGTTGAATTCCGGGAGTTTCTAGCCGGAACCGGAACTAATTTACAAGCCAACTGATCCATAGCACTTGGGGCCATTAATTGCCATAATCTGATCGTGAGCAATCAATCGTGTGCCGCCTGGGTTTACCGGCTGGCCAATATGTGCACACATGAGTATCTTCGAGACACATCAAACCACACTGATTCCAGATGCCGATGGGAAGCTATTATCTGCCAGTCTAATGGCTCTTGGCCTTCGATTTGGATCATTCTCGCTCAATTTGCACACCTTATCTTATCATTTGCCCAGAAGAATCATCATTCTTTTTGTTAGGTTTCGCGAGAATGAAAGACTCGTTTGCATATGCTGCAATATCATGGCCTCGCTCTCCCCTCCGACCACACTTCACACCACACCTGGAAGCAGAGAGGCACGTTGCGCATCTTCCTCCTACTTACTCATAGAACAAAACTTCTCGATAAATAGATGGGCACACTTGCTTAACCGCACGCACAACCATAGAGTATGCATCGAACCGTTTAGAGGTATGACTTAACACATATTTTATAAGACTTTTGTGCCTTGAAGGGGAAGGTTATCATGCCAGTCCTAATAAGGGACAAGGATTTCGTGTTTCTGCCGTTTACGTCGTACTAGTTTCATCCAGTGACTAGATCCTGATGTCATTGGACTTTTATTATACTATAAACCAAGATAACGTCTGTGTTTGCCGGAGCTGGTTGAAGCCGAGTGACGTGGCCCCGGTAATCCGGATATGCAGAATGCCGGAATGGCACGATCATAGTGTCTGGCCCTTCAGACTCCAATCCATGATGTCCTTCCATTGTTCTACTGGCTATTACATTCCCGTTAGCTGTTTACCAAATTGGTGCGAATTTCGACTGTAATTACCGGTGGCGCGTTCGCGGGTATGCATATGGAGGGGCGAATGCGTGTTCCTGGCCGAGCCATAATTAATTTGTTATCGACTGGGCGCATACCGCTCGCCAAGCACTATCAATAGAATATCAATGCTACAATTTGGACGGGGAACGCTGCAGATGCTCTTATCGGGCTAGCGCCGCCGCGCCGATCCTATGTACCTTCTATGCTTCCAAAACTATCGGATCCATTGCATTTCGGGAAATCGGCCTGGATTCGCGTCGACACTTGCCCTCCACTGTTCTCGCCTTTCAGCCTGTCAGTTGGTCCCACCTCTCCCAACTTGTAATTCGACCAATCCACCGCGATACCGCCACCGTCGCCACCGCCGCCGCCGCCACCGCCGCCGCCGCCACCGCCGTCGAATTAAACTCCCTGTCAAATCCATTCGATCTCAATTATTCCTCGAGCTCGAGATCTGCAACGTTGCTTTCCCTTCGTTGTTAGCAGTAGCGTGGGCGGTGGACTTTTAGAAAATAGTGATAGGCCAAGCCCCGGTTAATTGCTCGAGTGAAAGCCGCCCAAGTGGAAGAGACGGAAATTCGTTTAACCGCTGATGCAACTACTGGCCTGCTTATGATTCGCTCGGAAAAGCAAAGGGCGAAGTACACCCGGCCACGCCTGATAACTTTTCACCAACTGCAAATCTCTCGCTGGCAACGCAAACCGTAATTACTAGAGACTCGACCGCACCCTCGCGCATACGCAGCTAACCCCGCAGAATTTGCGAAACAATTTCGACGAGTCTTTAAATTACTGCGAGCATGCAAACACACGGCTCCAGCGCGCACCAGCCGGAACCCACTCGTTTCCCCATGACTTGCCGGTGCGTAATGAATTTTAACGCAAAAATCCTCGTCCCCTTTTTTCCCCCGGATTAATCCAGTCGACGGAATCTACTCACTTCTAACAGTATCATCTCTCTGTCTCCTCTAATGCTACTTTTTTTATCGTCTGCTAAATTAATTGCTGCCCTTATTATAATACACTACAAAAGGTGTTTTAGTTCATGCCTGCAAAGACGTTGAATTTTGAATTCGGGGAAGATAAAAGTATTCGCGCTAATAAAAACTCCACTATCCTATTGGTCTTATTTTGTTATACGAGAGTAGCAAGATCTCTCGAAAGGTCCATCAATTTCGTATAGAAATTGTAAGCCGTTCATGAAAGTAACAATCTATCATATCCAGTTTTTGGATGGGGGCACTTTCATTGGGCGGTAGGACATGGGAACTCTCGTCAGGGCTGAGCCAACGCCCACTTTTCACAGTAGCACGCTCGCGAAAGCTTGGGAATCCGATCAATAATCAGGAGGTAACCGACCAATTGTTTCTTCGCACATAAGTGCTCGGGATGCTGGACACACTGCTCAGATATGAAAGCTTTCCCTTCGAAAGCGCGCACCTCCGAACAATACCGGTGTCGGCCGGATACTTCGCACGCTCGAGGGTTCCCAGATGCTCGAGTCATCCCTCTTTAAAGAGAAGCTAACTTTCCTCGAGTGCGCTTCGGGCTCTGTTCTATGCCAGTGATACTCCCGAATCCCGTCGATATCTCTAACGACCTATTCCCCTCACATGTTCTAACGGCACCGCCACCTTCCCTTCTCGAGTGTCCTCCTCTAAATATTGAACCCAAGAAATAACACTCCCTTTACTTCAACCTCCACTCTCTATACTTCACTGCACAACTATCCAGTTTAACTTGAACCTAAAGAAACCTTACCAGTCTGCCACAGAGCAATCTTCACAGAACATTCACTGAATGATAAAAGTAACTTAATGTCATGTTAATAAATTAATAAGTTATCAGTTGATAATGAAACGTAGGAAGCATTTCAAAGAGAGAATCGTAAGATTCAATTCGAAAAGGATTGCGCCAGTTGTATAGATACAACCTAGTTATTTATGTCTATATAAGAACAAATTTTTCAGAGAATATATGCTAAAGTATGTAGAATAAGAAATATATAATGCGTTGTAAAAAGTCGAGGATTAGTACTTAAAAAAGATTAATAAACTGCGATATGTTCAAAGACGTGTTTAAAGTCTGCGAGAAGGTAAAGGCCTACATTGGAACATATGGGTGAAATCCCTTCAAGAAACAGGAAAAAGGGATTTCCAAAAGGAGGAATTATTGTATTGGGAATCTTGTAGAGGAAGGAGCTCACTGTCCAGTACTTTTCATCGATGCCGAGAAGGAACAGTGAAAGGCTCAAGCTCATTTTCCCGACAGTAGGGCACCTTCAATAGAGCTTTCATCGAGCGAGCCCCTTCATCCGCATGATCGAACGTGTCTCTCGTTAATAAAACAGCGTTCGAAGAGTTACGTGTCATTGCATAAGGTAACTTCGATCGAGCGGAGGTCTCATGATATAAGAGATGAGGTTCGAGCCGATAGGGTTAATATTCGCATACATCAGGCACGTCGTTAGGAGAGGAAAGCCAGGTTAGGAGGTTAGGTTGCGGCCAAGCCAGTCTTGCTGATTGGCCTTCGGAGCAATTGCTGCTCCAGGTGGTAAACGATACGAGGAATACCGGCGGAAAGAAGCGGCCTACTCCAATTACTGGCTTCAATTAGTGAAATGGCTCAATTAAATTGAGCATTTCGCGACGCAGGTGTAATTGAAGAGTGCGCAAGCATGATTGGTCCCTAAGAGGCCAGCCCTGTACTACCCTTTCTCTTCTTCTGTCAGCATCTTTTGTCATCGCGCGAAATTGAGAGCTTTCCCTCCATAATGCCAATCTACCATTTCCCATTCTTTCGTCTTTAATTATTACGAAATTGGGGGCCTTTTTCTAGCAAGCTAATCCATCAGACTACCTCCCCTAACCTCTCTTAACTATAACTTTCGGGCTTCGGGCTTCGGCCTTTCCAGATGGTTGCGGCACCAATAGCTTTCTACAGGGTGAGTCACTTGCCTTTGAATGACCACCAAAAATTGGATGTTTTCGATGGCAAAAAATATGGGGAAAAAAAAATTTTGAGCTGGAGCTCTGAAATTTATATCACATCTTCCTTGATCCAAGGGGAGACTCCCCGCCAAATTTCAGCCCCGGAAAATGTCGGGAAATTCAAAAAATATAGGAAAAACCAGCGAAAATTGCGAAAAAATCGAACTTTAAAAGCAGTTTTTGTAGTGTTTTCGATAGAAATCCGGACTTTTTTCGACGGATTTCTGGTTTTCTATCCGTTTTCATCCATAAACAATCGATTCCTGAAGAAAAAACCCGAGTTCGGGGACCTTCGAAAAATCGTGAAAAAATCTGAAGGGGTACCCCTTAAGAAAAATTTGCCGAAAAAAAATTTTTGGGCTAGGGCTCTGGAATTTTTATGGTATCTTCCTTGATGCAAAAAAACATTACCCACCAAATTTCAGCCCCGGGAAAGGTCGGGAAGCCCACCAAACAAAATAAAAACCGTTAAAAATAAGCAAAAATGGACTTTTCTGGACGGTTTTTCGACCCGTTTTCGTCGCAAATCCGGACTTTTTTTCACGGATTCTTTGTTCTCTATCCACCCTGATACGAAAACAATCAAAATATCCCGGGTTCGGCCGATTTTGAGAAACTTGAAAAAATTGACCATTTTCGAGGGTCGAAAATAGGTGAAAACCTAAAGTTTGAGCTAGGGCTCTGAAATATATATTACTTCTTCCTTGACGCAAGGGCACATTCTTCACCAAATTTCAGTCCCGGGGAAAGTCGGGAAGTCCAGAAAAAAAATAAGGGCTAGGAAAGTTCTGATTCAAAGGCAAGTGAATCACCCTGTACATTCCCGGTATATACCGATCAATTATTAATGGCTTCTACTTCGTGGGATTCCTACCCCAATAAAGTGCAACATTCCCTTCTATGAAGCAATACAAATAGATTGCTAATTGGGAAAATCCTATTCCAAACGTTCCCAAGCTCTTCAATGTTTTCGCGACCACAATCTCGTTGGGTAAACTATAAATTGCCGGGTCGAAGGTAACAATTATTCCTCGCGGAAACCGAGTACTCGATAACAATAATTCCATTTGAGTCTCGAGCATCGACCCAAACTGCCAATAAACTATTATTCGAGAACGAAACGATTTTGGATAGTGGAAGTATTAGGCGAGGAAAGGGAAAGGATAGGGAAAGGCAGTCTCATAGAAGAGAAGAGGAATGAATCCCCTTTAAAATAAGGAGCGCTAGTTATCTTTTCAGCGATATTGCTGGATGGTTCAGTGAGAGCAATTCATCATAGAGCTGGGTAAGTCCGGGCGATGCTTGCGCGGCACTTGAGTTCCCAGCGATTTTTCAAAGTCACATCCTGGCACAGTTATTGCTACCGGAGTCTCTCATTTTGTCATTGTCAATTAGGAGGAGTTGGCTGGTTCAATTAGCGCTTATGTTAATTCACTTGGCAAGATGGATCTGGTGAAGCGTAAGCGGACGTCCGTTAGGCTGCTCCTTAAGCTTGAATTACACGAATATCAGGTTGCCACCGGCACGGCGTTATCAGTCGCAGCACGCGATAACGAAGCCGCGTTTTTGCTCGTTACGGCTAAGATAGGGTGCTAGGGGAACTTTCTTACTAACGATTCCACCTTTCTTACCAAGTGTTATCCTTGATAACGATACCCGAACCACCTTGGAATTATGACCGCGGCTTTAGTAACAAAGTAACTTTCGCCAAGTTGATTCTCCTCGGCAGCCGTATCCTGCATTCTTTACTTCCGGATTTATAAGCAGACGAGCTCTACATTTCGATCAAGCACCATCTCGCCGACTTTACTTTTTCAATTGTTAGTTTCATTGACTGAGAAAGACTAGTTGAGCAATTCTTGCTAGAGGGGATTATTACTCCGTCCCTAGAGACTCAGTATAACATAGTTGGTTAAATAGGTTTGAATAAGGCGTTTCCAAATTGAAATCCAATTGGAAATGAAATGGCTCCGGCATAAATGGGAGGGTGGCCAGTACCGCGCGCACGTTACTGCCTCTTTTATCGGCCGGAGGCTTAAAAAGAGTGTTCGATCCTCTTTGTGCGCGGCCAGTCACTCTGTGTGCCGATCGGAACTCCCTGTAAATTGGTAACGGCCGACTGATCCTGACGGCAGTATCGTCAGCAGTGTCGCCGGATACACAATTACCTATTTAAATGCGGCAATTCGACATCGCACAGGTGCTTACTGCTGGAAGCCATCATTTCCTTCTCCGGCGCCGCTCCCACTGAATAATTAAATTTCCGCCAAATTTCCTGCCGATCGATCTCGGTCTAATTGCCCTAATGAAGCGCAGCCTTCGAGAAGTTTCTCCCTCGAAATAACGTAAATCACACTCTCTTCTTCGCTATATTCACTTTCAAATGATAAACCATTGCTTTGTTCCATTATCTCTTGTTCTACACATTCCATGTGCTTGAGTACCATCTTCATACAAGTTACTGGATGTTAAGCAGACGCCAGAAGTTTCTTCAAATTCGTATTCAGTTGTACTGCTTTATCAGAGGGCTACAAAGAAGCCTAATTAACCTTAAATAATCCACTGTCACCTGGAATATCCTGGGTTATGTTTAATATGAGTGGAGTGTGCCCTATGCATATGAGAACTCGAGAAACTAGGTTATGTCTGTTCCGAGCGAACTAACTGTGAAGTATCGGGGATAGGTGAAACATGAAGCATTTGGACACTGGACTCGTTTTCACAAGTTAATTGCCTCGGTCTTCTCGGGATATCGCAAAAAAATTGGACGGCTCTATATCGGTGATTAATCGTTATAAGCAAATTGCAATGTCAATCCAAACAGACAGGGGCTCTCGGGCGTGACGGGACACGTGACAATCGTCGGGCCAGTAGGTTTACAAATAAATACAGCGGGACGTATCCGAAGCGGGCAGCGCCTCTGACAAATTAATGGCGTTTGATGCCACGTCTGATTATTCCTCGGTTCTGTTCTCTGATTACGCCCGAAACAAAGCCCCTTCGAGCTTCATAAATAATGCTACACAGTACGGGATTAACGAGGTGTGCGTACACATTCATTCGTGCAAGTGGCTGTCGGTTTAGTGTAGCGGCGCGTGTCGGACGAGTGGTTGTAACATTTGTCAGACTTCAAAGCTTTCTGAAAAAAGAACTGGAGGCCGCCGGGGTTAACTAGTACTACATACATTCTACTAGTAGATATTTAACTTTACCTATTCTCTCAACAGCCAACACAATATTATATTTGAGGCTCTCGTACTCGTGTAGGATGCGTTAATTGAATTTCAGACGTTCATCTTTCTCTTCTTGAGAAAGGGTGTCCGTGTGTTGATTGATGATCTGGATGCCAAAGGAAGAAAAGCAATTAGGTAGCAGTGACAGTACGGCCAACTGGCGAGCCTCATGATTGCTTCTGACAAAACAACACTGCTGGCTGAACAATCTAGCAGGCAGGGCTTAGTTCTTCGAGATCTTGATGGCTCCTTTTCCCTTCTCGCTCCCCTTTATTTAACTCTCGGCGGATATTTCCGACGGGAAAAAGCTATATCGAGATCACATAAGAAATTCATGTTCGGGATAGAGCTGGACACACGATTGTCCCATTCGCTTTCTTATTCACTTGCAGGGCCATCCTTCCATTCCTGCTTCTCGAGATCAGTATTTAAGTTGGCAAAGTCTTCAAGCGGCAACGTCAATATTACTTGAGGAAATAGACTCGAACAAAAAGCTATTCTTCATTTGGATATAATTGTGTAATCGTTTTTAATCGAAGTGCTGAGAAATCGATGGAACAAAGGATGAATGGTGTGGGAAATGCGGTACTCAGCTCCGACAATGTCAGTTGGACACAATTCGTGCGGAAGTAATTGTTGAGCCATGTCCAACGCATTTCCACGACATTTTCTAATATTCCTGGGCCATTAAAAGTATTTTATGATAGTCCTCCATTTCTGCCGGTTCCGCCTGCGTCTTCTCTCTCTTTCGAGGAAGCCAAATGCGTATGCTCGCCCAGTACATACGTAGAAGATACCAACCAACCCGGATAGGAAGCATAAATTATCCTGCTGATCGTAAAATCCTTTTTCCACTCGTTACTTATGCCGTGCGAGAGATACGGCAACCCTTTCGCGCCGGAATAATTTCGGCGTTATCGTAAACACGCTGCAATTGCTTTAAATGTGTTAGCCTTTCTCTCTCGGTCTCAGCCCCGTTGGAACCATTTCCGGCTCTGAGGCTTCTTTACTTGAATAACCGTGCGCAGTTTCTTTTATTAGTGTTCGATCGCAGAAGGAAATCGACGATAGTGAAATCCTCTGGTACATCAATGGCAGGTACATCCAAGTAACTTCAGCCGAATGGGGGGCAAGCAGATTTTTAATTAATGGCGCAGCTGGCAAATGACATTTTCATTTATGTGCCACGCCCGGCATGTCCTAATGAAACCTCATCCCGAAGAATAATTCCCCATCGGCCGACGACTTTTCAGCAGAGTCAAAGAGCGCGCTGGGTCTTGGAATTAGAGAAGCACTCTTGCCCACTGACGTATCAATTTACCAACGTATCCCTGCTACCGTACATGTAAATGAGGATGTATTCTCCGCTATTATTACTCGGGGGATTAACTTCGAGGTTGGATATGCCTGATGATGACGGGAGACTACCGGTTTAATGTCACTCGGAGAATAGCTTTCCTAATTTACGCTTCTGCTCAAATGAGAAATAGGGTTATGTTGTAATCAAAGGCCTTTCACAAAGCAACGAATCCGTATTAATGGCAACAATTCGCTCGGAGATACGAAGAGGCCTCACAATTGAACGAAAATGAAACTGGTAGGGTAGTCTAGAACCTTCGAGAATGCAAAGGCGAACTGCAGGCAAAGGAAGCAGGCATTCTGACAATGGTGGAGCGCATGAAGAATGACGACTACTTTGCTGGCAAATTGATTCGGACACTTCTGACAAAGAGAACTGAAGGACTTGGTAATATTGGAGGAACGGCTTGTAGCCTGGCGTTTATTAAATCAAAGTCAGTCAAGGGAACGGCTGGCAATCGAAGGCAGTTGTCACCCGATGGCGAATGTCACTAGTTAGGCGGATTCTAAGTTTAATGGCTGACGTGTCAGATGTCATGTCAATTTACACGTAATCTCGTCAAATCTAAATAAGGCAGGCTTCATTAGCAAATAGGGTCTAGGTTATTAGCACATTCGTCATTAGTCTGACATCCTATAAAAACTAGAAGACTTGACAATTTTGCAGAAAAGGGTACTTCGCCGAGAGAACTGTAACACGAACCGGCTCGGATTTTATAGATTCGCATTCATGGCTGGCTATGAAATTTGTAGGGCAATTTGTTGAGAAAATTGGCCGCGTGAATAGTAGGTGCAATGCCAGATGAGATTCTATCAGTGGTACGTGTTTCGGGGTGTAATTAGGCCGATAGGTGGAAGAAATGAGAGCGACCCGGGTGCGTGTAGCCTTAACGAAATTGATGACAGTAGCAGCGGATGGACGGGATTTAACACGGCGAGTAATCGCTTTCTCGCTTGTTACCGTCCACTTCGGGTAATTAAGTTTCCTGTAGTTTTCACGGGCCACCGGCACCACGGCCGTTCAGAATCCAATTGGTCTAACTACTGGCCGCAGCTCTCACGCCCTTCCCTCCTTTCTCTATCCATCTCTCTCCCTCTCCCTCTCGATCACCCTCTGCTTCTCCCTCTGCCTCTGCCTCTCGATCACTCTCTCACTCTTTCTCGTCTCGCATTCACCCCCGCCTGCCTTTCGATGCCTCGAAGAGGGCCCAAATCTCATTTTACCATAGGGGATCCGCAGAACAACAAGTAGAATTCCAATAGGCTGGCTGCCTGGCTGCCTGGCTGCCTGACTGCGAAGCATTACGGTAGTAGCTGCTCGAAAACGAGGCCACTTCAATTTTACCTTGGCCTTTGTGATCGTGGCCCCGGGCTGCCGTTGCCTCTGCCTCTGCCTCTGCCTCAGCTTCGCGCAAACACCCTTCACTTTCTGATCGACTTTAACCTTATCCCGCTCTTTCCGCTTATGCTGTTACCGTTGACGCAGTAGCAAAGATATTGCTCCTCTACAACATAGGAAGAACACATCTTCAAGTAAATTGGGCTACGAGGGGCCGAGTAGTTCTCCTCGATTATTTATAGGCTACCGCTAAAAAGTGTGTTTCACCTAGGCTGCCTCCACCAAGTAGGACTATATCGGTGAATCCCTGACATTGCCAACGATAGCGTTTCCAATCCTTTGTACTCCGAAGAAAGTGTATAAACTCTTCATTAATGCCCACTCAATAACCGTAGCCTGTGAACTTGAAATTTCCCAATAACTCAAGTACACATTTAACATCGTGCTTTAAAAACAAGTGAATTTTAACGAGGCGAGCCCTTTACGAGGTCCCCGTAATTGAACCTGCACGGATAACCGAACACGAGACAAAGGAATCGGGGTCAGGATCGGAATATCGAAAAGTCTAAGTTGCTCGCAATTTAAGAATGACGCTATAGAAGATTGTAAAGTAATACAAGAGTATTTCCAAGAAAATTCGCTGAAGTATTGAAACTTTAATTTCGAAACAACCTCACGGGTTCGACTTTTCTCACGTTCTTTCTCTTATAGTGTATTTTTAGGAGAAGTATTTTGCGCAGATTTCAATCACACGATCGAATGAATTGTAAATAGAAGGGTCTGCATACAAAACTGAATAATAATCGGTATAATTACGTTGTTTCTTCTTTCATAACAACCACTTTCCAGGATTTAGTAGTTTTTTTGCATTATGTGGAGGAAGGTGGGCATCTGCGGGGCATGTTCACGGCTAAAGAGAGTAATAAGATCGCGTTGACCTAGCATTAACTCGTGCTCGGATTAATATGCAATTTACGTTGACGCAATCAGCCAGTACACTTAGCTGCAAGCTCTCGCGACTGAGCAGAAATTCCTTTGGCGACCACTCCCAATATTGCTGCATAAGTAATTACACAGCTTTTTAACCAGGCCTACAGGCATAGGAATAGAAGAGGAGAGGTTAGGGGCGGCCCAATAAGAATTTTTAATCCATAGTGAATATGTATACGCTATCTCTTTGTAGTGTCCATTTCTGAATATGAAAACCCATTTGGCTACTTCTTTCATAAATGTATATTGCCACCTGTGATGAGATTCGTATTCATATACATGTGTAAACAGGATTTTCATAATGTCGCCAACAAGAAAATGCTTTGCATACTAGCAGGGGCGGGCCACGTTACGACGTTACTTCCCTTCTGAATCATTTTTGCGAGATATCACGCTCTTTGGCCCGCCCGAGTGAAGTTGCGGGAAGAGAATTCCCATTTTCCTTAAAATTGAAGCAACCAAGAGAAGTATCACTTTTGTAAAAGACGTGACCAACATAGGGAGAAAGGAATGTCCTATTATACTTTACCAGTATGTTCGCAATATTACATTTTCTTGCCCTTCCTCGCCCGTTGAGTTTGACATGAGGGAATGACCAGTGTTCCCTTAGTTGAAAGCCGTATTATATCTCTTTTGAGATACAAATAACCGCAGCACACATAGAATCGAAGGAAATGGGACTTTTTGACGCTTATTTTGAATATGACGGTGTTTAATCAGAAAGAAAGAGCGATGAACAGTTTAATTATGGAGATAGGCTTGCTCCTAAGGGTGGGAGTATAATTGAAAGGTAGTGTAGAGATCGTTTACAGTATTCCGAGCGCGGACGGATCATTTCACAATTACCGCGAGTAATTTCCCGAGGTGCATCAGAAATCGAACCTGGGGTAATTGCAAGCGGCGAGGCGAGAGGTTTGTTACACCAGAAGAATATTCCATTTCAATCTTCGGCATTTGCATAAAGCGAGTCTCTCGAGCCGTGACACGTGTCCAAGCCGCAAAACCAAACGAAGAGGTTATTTGTGTGTTAAGCTGCCCTCTAACAATTCTTCACTAGATCGATCTCGACCCGATCTCAATAATAAAAAAGCACGACAAATTGAAACTTGTACATTGTGAACCAACTTTTGGAACATATAAATTACGTTTGGCGGTGGTGGTAAATCATTTGGTACAAATGTAGTTAAACGATGGGCTATATTCCGTAATCAGATTGAGCGCCATTGGAGGTTAGGTTGCTCGTGAAAGGATTCTCCAGGAAACAAACTTGGATACGCGCCGAGTAAATTGTAGTATGTGTGCTCGATTCGAATGAGGAACGCGTCAGCGGGAAGATAGCACTGCTCCCGTGTTAGCCTGAAGATTTAAATCGAACTCCACCAACCTATCACGGGTGTGATTCAATTAAATCGGAATAAATTGAGTCGAGTTAATTGAGAACCCCGCCCAGCCGGACCCAACTCGGCGAACTCGGTTAGTCTTTCCCGGATAGTCGCTAGTTCCGATGAGAGTCGAGCTCGGCGCAGATAGAATAGAACGTTGTCCAGCGATTGGGTAAAAAGTCAATCATATTCCCGCCAGAAGAGTCGGCATTTTTAACAATACAAAAATCCTCGTGCTCCACAAGATTCTTGGCATTGAACACTGGGTATCTTTAATATTCCATTGCTTGATATAACCAAGTACTTAAATAAACACTTTTTCTAAAAAATTTGAGGCCCTTTAGTAACATTTTCAAGAGTAAATCAATGTTTTGAATGTTCCTGTAAACTAGAGGATCAATATCTGATGCCTAATTTACATGTGTTGGTATGCGCCATAATTAAATTAGGTCCCTATTGTAGAGTTAGTCATTGTACAGGGTCCAGCTCTCACAGCTCAAAATAATTTCGTAAAAAGAGTTGGCTGGTTTTATTGCGCGGCCTTCCTCAAAGAAAGCAAGTTTCAGCCACGGTAGTAGCTCGGTGGCAGGTTAATTTGCTAATGAATTTGAAAAAGCGGTAGGAAAGCGTGCGAGCACTCACTCGGTCTTCCATCATAATAATTTGATTTCAGGCTGCCCTGCGATGTGGGGATGGTTTTGTTTACCTTTAAATATCGAGCTACTTTGCGCCGAGGAAGGAGGAAGCTTCGCAGAAAAGCGGAAACGTTGTTCTTGTTAGTCCTTTAGTTAAGAGTGCACACGACGCTTTGCTTGTATCTCGTCATCATAGAATTTCATAAAATAGCTCGAGAGTGTACGTTTTATTGTTAAACTGACCAGACAGCTTTAGAATTTAGTATAATAGAGCACGTTTCTCCATATTAAGTGCTACAAACGTGAAATTGATGTGTCACTCACTGCTAAAATGTTATGAGAACCCGTGATAGCAAAGTCATAATAATGATGAAAGATCCTAACCTTAATCATTGCTTCTCGAGCTTCCCCTAAATGCAATATGATTCATTTCTGTCAAATGGACTGCGTTTTCGTGATTAGGCTAGCTAATATGGAATGGCACTTATAAGGAATATCTTTCTGACCCTATTAAATGAAATCACCACTTGAGAAGCAACGAGCTAACACGTGTTTGCTGCCACGAGACGAGCGTAGGAAATCCGAAGGCTTCGTCGAGTGCAAAACTTAATTTCCATTTAATTAAGCCGAAGTACAGAACAGTCGGTTTTCGGCCGGATGTATAATCGATTCCGTTTCATTAGTGTGAAAGTAGCTGGGGCACTTCCTTTGCGTATCAGCTCTCGAAAGTTTTTGTGCTGGGAAGCCTGACGCGATCAAAGGCTTGTCTGCAAACGAACGCGCGCACCACCAGCAGCAGCAATCAAAGCCAATATTGACAGATTAACCCGCTCGGAACTCGTGCAACTAAGACGATAAGTCTCCGATCCAGAGTAGGATACAATAAGCTATTACTCTCGAGGTGCTAGTAAAGAAGTAGCTTGCAGAATTGTTGACCTGCATTCTCATTTGCCGATTCCTAACCTTACTTTTTCTGCGCCAACGCTTACAAACCCAATATCCTAAGTTTCTTTTCTTCGAGGGAACAATTTCCATTTATAAATATTCGATTACCATCCGAAAACAGGATATCTTTAAGACAGGACATTCGACTTTTAATGTATAAGTGGTGTATTTGGGCTAACGAGGGACTTATTTGTTGGTTTTGGAAGCAATATGATGCGCAATTTGATCAATAAACTCTAATATATCAAAACGCGTGGACTCCAAGGGTAAGCCAAATTTGTGACGCGTTATAAACAGTTTGCAGCCCTGTTACGCGTTAAGACCTTAACTACGCTGCGGTTGCGATACTAAATTCCATACTATAAACAATTTGCGCAACATAAAGTTGGTGCAACAGCGGGATTATGGTACGCAGTGAAATGACCAAGTCCTGAGAGGGGTGTTTCCAAAATAACAGGCGACACGCGCGAGCAATCACGGCGAGATTCTGCCTTAAGTGATTAAGAGGGGCAAAGAACATGAAAAGCCCGGCGCGACCGCCGCGGCCTGCTATGGAGGACCGCGGACCAGTACGGCAATCCGAAAACAATAACCGGAAGCCAGAGCATTGTGTGGGATAACTCTGCGTGTGACAAGTTGCTTCAGACCTGGATTTGCCGGAATACCGCGTCTGGATCACCGACAATGACCGTAATGCTCAACCATATAAGTCACCATATTATTCGCCGTCCTCTAGGGGGAACCGGTCAGGACCAATTCCAATTAGGGGACTAACTACCAGTGATACAAGTGATCACCTCTACCAGCCGACTATCCCCTATCGAGATATACTTGCACTCTCCTCCCAGAAAACTATCCAATGTCTAAAGAACGCCCTAGCCTTTGAGATTTCTCTAAGAACTGAATAAAAAAACTCTGAATGATGAAGGAGGAGGTCTTCTAACTTATGCAGGCGGGCCTGCCATACGTATTCATATGGCATTTCACGAATTTGCCCAGTGAAGAGAAGTGTGAATGGCAGTCGACGCAAACAAACGCGAAATTAGTCGCGTCCAAAGTTAATAATTCGCCGGGTGAAAGGGTTGTAGAAGGGTAGCAGAGGAGCGGAGGCTGTCGGGGGCGAGGAACGGGGAGAGAGAGGGTTGCAGGGTGGGAGGGTGGTTGGGTGGGTGGCGGAGATACGCCCACGTGCGGACGGCGGGAGGGAGGAAGGAAGGAAGGTGGAGGAGGGGTTGGGGGGTGAGAGTGGGTGCATGGGGGCGCCAGAGGGTGGTAGGATTCGTGGAGGGCTGGTATCGAGCGATGGTGTGGAGCCGGCAAAAGCGAAGGGTCATCGAACCGTGGCTGCACCCGTGGCAGTTGCAGCGAGAGCAAGTCCGCGAGTTCGAGCGAGAACGACCAGGCGCCAATGTCGGCGCCCCTTTACAACTCCTCTCCCAAATAATAACGGGCGTGGCCCCCGGCCCTGTCCCTGTCCCTGTCTCTGACCTGACCCCCCGATCAACAATCCCTCACCACTCGATTTTCACTGACAGCCGTAAACACCCCGGACACCCTGCCGCACCGCCACTCCAGCCTGATCGATACAATTTATAAAGCGGCTACTTAAACCTAGACAAATCGTGGCATCGCGCAACTGCTTTGGCTTTGCCGCCCATTTCGAATAAAAATTCACTTTGTCTCCCAAATGCATTTCTTAAGTATAGCCTACATTAACGGATTTGGAGGTTCAATCCTGATAGTTTAGGGGCCACTTTTCACCAAAGATGAAAGGCAAACATTCGGGGGTTTTCGGGAACATACCCAGAATAAATGTTCTACCTATTATTTTCTGCGGACATTAATCCTGGTAAAGGGTTAAAGAAATATCGAGAAAAATGGCAGAGAAAAAAGAGCTTATGGGTTTGGGGCGTTTATATCTTAAACGGGGATGGTGGGAACAAATTTCGAATTCCGCACCTTTAGCGGTAGTTTCAGTGTTTGATCTCAATACGGCAGGGTTGGGGATGTCACCCTGTGAAAGATGTATAGGATTTATTGTATAGTCGACGTGTTTGAACCGGATTGTTCTGTTGTCAGCTATGATAGATGAGATTTATCACTCGCGCACTCTGCCTTGTGGAATGTGATGAGTTTAGTTTATTGTACTGTCAAACAGTCACGTCTGCACAGATAACGCTATACCCTAATGTTTTTTTCTGCACATTTGTACCCGGCACTTTTCATCTTCAAGTTCTTCTATTTTCATCTATTTGTCAGAGGATAGTAACGCAGTTTATTTAAATAGAAACTTTTGTTGCCACACTTTGAAGTTCGGGGTTAGGTGGGGATTAGGAGCTACCGCTAGAACGAATGTGTGACTAATGAGACAGTCATTAGAACAGCGAATGATGAAACTCGTTATATAGTTGCTAAAGGATTCTTCCCGCTAAAACTGCCTTTAACAAGTCACGTCCGTCGCACGAGCTCCAATTATACCACCTAAAAATATTTTTTTATCACTCACGGATATGCCTGTATGAAAACTTTGATAAAACAATTAGTGCATGTCAGACTTTCAGATTAACACGCCCTTCCACTTATTGACTGCAGCGTTCATTATGGCTGGCGGCATTCAATTCAAAGAAACTTGGTTGGGTTAGGGTTTGGAAGTGCCATTGGTAGTAAAAGCTATTCAACCAACCTAAAAGCGAAAGACAGATCGTATACGAAAGTAGTAATTTACACCTTTTGCTTATTGGATCCACCTTAACCTCTATTCTTTAATCAGTAAATCTTGTGTGAGTGATTTAAAAGTTGAAATTAGGGCCAGGAACATATTTCTCTTAAATGCCTGTAAAACTTAGTTAGCCGGTGCACAAGTCCCCAGGAGTTCCTCGTATTCTGCAAAGTCTCATTCAGATTATCGAGGTTAGGAGTGTCCTTTTGTGCCTGGTTGGAGGTCGATGCTGCGAGGGGCATCATTCCAGTCGATTTGACGCGGCGAACGTCCCCGGTCGAAATGCTAAGCGCCGACAGTAATTAAAGCCCCGGGTTAATTAGTACCCGCTCCGTTCGCTCTAGCAAAATGCCATCTACACTCAGCACACCGCGCCGCCCCGCTATGTGGAGAGGCTAATTTTTCGTGGAAAAATGACTCGACACTTTCGCGAGAATTAAAAGGCACCGCAATTTTCTATCCTAATGTGAGAACCGGCGGACTCCCCGACCAATTCCACTTGCTATCCTAAGTGCAATTATATGACCACCCTATTGATTCTATTGTTACTGAAAGGCACCTCCAGCCAGTGAGCATTTTTTGAGAAGATAGTTAAATAAAATAATCTTGATAAAAAAAAGAAGAGAATCAATCTGAAACTAGGGGCCAGACAAATTGAAAAAAGTCTCCGGGAAAGGGAGAAAGGTTGTCTATCAAAGATACAATTACTCCTGGTAGAAGAGATATTCGACAACAATCGGGACGCGCGGGTTGGCGCTCGCGCGCTACCAATTGCTCTCTGGGTAAAGGTTGCGGGAGTGCGATGACTTGGTCGCTTTTCGGGAAAGCGAATATGAAGCAATTCGCCGATTCATTTGAAGCAACCGCGAACAGATGGGAACGATATCGGAGGACTGGCACGGGCACAGCTTCAGATAAAAGTAGGTTCAGATCGGCGCTGCCGATTGAACGGCACGCGCTGCCGGAGGAGCTTTTCCAATATTTAAATATCGTGCCAGCGCACTCAGAGTGAATTCTGTCGCTCGTGAAATCGACTCGACCATGCTTCTGAGTAGCCAACGCTCGTCTACGAATTGAAGCTCAATAGATTTACACTCTGATAGGAACAATGCCATGGCCGTCTGCATTCTAAGTTCACTCACCAGCCGATTCAAAAACCACTAGTAAAAATTACCATTAAAAAACAGCTGTTCTATTATTATATCTTTTTCAAAACGACAATACAGAATAACATTAGCTCGAATGAAATATACGACAGGATGAAACCAAAGCTATGTACAAAGTAACAATCCTACGAATGCGGGAGGCAAACCCATTCCCAACTAACCAGCGAGTATCAATGGTGATATAGAAGAAGAACAGGAGCGTCAGAGGAAAATCTTGGCGCCCCCAGGGATGAATTAATGATGCGTAGAGCCCTCGTTAAAACTATAAGCATTATTGGCTAGTTGAGCTTTGAACCTTGAGCCCTCTGTCGCTGCTGCAAGCAGATATCGATTTGCGATGATCCATGATGAACATATGTTCCGTACGTATAGTTCCAGTGTTTTTCACTTACCCATGGTGAAATAAAATAGCTGGAACATTTAAACTTTTACTTGCTGTTCCTGTTTCCAGAACAGTAAGATTAGGGGCAAATTTTCAACATGAACTCGAGCATAAGTAAGTAGTAGTTGTTTAGGGTTAAGGCGGACTGGATGGCGAAGCCAACTGCAGGCTACTTATCGAAACATACTCGAACTTCATCTTCATACTTAGCCTGCTAACTTGACGATCTATGAGTTTGGCGAGCGCTTACGGAACTTTGTCTCGCCAAATGGATTATGGATTCAGCTTAAGAGAGACGAACCAAGCGGGTCTGAGGGGCAGGTGTAAGGAGGAAGTTGAAATACGTCGGCTGAGGGAGAGGAACCCTCAACGCTCCCTGCCAGACTATCTACTAATACATCCTCTTACATCTAAATCCATATCCCAATTAATCGGATTTCTCTGTTGTCCCGTAAAAGTGAACCTGTGGTGTTTACGCTGATTAAGAACATTACTAGTAATTCAATTAAACATAACTCTATCGTGAACTATTCGTGGCAAAATTCGAATACTAGCTGCTCCAAACCGTAAAATACAGTTAGAAAATATCTGTCATCTCCAAATAATATCAGTTTAAACATTTGGCAATTTTATGGAATTACGTTCATGTTAGATATTCTGAGAGTGTGAGGGAACATTTCGATAAAATTGCATCGCGCCTTATCAAAACTCACGAGTCACCTGAATCGACTTTGCCTATAAAGTTCTATTTGTCGAGAGAGGAAACTGTACGCTTAAATGTTCGAGCTGCCCGAACTTGGTAACTTAGTCTTAATGCTAAATGGCTTACCTGTCGAGGAAACATAAAGGAGGCTTAACTGTGTCCTTAGTAACTATCCGTTAGGTATCAATGCAAATTGGGGAAAATATCTTTCAGTAACAAGTGCCTGATAATCCTATTATGAATTCTGGATTACGAAAGTTCTATTCGTATAAAGCTTCATCGAATTCTTATTTTGACTCTCGGTAAAAAAATTAATAAGTCAGGAAACATTTAGAAAAAGTATACAGTAAAGACTTTATCGTCAATGTTGCATTACACGAAGTAATTATAGGTAAATGATTGAAGAGGTATGCCTGTTTGCGATGGAAATCAAATCTTTAGCATGCTGAGTCCCTTTTGAGAGTCCAATTTTTAATTTTCTTCCCTTTGAAGCCTCGGGAAGTAACAGTGTAAGGCCATCCAATGAAAATCATGCGCAGTCCCTGTGTGGAAGAAATTAAATGCAGAAGAAAAATAGCCCGTGGCAGAGGGAAGATTAACTCGGGATCCGGTGTGTGTGTGTGCGTGGAGGTACGTGACTAGGATATGCGTGTACACCGAGCGTGTACGAGACGGCAATCCGCGAACGATTGGCGCATTTATTTTGCCAGAGGAATCCGAGTCCCGGTAGAGTTGGTCCTCCGAAATGCAAGGAAGAAATTGGATTCGTCGGGAGTAACAGCGCGCGAATTCCACCAAACGCCTCTCCTTTATTCCTATATTCCTTTATTTGTTCAGCCCGCTGCCGCCGCCGTCGCCGCCGTCGCCGACGCCATTCGTCCCCCGCCAGTTGGCCGCCGCGGCGGGGACTCAGGCTTGAGAGATAGGGAATTAAGGGAAAGGAATCAAGAGCGAAACACTCGCCATATTGGATAAGGGATATGCATGTCGAAGAAACACTCGGCAGAGGCTGGAAGGGAGCAAGAGAGCCCATTCAGATTCAGGATCTCGCGGAGAAGGAGGATGTGGCGGCTTTTCCCAGAGACAGAGAGAATCTCGCGAAGGGGAAGAGCAAAGATAGGGGAATGACTGGCCCAGTGGAAATGCGAGGTGGTCCAGAGGGAGACAAACAGGTATCGCTCGTGACAACTTGCAAATTGCTTTCCTCCGGCGAAACGATACGCCACACGCCTCTCTTTTTCTCTCTATCCTTCCCTTTTTCCCTCTCTCCCTTTCTCCCTTCCCTCTACCGCCACTCCCTATCCCTCCCTCTCTTTCTCTTGTTTCACTTTGATGTTGCGGAATTTTCTAGAGGCGTTGGCGTCGGCGTCGGCCGGCTCTGATAGCTGGAGCCGGGCGGCAACTTGCCGAAGCCTGGTCCGAGCTCGATGGCATAGATTGAAAGTTTAAACTGGCTTACTAAACAATTCGATCATGCCAGTCATCTGAATTGCAATGGGACTTGCAAAGGTGACCTGTTTATATCAAAGAAAGATTTGGGGGTCATAGCATTAGTAATGAGAAGCAGGCAGGGCTGAAACTATAATGCTTCGAGGGAATCTCATCACTTATTATAAGTAATTTAAATTAGAGTCACTCTTAACTATGATTCCATTGAAGGACTCATATCCTCTAGCTGTAGGCCGTAGGCTCTAGCGTCAGCAGAAAAAGTCCCAATCCCCACTGGATCAAGACAAACGGGAGTTGCGTGAGTGTGACATCATAAATCTCGCAGCGTCGCACTTTTGATAAATCTTATAAATCTTCGAACTGTCAGACTGTGTTTTCCACATTTTCTTATTACTGTCAGTCAATAGTAGTTGCGGCAAGGTTTAATGCAGGCGGAACAATTTCTCAAAGTAACGGGGGGCAAGAACTTGGAGCTAGTTCCTAGATAGTTACATAAGTCGATTGTCTTCGAGAGAAGAGCATTGCAGTTCATGCTCCATGGAGCGTGGGGACAAAAATGCTTTCTCTTGATGCCATAAATAGATTGGCGGAATGATGCCACGGCCGGGCTCCTCTAACAAGCTCGACAGCAAAGTTTTATTTGAACATCGGTCGCAACCGATATTCCTCGAAGCAGGTCGCCTTCGAGGAACACTCGTCCACCCTCTTCCTCTCATTCTCTTTTTATCTCCTTCTCCCCTTTCCTCTGCATGCTGAAGCAAAGGGAAACCCTAACAAGCTGGCAGGATACCTTTCCTTCACCAAGAGGGAAAAATTGATTTGACACTGTAATGCGATATGATTCTGCATCCCTTTTACACTCATTATCCAAAGGTCAAACTTGCCAGACTTCTACGTATATATAGAAAGTGAAATTTCGCTAATTCTATTAAGTACCAATTCCTTGTTTCAACGGGTTTCGTTGACGTTCTGCCGCGCCGTGTCGCGTCGCTCTGACACACAGCATCGTTGAAAGTCGGGTCGATTCAAAAATAAAGAGCAAAGGGGTGGATACACTCAGAGTGAGTGAAAGAGAGAGAGGGAGAGAGAGTGATAAAGGAGGTGCACGTCAAAGGAGCAATGCGATTTCGACGCCGAACGCAATTAAAACTTTTCTGCTTCTACCAGCTAATTTGTCTTTGTTAGTGACGTGGCGGGTACTCGCCTTTGTTCCGGCAGAGTCGTTTATGTGTGCCTGACCTACTGTTCTAACTTGATACTTTCTCCAAAATTTATTAACACAGTCAGCATTTAATCTGCCTCTCTTCGCTTTACTGGTCTTTCGCATTTACCGGGTGAAAATATGTTTTGTAACTTTCAAGAACCATGTTTATCACCGTATTGTCACCTGAGAATCCCTGATTAACTCATCCAACCTTTTCAATAATGTTTCTGATCGGCGAAATTGCAAATTTATTGGATAGTGCGTTATTTTTTGTTTTAAGAAATTCAACAATTCCCTTGCGAATGGTTTTGACTGACGCGGCAGAACTTTGGGCATCTAGGCTTTTTACTCGGCACCTTATCCTCCCTGCTCGCCGATGGATCTTCTACGAGAGGCGCAAGGCCATGACGTAGCATTTCAGCGTGTCATAAAACAGTCATAAACTCTTGAATGCCGAGGTACACTTAACCTGGCTTAGTTTGTAGTGGCGTCTCTGCGTAATTTTCCCCTCCGATATTGCGAAACACATTAATGTTGCATATAACAGCGTTCGCACGATACACCACACGCTATACCTGTATAGGGAGCCAAGGCATTTAGGATCACCGGGAAGTACACTTAAAGAATGAACTTCATACTTCAAGGAGTTACTTTATGGTGAAATTCTTTGTACTGCCAGATAATACAGTATTTTTAATTCCATATTAATGTCTTCGGGAGTAATGCATTTCTTTTATAGCACTTTATAATCTCGTTTTATTGTTACAAACAGGTAGGAGCGTGTTATAGCGTCAAATTAGTTTAATGTTCAGGAAGTTGTCGGTACTGGTGAAGCGAAGTCAGACGCTCGCTGCCTTCCGAATGGTTAGGAATCTCGCGAGTCATAAGAATGAAGGGGAAGTTGGAAGATGGTCTCGGTACAACGTAAGTTTGCCAACACGTTATACTTTCTGGGACACTCGTTGAGTGGCAGCTAGAAATGGTAAGAAAGAGGAGTGCGCCGCGCCGCGCCGGTTCCCACAGTGTCGTTCTAGAAGTGTACCTTAAGATTTTCTGTTTGTGAGTTTCCGCCGGACTCTTGCTCAGCATACAAGGGTGGAAAGCGAGCCAATATGACTTCGCATCATTTATCTTCCAACTGCTATCACTACAGTCATCGTTAACCAATATTGCAAAACAAAGGCCAATACGGCAAGAGTAACATGCCCAAAAATTCTGCCTGAAAGGCAGTGTCCACATGCTCTTCTCTGATGAGGAAAAACGAAGTTCGGGGAAGAAGCTGGCGGCTGAGAAGCGCGTTTGTGGCAGCTGTCCACTTTTTCTTCGCTGAAAAGCTGGTGCCACTAGTTCTTGTTAAGATGTTCAAAAATAGCTTAGAGACAGCGAATAAGAGTTCGATAGAGGCGGGCGGTGACTGATATACCATGTACAGGGTGAGTCACTTGCCTTTGAATCACCACTGTCGAGCATACACTGTTCCATAGAAAATCATTAGAAATAACCTAGACCACCGCTTGCCAAGTTAGGCTCCCGGAGCTTAATTTGCAGTCCCACTCTGTCAATTTTGACGACGTTTCTACCTGTTTGTACCCTCGCGTGCGATGGGCTCTGAAATTTATATCACTTCTTCCTTTACGCAAGGGCACATTCTCCACAAAATTTCAGTCCGTGAAATACACGGGAAGTATAGAAAGTATGGGAAAAACCGTGAAAATTAGATGAAATTCATTATTCAGGAACGATTTTTGGGTATTTTCGATACAAATCCGGCCTTTTTTTCATGGATTCTTCGTTTACTATCCGCTCTGATACACAAACAATCGATTCATGAAGAAAAAACCCGGGTTCGGGGACCTTGGAAAAATTGGATATTTTCGATGGTCAAAAATATGGGGAAAAAAAAATTTTGAGCTGGAGCTCTGATATTAATATCACATCTTCCTTGATGCAAGGGGAGACTCCCCACCAAATTTCAGCCCCGGAAAATGGCGGGAAGTCCAAAAAATATGGGAAAAACCAGCGAAAATTCCGAAAAAATCGAACTTTAAAGGCAGTTTTTTTAGTGTTTTCGATAGAAATCCGGACTTTTTTCGACGGATTTCTTGTTCTCTATCCGTTTTCATTCATAAACAATCGATTCCTGAAGAAAAAACCCGAGTTCGGGCACCTTCGAAAAATCGTGAAAAAATCTGAAGGGGTACCCCTTAAGAAAAATTTGCCGAAAAAAAAATGTTGAGCTAGGGGCCTGGAATTTTTATGGCATCTTCCTTGATGCCAGAAAACATTACCCACCAAATTTCAGCCCCGGGAAAGGTCGGGAAGTCCACCAAAAAAAATAAAAACCGTTAAAAATGAGCAAAAATTGACTTTTCTGGACGGTTTTTCGACCCGTCCTCGTTGTAAATCCGGACTTTTTTTCACGGATTCTTTGTTCTCTATCCACGCTAATACGAAAACAATCAAAATATCCCGGGTTCGGCTGATTTTGAGAAACTTGAAAAAATTGACCATTTTCGAGGGTCGAAAATAGGTGAAAACCTAAACTTTGAGCTAGGGCTCTGAAATTTATATCACTTCTTCCTTGACGCAAGGGCACATTCTCCACCAAATTTCAGTGCCGGGGAAGGTCGGGAAGTCCACCAAAAAAAATAAAAACCATCAAAAATGTTTGAACTTGAAAGTAAAATATTGGCGCGCTGTATTGCTAGAGAGCTAGAGTGGGGCAGAGAGGGCTAAGATAGTAAGTAAGAGGCTAGCAGGTAGTCACGGTAGTCAGTAGCCCTCAATTCCCCAGGCAAGTGAATCACTCTGTACATAACCTCTAAACAGGCATACCGCAACGCTAAACCATAATCTTTGTCTGAAACAAAGGAACTGAGAATTCTTCATCAATTTTAGTTTAAATTTTCACTAGCAACTTGAGCAGGCAGGGAATTTATGTTGGAATATCAGATACAAAGAAGAATTTCCTTCGGGTCAGAGTGAGAATACTATCGGAACGATTCAAGCTGGCAGTTGTGCGCCCCAGTGTCGTTGCAGCGGTGTTTGTAGCGTCAAAGCTTTATTAGTTTCTTAACCCACTTCTGAACAATGGTCGCAAGTATGCCGAGTACCCCGAAGTCGTCTCAATAACGCCGCCTAACAATGTCACCCCTAACTTCTATAGTTTCGTAAACAATGTTCTGCCGATATGTATACTGTTCCATTTGGATTTTTCAGGCTTCCATCGATCATAACGACTTTCAATGTTTAAAACATGGAAAAAATTATAATTCATCGCTTTCCCTCCTGGATTAACATAATGCATCGGACAAACTATAGATCTTGGTTGAGGAACAGGGTGGAGAAAGTGGTGGAATTCAATTTGCACTGGTGACAATCGAAGGAGAACTATACAAGCACATAACCTAATTCTACGTAGGAATGCAAAAGTCATTTCGTATATATAAATAGAATATTCGAGGGCTTCACGGCGTGAAGTACGCGGGCCAAATTGAACTGTACCTCGGAGACCTATGCAGCGAAAGGTAAAGAGTGAAACCAAATAACGAGATACAAGTAGAAGGTGGCGGTTGTCGCGCCAATAGTGGATGGCGGCGTGCGATACCAATGGAAACGAGTCGCAAGAAAGGCTGGAAAAAGAAGCAGTGGCGGATAAAAGTAGGGAAGCCGGTAAAAAAGAGAGAACGTCACGAATGGAGCAAGGGAGAAAATGTACTCTCGTTCTTTCGTCTCTCCAGAGAGCAGGTTCGATCCAGGGCCCCTCTGTTTTCTCTCGACATCCAATTTCCATAGCATTAGGTACCTTATACGCTCTCGAGTGGACCTCCGGGTATTGTGCAACGCGAAACTTACTGAAATTGTCAGTAAACAAATGAACAGCTCTTCATTATGCATGAGCCCGATACCATGGCCAATGCCATTGCACTTCGCGAGATCTGATCGATCTCATTGCGATAGCATGAAATTTCGATACTAGCCGTATTTCAACCTGAGGTTAATCATAACCTTCCATCTCCGAAACATTGATTCATTCTGATTCTTTCAACAGGATTTGTAATCATACGTGAGATGAAAAATTGAAATCCATTATTGTCGTTGAAAATAGCATTGTGGGAGTTTAATCGCAGCATATGTGACAAGCGTTAGACATTCCTCACAAGATTAATTATTTCATGAAAGATGTATGAGTGTAACAAGCTGGCATTAGATAGACTTGAATTCCAGCGGGGTTAGTGGCACAGCTTCAATCCCTCTAAGCTGATTTTAAACAAATTACTTGAGGCACGCTCGGAAAGGTCAGCTTTGTTTCAGCGAGGATCAGTTTGAATAGAGAAAGACATCCGAATCCCCTCCCGTAATTATAGTGGTCGGCTAGTCTTTGGTAATCCAAGTCACGTGACCTGTCTGCCAACCATAATTCCCGGTTATTTGTAGTGGCAGATCGAAAACGTCTATACTTTTTGCTGGGCGGCAGCACCAGCTTACCTCGATTCTCTCCTATTTCCGCTTTCCCCAAACACCGAAGAGCAAAGTATTTGGATCGCGCCAACAAATCCCGCGTAACGCCATCGCTAAATTCCAACTAGAAACTACAGTGTGGAAGCTTTATCGAAAGTAGCAATCTAATTGCGGGGCTCCGCAAGATTTAAGGACTCAATTTTTAACGCTGGCTTACCTTACCTCTACCTTACGATTACGGCTTTGGTGCAGACTACCTGGATTCCTGCCGATTTACAGTGATCACGGAACTAGTCTGCCTTACACGGCACAAAGGACCCAGAGATAACATTTGGGAAGAGCAAGCGTTCGATTGAGATTCAATGTAGCTACAAGGGAAAGCTTACGATAACCTAGATTCCCATTCGGCGGTTACGTCCCCATGCGAGATATGCGAGAACCAATGACATTTTTTGGTATCGCACTTATGTTGGTACTTGGTGGATTGAGAGTGCAATATTCGCAAATGGAATTCAGTATTGCCACATCTACAGGATGCTTATGCTGAGAAAGCGAACATGGCAAACCGTGGAGAGTATTTGTTATTCCGAGTCTCAGGATAATCGAATCCAATTATACGAAGACGGTAAAGCAGCAGCTTACGAGGGTCTCGAAATGCATATATGGGTTGGCTGGCGAAGGGTAGGGCAAATTTTATGGCTTTTCGCGCAGCCTTGGATCCTTTTTCGCGAAGGCCGAGGGTTCAAAAGCACGTGTGGTGGATTCAGCTCGAACGGAATTCCGTTCCGTCCCTTCCGATTCTCGTAAAGGCGAGTCCTGAGCTACTTCGTAGTTAAGGACGACTTAAACACGCTCGTTCTGTCCCGCTAAAGCTCGCCATCGCGATTCTTCAAGACGATAAAGCCACGCAAAGGGGCTCGGCATGCTAGTAGCAAAAAATATCGCTGCCACGACTGCGTATCTCCGAGATCGGAACGTTTATGCTGCTAGCAAAAAAGGAGGTTAGGGAAAAGGGCGGGACTCCGTGACGCAATCACTTGATCCGTCCATTAGACCTCGCTGTCTCATGAAAAATCTGTTACGTTCCTAGCGGGACAACCTAGAATAATCTGAAGTACGATGAAACCTATTATGTATCTATAAACACCATACCAATGAGGTTACGAAACTTTGAAATTTTATAGTTGCATTTGCTTTTTGTTTCAGAACTTGAAAAATCAGATCATGACGACGAACGTTTGGGTGGAACAGGTGAGTAATAACTTTGAATACCTCGCGTGAATATAATGAGATTTTGTGAGATCGATTGCGGGAGATGAGAGGATTTACTATAAACTTGAAATGGAAAGAGTTACAAAGCGAGAAATTCGGAGATGTGCAAGCAAAGGAAGAGTAAATGTGAAGAGGAGCTGGTGGAGGAGTCTACTAGCGCCGCTTTGGCTAGGCGATCTGTTCGCTCTATGGTACAACGGTTTGGAATTTCAAAGCAAGCGAATTTCATTTCGCCCTTGTTGACAGCGAAATCAGAATCGTGAGATGATAGTTGATCTTTATTGACATACCGCCTCTGTGTCTCCTGTCTCGGATACCGAACCAATTTCACCCTGCCTGCCCTAGAATTCAAAATTGAACTTGTACTCTCAACTCACGGCTAGCCTGCTTTAATTTATTCTATAACACCATTCGTTTTTCCAAGGCAGTATCTGGAGTTTGGAGCTATTCCAAGCGCGCATGATTGCTTCTGAAATCTACAATTTTAACCTACAGTTTTAATCTACAATTCCGAGATATACATAGCCCAGATTTAACTAGATTTTCAAAGGATAGATATTCTTTAGTGAAAATACAAAGTAGGGCACAGCTTTCGTTTGATTAGAAGTGGTACTTTAAGATTTATTGTTAAGTGTTTTACTTTTTTATCGGGTTTGTGTGAAAAGTCCAAGCTTTTGGAAAGTGCGCTTTGTTTAGGTAAGAGGTCCGAGCACATGGGTGGTTGGTTAGTATCATTTGTCAGGGTGAATAGGCAGCAACGCCTTTCCGTTTCTTGTATCAATCGTAGCTGGAGACAAAGAAGGCCTTGCCTTGCCTCTTACAAGTCTGGTCTGCAACTCCGGCAAGCGAGGGAAGTGCTGCTTCTCTTTTATCAGAGGCAGAGAATTGTTTGCGATTACGGAGGGACTAGACTAGTTGAGTCGACCACTCACCGTTCCTGAGACCGAGCCGCTCCCTTTTCCCCTCACTCCCTCATTTCCCATCAATTTCTCTGGTTCCCTTCCCCGTTCCACGGCCGTATCCTACGAAACTCGCGCTATGCCGCCCGGGTACGCAAACAATCACGCAGCTCGCTTGAAAGAACAGAGGGGGAGCTCGGCTCTCTTTCCTTTGTTGACTCGATTTGAAATAGCAAACGGCCGCCTTCCTCGCTACCGTTTACGAATCATCCGGTGCTCTGCTCCGAAAGAATAGAATTAACATTGTCAGTGCGTTTGCATAATTTGGGTCTGTCTTCATTTGTGCGTTTTTGCGGTGTGCTCTGCCTTGCCTCCAGCGAAAACACTGTTAAAAGATGACATAGCTCTTCCTAGAAGCAAGAAGGCTCTCGGCTCGCTCGCTCCTCGAAAATCTAGCATTGATAGTGTATACGCGTTGCAAAAATTCCACAAACTTCTCCACCGAGAGCGACATACATCTGGCTAAGTGAAACTCGCTCGAGGCACTCGGCTACTGTCCCTTGTCACTCTGTACCGCGTTCTTTGTTCTGTGAGGGCATCCTTTCACAATAGAATTCTAATAAGACTGTGAGAAGAGGGTAAGAATCAGCTGAGAGGTATTTAGGCACAGATAGCAAAGCCTGCAAAAGTTTCTGTTCTCCAAAACCAGTCCATGATTCCTGCTTTCTCCCTTCTATTCCTGGTGTGCTGGAATTTAAATAGGGGCTGAATTCTCCCTTGTATCGTCCTTTGTCCATAAACTAGTCCCCTTGGCCGCTTCTATCTACTTTACTTAACTCCTCAATAACGCCAAGACATTGTCTTCGCCCTGAATACGAATTCGGAATTGGGTGCTCGGTGCGCAGTACTCGGTGTTACCTTGTAGACACTTTGTACGGCTGATGCTGCTGCGTGTTGCGAGTACGAAATGTTACTTTATCGTTGCTTCCTCCTTCCTTCAGTCCCTTGCTTTACTTAGCTCGAGTGGTTTCACTTTGTTAACCTTTGCCTTTGAATACCGTTGGAGCAGAGCGGACCTGCACCCGGAAAGAGAGCGTCTGGAGGAACAGCGCTTTTTCCGAATTATTAATTCTTTTCACAGTGAAAGCTTTTACTCGAAACTCATTAATAACGGGAGGATTCCATTGTAGAATGGAAATAGCAGGGTCCTCCTAAGATTTGGGCTCAAAAGGTGAATTAAGATCAATTAAGTTTGTTTTGTCCCCCGGGAGATTGCGCGGTAACATTAATGAAGTGTTGGGCCGTAGTCCGAGTGTTGGCTTGCTGCGAACACAAAAGCAAGGCGATGCCGAGCACTCAAGGGCTTCGAGCCGAAATCATTCTTTTCCAGACGGACGGCTGGCCGAGCGCGAACAAGACACTTCCTGCACTGGGAGGTCTGCGAGGTTAGGTCTGGGTGGTCTGGGTGGTCTGTGAGAGCTAAGGAGGAAGGTGGGGTGGGAGGCTCCGTATTTATTCTAGCATTCGGCCGTTGTTGTTGGGAGTGAGCCCCGTCGCGCCCCGTCGCACGTCTTTCTCTCCTCTCGTGTGCTCTCGAATACCGTAGCGGTGGTGGCACCGATTGTCAGTCCTTGCCACGCCAAGAAAGAAGCCAGCTCTACCATCTTCTCGAGAGGCGATGCTGCCAACTTCCTTCTCTCGCCTTCCCGCCACATCGCCCCCACATCTCGACTGCGCTCCTATTTCCTTTTCACGTGGATTTTCACCCCGGTGAAATCTTCTGTGACGAGAGGTTAAACGCCTCCGCGAACCCAGAAGAAGAATTTTCTTCTCACCGCTTCTCTCTATCCGCGCTTCGCTCACCATTCTCCTCGGCACGCGAAATTTCGGATTGTCGGCCTTCCACACAGAAGCCACCACTTTAACTTGTGCTATACGCTTTCCAGTTGCACGCAACATCAACAGTTTTATTATTTTCTGATTTCGAAATAGTTGAAAATAAGAAATCGTAAGCTTCGGGATTCTTTTTTGAGGTTAGGTATATCTGTGTAGTGAGACGAAAGAACATTCGGGAGGTTGCGCTTTATAATTATATTATTATGCACTTAATTATTGCGAATTGTTGGTCAATACTCTAATGAATTCCGACTCTCGTCTGGCTGGAAGGGATGTAGTCGCTTAAAGCTTGAAGGTAGTAATAGGGGCGGGAGGAGGCTAGAGTAGGCTCTCAATTGCCACTCGATTTTCTCTTTCCACCTGTATTGTTGTCGAAAGAAAGCATTATTTCTTTGACGACGCTATCGTGACTCGAGGGTGATTTGTGCGCCAAGTACTATTAGAAAGAGTTCATTAACCGTCGTCGGCTTGGCTTTGCTCCAGAATCCCTTTTAGGAATGCCGCTTATCGTTCGGAGAGAATGCCCGTAATTCACTCACACAATTTTCCCTCTTACACACATATCCAGCAAACCGAGCAGTTAACTCCAAAAAATAGCATTCGAATAATACGACGGTGCGATTGTTCATTTCCGGGCGCGCCGCCCGGTTAGCTGTACCCCGCAATTGTTTTCGGAGGGAATTCTTCTTATTCCGCGAGCACGTTAATTTCTCGATATTGGTCTGCAAATGGTATTATCAGGAAGGCGGCGCGGCGGCGGGAGCGCTCTCGCAAGGAAATAAGCTGGCAGAGCATGAACTGCGGCAAACCTCCCGCTAGCTTTTGTGGCCACGAAATTCCACCCCGAATCCCATCCCGCGTCTCCTTTCCAGGATTCATCGAGAAATCCTTTTGGCTGTTCGCGGCGAGACACCCGGGGACCCGTCAAGGAGATCTAGAGGAATAGAGGGAGATAGCCGAAGAATGAAAACGGAGGCAAGAGAGATCTCGGCGATACCGCACCAGTTTAAAGGGATGTATCGTCAAATACATCCTTTTCCAAGAGCACCCGTCCGATTCCGCCTTTCCGTTTGACTACGCACAATTTTCACCGAGAATCTCTCAAGCTCTGCCTTTGAATTCGTTGTAATATGCGAACTTGGATGGAATAAAGTTCCAAAATGGTTTTGGGAACGAGCACCTGCGATACAATGCATACGTGCGTATCCGTAGTTCGCTACCCTAATATTCTTGGTACGACATCTGGCTGGGAGTGAGCTTACTATGAAAAGAAGGTGCCATGAAGCGATCTCGGCTGAGAACTCTCTGTGCCGCAATTGTAAGGAAATAAAGAAACAACTGTGGATATGCCTGAACTAATATTCGATAGCTCGGTGGCCCGTAAATCAAGCTGTCCATGGCACAGCAACTCTAAATCATTGTTGGCTCTATCGGTATACTGGTCATCCACTTCGAGTTGTAATCCATCATTATAAATCGCTCTGCGAACTTTCAGTCTCTAAGCTCCGCAACTGAGATAACAGTATTACAACTATTGATGGAGCAATCGATCCTGAAGATAGTTCAGCGTCCATCAGAGCTAGTGTGGACGTAATAACAATAGCCGGCACTTCACGACAGAGTTACTTTGAAGGAAACCCTGAGAATATGCATAGTACTGAGAGGTTAGGATCCTGAATACAAGAAATATGATCCATTCGCTACCCAATGCGGCTAGTATCCATCTTTCACAGTGAAAGACTAACAAGCAGTATTTGTCAAGCTTACTCGAAACTGGTATCTAAAGTAGTTGCTCGTTGTTGAAACTACCCACGATCACAAGACTGTTACTGCTTTTTGAACACAGTTCACTGTTATCCATAACTTACAAAGGCCATCCAAACATGAGGGGCCAACTTTTGTTGCAATATTCATATCTTTGATTCCAGCATTGGAGTGTTGATAGAACGATTGAATAGGATACAATAACATAACCTCAAAACTCCTGAAACCGTGGTAGTGCCTAACATAAATATGGATCATACAAAAATACAAACTGAATATTTGAATTCGTGGTTAGCTGACACTCCATTTTAATGGCGTGAACCATCGAATCACTAAAATGCCATCAGTCTTTGTGTTCAGCGAACCCTTTTATTTGATTCCACGGAGAGGAACATAATGATAAAGGCAGTAAGAGGTGCTAAATGCGGGAGCTGGAGTTACGATAGCCAGAGAATATTTATTTGCGCTATGCTGGCATCAACTATTTCCAATTCTAATGGTATTGAGGTGCAGTCAGTCGAGTCAGAGATAGCTCGGACAATTAATGGGGGTTAATATATGCCGAACGCTCGAGTGTAATCAGTTAGCTGGCGGTTTCGTTTCAAGCGAGAATTTTCCAACCGACTCGCTTATCTCATTTGCTTAAAACGTGCAAAATTAAAATTGTCTTCTCTCTCTCTCTCTCTCTCTCTCTCTCTCTCTCTCTCTCTCTCTCTCTCTCTCTCTCGCTCTCCCCTTCTCTCACGATTCCATTATCTGTTGCTCTCACATTTTCTCAGCGGCAGCGCTGTAATTGATTTGAATCCACGCACGTTAATTCAGCTCATGCCCTGCATTCCTGATGGCGTACCCTACTACCTGCTGACGTACGGGACGCGACTAATTTGCCGACAGCTAATTGGAGCTTCGGGCAAAGTAAGAGAGACAGAAGTTTAGTCTGGTTGAGCAACCATTCGTATGCTCGGCGAAATTTTCTTGTGCTCCAGTGAGCAAGCAATACGATCGTCGAAAGATGCCCCATTTATTCGGATGCTCCCTCTCCTTTGAGACGGGTCTCCGCTTCCAATTAGGTGAAAGGGATTGACCCAAATTCACGGCAACAATATCGCCTGGGATATTATATATTGACACAATATCAGACCCAACCGAGCTTAATTGGGAAGCCTGGCACACATTAAATCGAAAAAGTTAGAGCCGCAGCACGAATTAAAGTCAGGAAACACATCTCTTTAAAAATCTACTTAATCCAAATGTGTGCCACTGAATTTGGTATTTATTTGCAAACGTCAAATTTCTAGTTTCTGTTGGCTTGGAATTTTTGTAAATGTGAATGCTAGTCGTGGAAATGATATTCTCTCTAGAACGTCAGAGTGCTATTAAATATTGAATCCAACATTCGGAACGTAAAATAGCATTCTGGAATTTCTGTTAGTATACACCCGAGTGATCCAACTTTATCTTACGATCTCAAGACGACTACAGGATCAAATATGAATGTTGCTGGAGCATATCGAAATAGAAAGCTACTATTATTATCCCGTTCGCCTCAACAAAGCCGGAAAAAAATATATGGAAATGGAAGCTTGAGGTACAAAAGGCAAAACTGGCTGTTGCTAGTAAGAGACGAGTGACGAGGAGTGGTGAGGGGATTAGCAGGGAGCTTCCTTAAACCGGAAATGCAGATGGGAGGCACAGTTCGTGTGCAAGTACAGAGCTGTTTTATAGAAAATTCCGCGGGGTGAGTCGGCGTCGCGACCCGATGGCAATGCAATTTGGCAGGAAAATGAAGTTTCCGCTTGGTGGATGGTAGATCGGAGCTCTTCTTGTATATAACCCTTAACATTGCAGCCACGACAGAGAAATGTCGATAGTCGCGAGACGCCCCTGCCGCTCGCGACCCACCCCTTCCTCCCTTGAATTGGAAAGCAGACTCCACACCCACCAACGAGCTGGCTTATACCTCCAAACTAATTTCATCTCTCGCTTAACTGAACTTATTGCGCCACATGTAATTCCCCCATGGTTCTCTACCTGCCGCCTAGTAATACGAGAAATGGAAAATACGAGAGTAAAAACACTGGCAGAAAGAAGCGAGTATATTAACTATTCGAGATTGCAAAGGATTGAATTATTCCTGGCAAAGCGGAGGAAGCATTCCAGAAATTGTGGAGCACTAGATTTGCGTTGGATTTGAATTTGTCTTAAGCAAGAGCGTAGCGGGGGTTCAAAAGCAAGCGGAACAAGTGGTGGAAGGCTTAGAGACGAGTGAATTCTCATTAATCGCAGATGCAAGAGCCTGCTGGCGAGCAATAATTATGTTTCGCGGGCATTGAGATTTCTCTTGGTAAACGCGCTCAGCCCCTCCTCTTGATTACATTCGTGGAATGATAATTGAATTTCCGACCGGATCGCGTTTCAGTCAGCTGCAAAGAAGCGATAAGACAGCCGCGTTTCCGATGTAACTCCAGGGAATATCTTTCATCTTGTTCTCGATTATCCTGCGGATGCTACTTTTGTCGAATACCCCGCCAAGCGTCGTTATTAACGCGTGACAGCAAAAACCTCCAACTGCCTTCCATTTTTTCTCCTCCCAGAGCTGACAAGCATACTATCAGAGGAATCGATGATAAAGAAATCCTCCCTTGCGCATCAGAATCTCTTAAACCTGTAATGTCTGCAGTTATTCGTTTGAACTTTTCCTTGAAACAATTAACTTTTATGCACCTCAAGACCTCGGGCTTATAAATTAGTCATTAGTTAATTGATTGACTTGATAAATACAGCTCTACAAAAGTACCATATTTTATTTACAGGAATGGAACGACTATAAGTTGAAGTGGAATCCGGACGACTATGGCGGTGTGGATACCCTTCACGTACCATCGGAACACATATGGTTGCCCGATATTGTTCTCTACAACAAGTAAGTTTCAAGATCTACCTCAGTCCTAGTAACTACAATGTTTTCTCGATAGTGTGTTGCTTCTTTTTTAATTTGAGTACTAGTCGGTGAGAGGGGTGAGTGGGAAGCAATTTGTGAAAAGATATACGACGCAGGAGGCGCCATCTATTCCCAGTTTCCTTTCCGTAGCAAATGTAATGACACGATTACTCTCGAGCATCCGGCAGGTCGGAGGATCTCTCTACGGTGGGATCCTGTGGGGCACATATCCTTTCACTTTAACCCCGGCTTGATCCCTTTTCCGCGGTCCTTTTCCTTTTCCCGGAATGGCTATGGGATCGTCGTATCGTCCGTCAGCGCGAACCGACCATACTTCATAGGATTTTAGTGGGAAGTGCAAAGGAACGTATCTCGTAAAGTTCCGCGGAATATTCCTACGGCGGAACGTGACATTTTCACTAGCCATTTTGAAAATCCACGCCCACCACGATACGGCCACATACTTTGTACGTTTACGTAGGATAGCTGTATCTGTATATATCTATGTACATGTCCTTGCACTGGCTAACAGTGAGAAATAGGATGTAGTCGACGTAACGCGGACATGCACAGTTTTACGAGACTACGGGGCTCTCGGCTCTCGCCTCTTGGCTTTCCTGGTCGCCAACTATCCTACGACTTTTCCCGCTACATGCTTCTACTTACTGCTGCCCTGCCGTACGGTCAGTTGCCTTTGTGGCTTTTCGGTTGTGGTTAAAACCTCTGGCAGAGCCCCGCCACTTTCCACGTTTGCTGCGATAGTATTTAACTTTCAATGAGCTCGAATGAAGGAAACAACAAGCAAACTGTTAATAAACCAAGTCCCCTTTGACTCTAACGACTGTGGATTCCCGGGATTTGGTTCAATGCTCCAGCAAATGTTCGAGCACACTTAGAACGGTTACTGTTTGATGTCGAGTGACCCATTTGATAAGGTAACAGATCTACTTTATCGATAAGTTTGTGTGAAGACGTAATTACAGATTGTACAGGAATCCCGGGTGCATTCGCCTCACCTAACCTCCAAACCGAGATAAGTAGAGTGCTCACTCGAACCTCATCTTGGAAGCCCTGTTCTACGACATTCCGTTTATATGAGCCATAACCTCTTACCGGCCCTGGACTCTTTCTGGCAGAAATAAACGCTCGTATCAGAGAGGAAAGTAGGCATTTAGTTGGGCAAATCCGTCAGGGCACGTCAATGCGAAGGAGGCCCTCGAGAAAGGTAAGGAGGGAGGGTGAGAGGAGAGTTGGGCATGCGGCTAATTTCGTTGGAGGATTCGCATTCAATATTAGATTTAATATCTCTCGCTCTCGCTGAAGTTAGAAGTGCGAGCGAGGATATCTCGAATGACGCCAGGTGAGCTCGAGTTCAGGCAACAGTTGCACAGTTGCTCGAGTGGCGTTGCTCGGGACGCGCGCGAGGCGGAACTGCCGAGAGTACGATGCCGCGCAAGGGCTGGAAGAAAAAAGGAAAATGTTATCTTAGAAGCATCCTCGAAATTCAAGTGCTCGGCATACATTGCATTGTTTCGCCCGTGAGAAGAAGGAAGATCGATCGTTCGAACGACACCCACCCACGTCCACAGACACACACACAACATCCACACACTCCACACATCCCCGAGAAGGGAGAGGAAGAGTCACAAAAGCATCTGGCTTTGTGTCTTCTGACGGCATGCAAATATTTCCCTTCTGCTCCTCTTCCCTCTGCCGGCATGGCATCTCTTCTTCTTTCGCCCGTTCGTTGCCAGAGGATTATTTGTGCAGAATATTCGATTCCCATTAATAATTCTGCCGGGCGATCAGTCCGATGCCTCGCGCCAAACAAAGAGGGTGAGAGAGGTCGAGTAAACCGTTGGCTGCCACGTTCAAAGGCTTTAGCGGCTGTATCGGTGAGAAGGTTAATAGTGATTTAAGCGTTGTTTTGACAAAGGAAGTGCAATGGGACGATCAATGTACCAACTTGAGATTAAGAGGTTTACCTTTTGCTAGATCAGCGTTACCTGGCCGGAAAGGGCCACCAATAGGGTTACGGACTTCACTATTAAACTTCTTGATGGTGGCTTCGCCATTAAACTTGTTGATATGCTTAGTGAGGATGGAGAAAGACCGGCACGGTTATGATTGTAGGTGGCCTCTATCCACTTTCAGGCCGGCCGGTGTCGTTTGATTTTCATTGTCCGCTAATCCCCTTAGCGCGCCGGGGGAGCAATCGAGCAAGTAGTATAATGTGTCGTAGCGGCATGAAACGAGTCCCGATATCCTCTTCTCACTTAGCTTTCATGGGGCCCTTCGCTTCTCCCACAAATGGCTCATTGCGTGGCTCTCGCTATCGTACTCGCAGCTCGTTTCATTCGTCGGTCATCTTGACTGCCATAATCGGCCTAGCACGTCACCAGGATAACGGAACAAGATGAAGGGTATCGCCCTTTCTCTACAAAAGCTTAGCGTTCAATCTGAAGTGCCAGTCTTTAACTTCCCACGATATAGTACTCCCGGACATTATTCTCCTTTGCAAGAACATAGATTGACAATAAAGGATGATGGAGTTTCTTCGGAGTTTCAGATTCTATTTTATACTTACCGTAACCGATGTAGTATTCAGCACAAAGCTTCACCAATATACTTCTTTAAGTCTTAAAGGGTAAAGTGATAAATCATAATGATCGGAATAAAAAAAGCAAATCGAAGTAAATAAATGAATAAATCATTAAGATGATTTTGGCACGGCATCAAGATTTGTAGGGTAGACAGATACATCGAGGGGAAATGCAAGGTACATTTTGCGGGATTAAAAATTCGGTTGGAAAGGAGTGGGTTAAATAAAATGCAGGCTCTGTTTTGAGCTCAGAGATACAACATTCGCCATGGCGCTGTGGCTCCGGCAGGAAATTAACGGTTCGTTAGGGACATGTCGATTTCAGAAGCAGCCAGCGTAGCGCCACAAACGAGTCTCATCTCCGTCTGGTGTCGCTTGAAAACGTCCTTTTTCCTTAGGACGCGGTCGGTGCCAGCCCTTTGTGTATGCCAAGTCCGATACATTATGTAAAACTCGGCATGGAGTACCGAGACATTGCTTCCCAGAGGCTCCCCTACGACCCTATTCTACTTGCCCGGGCACAAAGTACACCTACCCACTCCCTTAGTTTGATATACCTGCCAGAAGCAGACGCGCCCGGCAAATCTCAATGTCTTCTCCTCCAAGTTTTTAATTGCAACTTCGACATTTCCCTCCAGTGACGGGCTTTGATAAATATTAAATCATTCTCCGCAACTTTCTAACGGTAGACCCTCTTTTTTTATAGATTTTCCCAAATTGTCTTTAACGAAAGATAGAAAGTTCTGGAAGTGTGGGGGTTGTAAAATATAAATGGCAGTGAAAGTATTAAAGAGATGGAGTACTTCATTGGCAAAGGGATGTTTGGTGTGGTTGCTTGGTTTTAGACCCGCATCTAGTTGTCAGTCGCTTTACAAAGTAATCAACATTCGGTGTCGGATGGGTAGTGAAAAAGGCCAGAGCTCCTGAAAACTTCCTCTCTCCCTCTCTCCCTCTCTCGCACGGTGCAATCAGCGGACTAAACAGAAGGTGGACTGTACTTTAAAGGCGTGTTCCAAAGGCCTTGCATGCAGCCTGTTACGAAGAGTAGCAGCAGCAGTGCGGCGCCAGGTGCATCTCAAAATGCAAAGTTAAAATATGCAGAGAACGTACGTGCGCCGGAATCTCGTTACTCCATTATCGCTGGAATAGTGCACCACCAGCAGCAGCAGCAGCAGTAGCAGCAGCAGCTCATCGCGGACGCATCGTCCCGCTATGTAATTCGTTCTCGCGCTGCCCACCAGTCGAAATAAAAGAACAAAGGGAAGGCCTCGAGGAGAACCCAAGTGAATCAGTAGAATTACTCCCAATTAATTAGGATGTCTGTCGAATTGAATCAAGCTCGGACTAAATGGGGTACAAGATGAAAATAGGATGGCACATGCGTCTAATTCCAGCTTGAATTGATGGGCGGAAAGTACTGGGTCCGTTTGTTTCATGCAGTGTGTGGCCTCTCGCTTCGAAAAGTATTGTCCAGTGCATTTGCAATTCAACCTGAAATTATAGGTCTGCAAATGGAGACCCCTCGTGGAATGCATCTATCGATCAAATGTACCACTTAATTTCATTTCTTGCTAGATCGCAAAGTTTCAAGGCAAACTTGAAGCGCAGGTGATTGGCAAATAGGGAAAAGTTTCCAATTACTCAAATATCTATTAACAGACTGAACGGGGAGCATTTTCCCTTGGAAATGGCTGGGGGCTCCGCCCAGAGCGTGCTGGGATTTATAATGGAAATTACGAACTGCTGGCGGTTTCAGTGCACCCTCGTGATTCATGCGATCCCGTATCCCTGTGCCTTGGCACGCGACAACTTTCAAATATGAATGGGTTATCGCGGATGGTAATGTGTTCGGTGTCCAGAGTCTCTTCAGCAGGATGGGCTTCCGGCAGCCGTAGTTCCAGCATTAGAAGGAAATTGAACTGCTCGCGGAATTCATAAGTTACGATGAGTTAGGTCACCTGGGTTTCGTTATGGATACCGGACAACCTGAATTCCGAGGCGAACTAAGTGCTTTGAGGCTAATACAGAAACTTTTAATAGAATTAACTGCGCACCCTTAACAATCCCTCTTGCCTCCCTCGCCCCTTCCTCTTTCTGCCAGCCGGAACAATTTACAGTCGTGTCTGCTCGCACCACAAATCTACCGTGAGTCTACTGTTAGACTCTGGCTGGGCCGGCTTTATAGGCTTGATGAATTTGGGAGTGTCGCTAGCAATCGATTGAGAATGCAACGAGGCATTGGCTGCCATTTTAAATGTGCCCTCCTACTTATTCCTGGTATTATAAAGGATTGGCAAGTAATCCGAAGGCGATAGCTGAGAAGCACCAGCGCCATTCGCGCGAGAACCCTAGGAAACCATTCGGAATCTCGACGAGCGCATTAAAGCTCTAAAAGGTATGGACGGAAAGAAATTTTCTACTGGATTGTAATGGAAGGTACGCTTAGCCGCGAGGGTGTCAGTAATACGCTCGGAAATAGGGCTTTAATCCACGCGCATTCTTATTGGAATTCCTGCCCAGCCCAGTGTTCACGAATGTGTCATATAAAAACACGTTAACGCAGAACGAGATTGGGCCACTCGCCCACTTTCATTCATTTCGTTAATCATGATTCCCACTAAACATCATTATTCTGCGCCAAATTTACATTATTCACCTTAACCAGACCGTCTGTTATGATTAAGGTCTTATAGCCAACGTTATGTTATACCGTATTGTACGAGCTAGCAAATTGGTTTAAAAATGATTTTGCATTACGGCCCGTTAATTTTGCGGTAGGGATGTTCCTAGCGGGGATTTCTTCTTCCCTTTCTTCCGTGGAAACTCTCCTTCCGAGGGAGTCAAGTACCGAGCAACACCCAGAAGCATTATAGTGGCTAGGGGCTGGCTGACCTAAAATATGCCAAGTGCAGCTGGCCCTGTTAGAGCTGCTACCTTGCTTCACAAACGCCCTGTCGGTCCTGTTGCCTCCTAATGTACACTGGCAACATGTCAAAACTCTCTAACCCTGGTTGAGATCAATTCGACAGGACTGAACATCCGTTGGATAACCTCACTCTTGCTATGTAGTTAACGGTGTTAAAAGCGGGCTGATCGATACTCCTTTAAGTTAGGAAGATTTTGGAAATCACGGCGAATATCGGGTGTTAATTGTTTCTTGTGCGATAAATGGGTTAGCCAAATGTGGTTGAGGGAATGTGTTAATGTGGAAAGGGATCCGCGAGTGTAAATCTATGCCAGTGAAGCAGGCCGAGTATTTTCCGGGTGTCGAGTTCTCCGTCAGCAGTGTAACGTTTTCCGCAGGTAGTGCTACCTAGGGGGAAGAAGCTGGAGCTGAAGCTGAAGCTGGAGCATTGTAGATCGCCGTGCATTGCCGCGAAATCCACAATAATCTTTCTCGCGGCTTACTCGAGAACGAGTCTCCTCCTCGTTCGAGGCCATCGTTGCTGCTTTTACCCCGACAGTTTGTCCCGGCGCGACGTGCTCTCCTCTCTCTCTCCCCCTCCCCCTCCCTCTCCTTCCCCCTTTCCTTCTCACTCGGGCTGTTTCGCTCGCTCTCTTCCACTCGCGCTCCTCCTTTCCTCGCTATACATCTACCCTCTGCTACTGCTGGCGCTGCTGCTACTGGTTTCAATGCTCGGATCGTTGCGAGCGCATTCCACCTCTTTTATGGACAATATTACTTACACTGTCCCCGGCTGTCGACGTGATCGTCCAAAGCGAAACCTCTCTATCGTCGTGGATCCCGATACTCTCCCGTTGGAACGCTCCCAGTCTCTCTCTCCCTGAGTAGTAGGTCGATCTGTTCTTTGATAGCAAGTAGTACACCTAGAAACGTCTATGTACCTATCCCCAAGCTCTCTCTAGCATCGAGTACATAACTTTTCTTATCGATCTTGTTATCGCCAACAGATTATACCCCTAACCCGGACTTACGTCGAAACCTCTTCTGCTTTCAATCCAAACTGTTTTACGTCTTAGAACTTAGGAACTAGTGCTCGTACAACAATTCTTTGACAGGAGATTGCTACCTGAAAAGCCTTTTCACACAATTCTAAGGAGTCCAAGACAGAGAAACTTAACGCGTTGATTGCCTATCTATCCTCGAACGTTCTATTATTTCGTACCAACACCGACTGGTGGATCCTGTTAGATGTGATTTTCAGGATTCCTCCCGGACGTCCTTTAAAAATCGTTTCCCGGCATCAAGGAGAGGGTGAAAGAATGCGAGATGAAACGTTCCGGCAATTTATGTGTCCCCCGAATTGGCTGCTTCGTATATCACTATAACTGGAAACGTGAGAGAGTGGGTCGAAGATTTATGGGATTCGCAAAGTTGCTCATTGTGATTTAGACTGTTCTCCGCGCTCGGCTGCTTAGCTGTTGCTGGTCTTAGGTCGGCTAGCCCCGTTTGTGGTCAGGAAAACCAAAAGATAATTCACAGCCCCATGCGTTCGTGCCTTTCAGCGGGGCCGTTAAGGCATTAAGGCCAGCATGTAACCCCACTAAACCTCCTGCTGATGCTTATTGTGATTTATCGCTACCCTCCTCTAGCTTGTGACACTTGCACCCTAATTCACGCACTATACTTCTTCCTTTCCCCCTCCCCCCACCCTGGTCTCCAACGATTTCTGGATTAAAGTATCGCCAGGCGGACGAAAAAGTTAGCAAGGTTGTTAGCGCGGCAACAAGCACGACAGGATTAATACTTCTCGAAGGTGCTTCCTCTAATTCTCGCTCGCTACTTTTATTGCAACAGAGAAGAAGGTGATATCAGCTAATTTCGCCGGGCGTACTTTACCTTGGCCCAATCTTGAATTTATACCCCGTTTCACTTTAATTAGGTTCAACTGGTCCAATTCGGTGCACCGTCCTTCCAGCTAGGCGATATGATAGGAAACCCTAGGGAATTCGAGAATTCTTAACGTGTCCCGAAACTTACATCGGCCTGTGACGATTCTGCATAGTTCAATATTATATCAGAGTCTGCAGAAGTAAAAGAAAACCTTTGAAAATTTGCACAAGAGAATGTGGAAGGTGGCATTCCTTATCAGGAAATGGCGGTGGTTCCTCAAAGAAGAGGAATTCGCTTCTTCGCTTTCCGTTAAGCTTTCTTGAAGGAGTCGGCAAAGCAGACTGTATACGATCCACCTTTGTTAGGAGTTCCCTTATTACTTAACCTCTGTCGCCGGCAGAAGTAACTACCGGACTAACCAGGCATCCATCAGAACAATGTCCCGAGGAAATGCCGACAATAAACGCAGGATGGACTAGAGCGTGCAACTCCGCCAAAAGTCCTAAGTCGTGGTCCAAGTTTCGGGCCGCTAGATGGCAGCACCGCCGGCCGACAATAATTATGTAACGTCCACTTAATGGCGCCATAGTTCCACTGGCCTCTCTCTCTCTACGTATGTCATGAGAACAAAGCGTTCGCTCCCGACGAAGAGTGCGTTTAGAACGTCACTTTCAGAACAGGCCCTGCCGGAATTATTACCAGGACTGCGCGGCTCATTGTTGTTATTGTCGCGTTAATGCACGTTTCGCGGACATTGGCTTCTGAGCGTGCAGTTTACGTCGTAGAACCAAGTGCATTACCAGCGTATAATACATTTTGACAGACACATATGATAATCCGTCGACTACCTTTCATCCTCGGTAATGAATGCATTATATTACAGGATTCACTAGAACATTATATGTCCAGAAATAAAATAAAGCTTGATATTTAAATAAAATTTAATGAGTACCTAATTTTCAAGTGACATGACACGGCAGGGAGTTAAATTGCAAAAAAGACTCTTGGTGGGGCTTGGGTACTTTAACACTATTTGGTTTCCTTACATGAACAATTGCGACTTATACAAGCTGCTTGAAAATTCTCGACCCGATTCAAGAGTACAACAACATTCCAGACGTTGGCCCAACTAGTTTTCGCGGGTGTTTGGGAACAAGCCCGAGAGGAGCGTTTAAGCAAACAGAACTTTTAGTGATTCATGTTATCAAGCGAGAAAACTTGTTCTTTGGCGTGATTGTCAATTAGATTGTGGAAAGAAAGGAATATTTGCCTAGCAGTCACGTATGGAAATAAACCTAAGGGATAGAAAATGTATAAAAATTGAATGATGCTTGATAGGCCATGACTAAGAAAGTAATTTGCTGTTTGTTTCAGTGCCGATGGGAACTATGAGGTGACAATTATGACCAAGGCGATCCTCCACCATACCGGCAAGGTCGTCTGGAAGCCACCGGCGATCTATAAATCATTCTGCGACATCAACGTCGAGTACTTTCCCTTCGACGAGCAAACTTGCCTCATGAAGTTCGGCTCGTGGACCTACGACGGGTATACGGTGAGTACGACTTGAATAATGTCATCCAATTAGTCGCTCACCGATTAATTACGAACTGTCCAACTGACCAACGGGTCAATCGGTGTTTTCTCTCTAAAACCACGTGACTTTCAAGTAGTCCAAAGTTTTCTATGAATCTTTTGTTACAAACAAAGGGAATGGAAACTTTCTTTGGTTTTCACCTCCGAAAGTAAGTAAAATAATTGTGATAGAGGAACATTCACTTATTGTTAGGAGGAGAAAAAGGGAAGCACATATTAATGTTAGGCGATGGGTTCATTGGCACTTCACTGGTGCAGTATCCTTA